>JAOPJJ010000002.1:4870817-4882089 GCA_027122795.1 Enchelyopus cimbrius
CTCCTCCTCTCTCTCTCCCTCCCTCTCCCCCTCTCTCTGTACCTCTCTCTCCCTCTCCCCCTCCCCCTCTCTTTCTCTCCCCCTCTCCTCCTCCTTGTTTTTCCAGCTCATATCATTTCGCAGGGTGAACTTGGCTGCAGAGGAGCGTTCTTGGTGGCGGTCCAAGCGGCCTCCGGTCCGCGTTGGCCTGACGGGACGTGGACCGCACCTGGGTCTCGTCGGTCGGGGGCCCGGACCCGCGCGGTCCATAAAAGATAGAGCCTCGCGAACACTGCGGCCTTGTCTGAGCGCGTGCAGGAGTAAACGCCGGCGGTTTACGTGAAACGTGAGTAAAGCGGTACGCTCCGCACGGCGTGCAGTTAAACGCGCGCATTAGCGGAGGAAAGCCCGCTGACAAGGTCCAATTAGAACGCTCGCTGAGAGGAGGGGAATGTTTGCGGGAACCCTAAACACGGTGGCTCCGCCCCCCTCGGACCCGACGACGCTCCAGCCTTACTTATGTCTTCTCATTTCCCCTGCGGCGCTCCGATGCTACGTTAGCGCAGCTGCTAAAGTAGCGCGGCTCAGGTTGCCTGCCGCCTGTGCGAGTCTCCCCTCGCGCTCTCTCTCCAGCTGGCGTCGCCTAGAGACGAACACTGAGGTGATTTATGTCGCCTTTTAATGATACGACTCCCTTTTATTTCTCTCAAGGTCACACGTATTCTCAAGGTCATGTCAGGCAGGCTTTGGTGTGTGTGTGTGTGTGTGGTTCTTGCGCCTCTGTTTCTCTCTAGTACCGGCTTGGTATTTCCTACTCTCAGAGCGTTCTCTCCTCTGTTCTGGCTGCTGAGGAGAAGGAACCGCTGCTCTGCCTTCAGTAAATCACAGAAGAACCGGCCGCCCCTCCCCCATCCTCCCAGGTCTAGGCCGGGTTCTCCGGGTTCTCCAGGGAACTTAGAACAACTCGGAGCACATGGCAACGTGTGGACTGAGGAGGAACAAGCGTGTGGACTCAGGTTTAACTTCCTGACCGGTTGAGCTGAACTCTGGAGCTCTGGAACCTGACGTGAACCAGGTCTGTGATGACGCAAAGGTTTGATCCGCTGGTTGGAGAAACCAACGCCAAAGTCTGAGACGGGTTGGTTGAAGAGTTCACGACCTCAGCGGTTACGCCACAAAGTGTAGACTAGTTGTGTCTATAGTCCACTGTTGACACGGACCAGGTGCTGCGATCAGTAGCTCCCAAGATGAATCTAGCTTTAGCTGAACTCTAGGACTAGTTGCTAAGACAAACTCCTTAAACTGGTTGCTAAGAGCACTTACCAACTAACCTCATAACTAGTTAGTACTCCTTACCAAAAGGTCGAACCCAAGTTAACGCCTCAGTGGGTTGGTTGGAGTTCAAAATTCATGACCAGTTAGCAAGATAAGTCATGAGTGACCGCTCTTAATCACTGCCTTAATTCCTAATAACTACAGTCCCTTATGTTGGACCCCGTCCCGGACCAGAATCCCCAGGTCCACCCAGAGAACAAGATGTTTACACTCCGGCTTTTAGGTCTCAAGAATGTAAACATGTTTTCTGGTCTCAATAAAGCAGTTTTATCCTCGCGGTTTACTGGGTACGAAGGCCCGCGGCGTGGGCCAGGCGTCCGCAGAGCCGGCAGGCTAATCGCAGCTCAATTAGCGGGCCACCAACGCAGCCCAGGGCAGCGCCCAGGCCTCTTAATGGTGCTTCGCCCATTACGGGTGTGAGGGGTAAGTGGGTACATTAAGGGGCCGAGCGGCCCCTGGACCTGGCGGCGGGTCGGGGCCGGCGTCCAACAGCACAGCAACACCACCGAGACGGCCCGCTGTTCAAATAGCCGCATGTGGTTCCTACCGACTGCTGGTTGTGTACGTTCAGGAGGTTCTGCGCCAGGCTGGGGGCCCGGTGCGTCCCGGTGCGTCCTGGTGCCAAACCAACCGGCCCTGTGCGGGGGCCCTGTGCGGGGGCCCTGTGCGGGGGCCCTGTGCGGGGGCCGGCCTCTGGAAGATGTTTGCAGGCGTTCCGCTCCGCTAGATCTAAACAGGAACCCGCTGCCGCGCTCCGGCGTACAGGAGGTGAGGGCCCGGGTGTTTCCACGCACCCTGATCTCATTACCCCGCACTCACGTCCACTTAAGTTCATTAAAGTGCATCTTAGATTCATCAGGACCGTTCTCCCAGAGGCCTGACGGGCCAGCATGCAAAACACCCGCCCAGCCCTGAGCCCCCCCACCCCCGCCGCACGGAGAACCCCCAGAGTCCTGGTCCTGTGGCCCCCGGGCCTCAGAGAGCCTCGCGGTCGCCCTGCAGCCAGACATTAAAGACCCCTTAAACCAGACCAGTTATTGGGGTTGCGGTTTGGATCCCTTGGTGGCATTGTGTTTTCTGTAGTGCCGTTGAGCACGTTTCCCGCCCGGCGTTGGGCCGCCTGACAAGCAGGAACATGTGTCGTGACGCGGAGGCGGGGCGCCGCGTTGGGGCGTCGGCCGACTGGGACGAGGAAAAGGCTCCGTCACCAACGTTTTGTTCGCCCGATGTTACGGGCGAACAAAAGACGTTTGTTTGTTTGTTTTGGTGGAATGTGTGGAGAGCGTTATCCGTATGTCACGTTGTGGAACGTGTGGAGAACGTTCTCCGTATGTCACGTTGTGTTGCTGTGATGTCCTTCGTGTCGTGAGACGTGTTCTGCTGGCTGCGTCTCACCGTTGGTTTGCATGAGGATGAGAGCTTGAGGGTGTTGTGTACAATACTACAGTACTATTATTCTGTTATACTTTATATCATAATGCAGTACTCGTGTTGCTAAACTTATGCCGGTGCGGACGACTTTTTCATGAATAGTTTTTGCATTGGAGCGTTTCTTCGGGAATGAGACGGCAGACATTCGGTCCACAAACGCACTCACCGTTCATATTGAGATGCGGAGGCGAAAACGTCTTAAAACATATTGAATGTGTGTAACCAGTATGACGTGTTTACTGGGACTACTGGGCCCGATTACTTTACTAATTATTTTTGCTCAGGGTAATTATCCTGACTGAAGTCAGTGAAGTTTCCTTGTTGGGTGTATTCAGTAAAATAACGTTTAAAGCGCTGAAGCCCTGACCACGCTGCTGGCTGGCTGGCTCGCTGGCTGGCTGGCTGGCTGCTGCAGCAGTCTTTACAAGCGCCCGCTGTACTGTTAAATGAAGCTGCGCTGCACACATTCAGCTACAGGACGGATGATTCATGGGGATACTGCTGAATACTTCATACTCTCCTGAAACACGTTGATTCATGGTGATGTTCCTCGCTGTGAGCACATTAACCTTCTCCTAGAACTACCGACCGTTTTAGCGTTCGAGGTTACATTTCACACACGGTGGTCATATACCGTGAATAATATTACACATCTCAAAAGTGGGATTTTCAAGCTATCTGTGCCAAGGTTGCGTTGTTTATACAACGATTAAACGCTCAAGGGGAGATAAAAAATAACACCGAAAAGCTATTTGTTCCGAACTTCCAACCCAAGAAGGTTAGCTCATGATGAAGTGTACGTGGAAAGACGTCCGGAGTTCGGAATTTCACTGCGGTTTGGGTCACGCGTTAAAAAGATTAATCGTCTCAAGCCGATACGGTTATTGGAATTAATTTTCAAAGCTGATGATGTCACATGTAGGTTGAGACGTTCCAGAGAGCGGGTGAGGGATCTCAGGCCAACCGCTGCCAAATGCGAGGAGGAAAATAGGTCAAGTGGTATCACGGTACGAGCCTTCCTATTGGTCCGCACCGGCCGGCATTCCCAGTTGATTGGGTTTGTGAGCGTTCCTGGGAACAGCTTTACGGTAAGGCCAACAAACAGAACACAGATGTATGCTGGGGGGGAATAATGCCATTGTTTCTTGTGAATATAACTGCATCAGTCAGCCAGTTGGTATTTCTTAAGTGTATTAATCCAACATAACACTCGACGTGCTCGTCACTGCAGACATCTGCATCGGGGTCGGGTCTTCATCAGCGCTGAGCGGCGCTTCACGGTGGATTGGTGTCACCGCATCGCCGTCGCCCCCCATCAGGATCAAAGCTCCTCAACAACACTGCGGCGGTTTGCGGGTCTGGCCGGGGGTCCCGGACTAACCTCCGGGAACTAAAAACCCAGTCCCAGTGTTGGCGCTGGGCGGTGGTGCGCGGCCCGCTTTGACCTCCGCGGCGCTACGGTAAACACCAGGCAACGCGGTGGGTTCACCGGCCAGCGCTGTCAGGAGTTTGTAGTTTGGGAGGCAGGGGGTTCAGTGTGGCCTGCGCCGGTCCTCCAGACGCAGCTGAGTGGGGGATACCTCGACTAAACCAGCGCAGAGCAGAACACACGCCAAACGCGAGCTCCAGGCGGAGCAGAGCTCTGAGAGGATTCCTCGGCGGGTCCGTGTTGGACGGGCTCCTCGACTCCTCGACGCCGTGACGCGTTTGATGGATGAGCCCTGCTGCAATTCCTCTTCCAGTTGCATCAGGAGGCAGAGAGGAGTCACTGGAAACCAGCAGCAGGCCTCTCTGCGCTGGAACAATATATATATACAGTATATAACCTGTATACGCACCTTTAACGCTTTCACTCCGGCCGGTCCGATGTCTGCGCTAGATATCTCCCCACCATCTTGTGCCAAGCGTCACTTGTTGACGTGTGGCAGGTGTAACCTTTGACCCGGTTTAGAGGGAACACAACGCGCTGAGAGTAAAGACGGCGCCCCACCAGGAGGTCCAGGAGGTGCTGGACGGACTCAGAAAGCAGCGAGCCACCAGAAAAGAAAAGATTCCTGTCTTGGTTTTCCGTCTGCTGTCACGGCCCGGGCCGCTGACAGACGCTATAAACCTGGGGTCTGCGCCCTGACGGCTTCACCGAGGAGGGCCGCGCGGGGGATTGGACCCGGGTCCGCGCGGGGGAAGCCGACCACAGGAAGCGTTTATACAACACTCCCTGGCCAGCGCCGGAGCCAATAAAAAGCCATTTGTCATCTTGGTTCAGCCTTTGTCTGAGTCCGGTGTTGGCGGCCGTGCGGCGCCAGACCGGCTCTCCTTAAAAGCTCGCAGAGGAGGAGGAATGTGCGCCGTCCTCCGCTCCTCCGTCAGGTAGCGGAACACCAGCCGCTTGCGTCTCCTCTCACGCTCGTAAGCGTCGGCGGTGCATCGGGACCGAGCGGGGTTCCGTCTGAGGTGTAAATGACGGACATTACCGAGAGCCCTTAAGGCGCCGGCCCCCGCGTCCCACCGCGTGGACCTCGGCCCGAAAATCAGCGCAAGTGGAAAAAATACCGCGGCCATGTGTTACGGATCAAATGCAAATCACCGAGTTAGGCTGAAACCGGCACCGCGGTAACCGTTTCATTAGCCGTGCGGCGTGCGAGCGACGGCTAAATCCGACGAATCAAATCACAGGCCCCGCTGCCCGGCCGACAGGACGATCGGGTGACCGTCTCTCGTGTCTCAAAGGCGTCCCTCGGAGGTTTTCCAGTAAAGGGGTTATTGCGGGGCTATTATCTTACGGTGCCACCTGCTCTGCGCTCAGCGAAGGAGTGGGAGAGCGGAACCAGATTACGGCTCTGCACTCCCACAGAGAGACCCGGCCTGCAGGAAGGAACCGCTCTGCTGTCGGAGGGCCGACGCCCCGATGGGGAATGTCAACGCGGCGATGACGGCGCCGCCGAAGACCTCGATGCTCTGCGCTCGCGGGCAAATCATTTTTTAAGCACATGTTCAGAAAAACATTTCTAAAAAGAGCCCAGGGTCGGCCGCTGACGGCGCTGAGGAGGCCTAAAGAATAATAAAGAAACGCTGCGTCTCGGCCCAAACACGGCGCTCGCATAAACACGGGAAGTTGGAACCGCAGCGCGGCTCCAATCAGGCTGCGCAGCCATAACATAAATGGAACGCCTTCCGGGAACAGGAGGGAGGGGTTTGGGACCCAGCCTGCACTCAGGGAGGGGTCTGTCGCTGGGTACAGGCCCTGATCAGACCCTAATAAGTGCTCCATGTTCCTCTCGTCGGTCCTCCCTGCTCAGGGACCCCCTGGGCCGCGGCGGTCTGCAGAGACGTGGTCTAGTGCGCCGGAGGGAGGCTCTGCCTAGCGGCCGGACGCTGCGCTGTAGATTCCGTGAGTCATTTCAGACGTTCCGATGCGGTGACGCGTCCGGGGTCAGGGTCCTGCTGCTGTCCTCAGGGGAGGAAAAACAGCGATTTTCAGTTTTACTGTTCTGTCATCCTCATGATCGATGAAACCTTCATGGATCCGAGGGGAACGACAAACCTGCCGCTGCAGAACTTTACCACGTAATGCGCTAAGTACAGTTTCCTGTGTTGAAAAACTCTGGGCTGCGTGGCCGCTCTCCTTCCATTGAGCGGGGATCTGTTGTTTTCAACCTGCTGGACAACACTTTGGCAAGGAGGCCTCATGGACCCCGAGATACAAGCCCACTTCCAAACGCAAAGCGGAGCTTGTTAAAACCAGGGACATCTGATGTCCGTTTGGTCCAAACGGACAGAAACAGTTGACAGGTGCATGTCGGTTTTTATTCAAATATAAAAAGTTACTTTGGGGCTGCCCTTTGAGCTCCCAATAAGGCAGAAGTGGATCCAAACAGCAGCGGCCAAGATGGTTATAGATCTGATGTTTGGTTGAACCACGTTTTATGTCCTTGGCTATTTTGTCGAGGTCTGTCGACCCTAAAAATCGAGAGTGGAAACAAGCTCCGAACTTGGAAAAGTCAGGAATATATTGGTGAGATCGGAGCTGAGGAGGGCAACGGTTTGAATATAGTTTTTAAAAAAAGAGATGAAAGCCCAAGTCACATCCAGACTTAACAAATGTGACCCCCCCCCAAAAACCATACGACGACAAACTATGAAAACAGCCCTGAAGCTATCACTACGCCGCCTGTCCGGACGCCGTTCAGCGTTCAGCGGGCGGCTGCTTGTCCTCAGACGCCCGTCTGACGGACTTACTGCCTGCGCCGGCCCAGTGGTCCGGAACATGCACAGAACACACGCAAAACATACCCGCAGCCCCGCACAGACCCTCTCCTCACAGCGCGTGCTGTTGTCTTTGGCCCGGGCCGCGCGGCGCGCTGACACCTACGTACCAGCGCGAGAACGTCTGGGGTCCATATGTGCGGAACCCGACCGACCCCTCCCCCTGCGTCCTCTCTGGACCGGTAGCACCGCCACGAGACGCGTGACTCGCCAGCCAGGACCCGTCCTGTCTGCAGCCGCGCGCCGAACCGCATTCGGAGCAGGACCCCCCCCCCCATCCCCTACAGGACGGGTCTGCTTCGTGTTCACAGGTATTAACGCTGCGTCGGAGGCGGCCGGACGAGGGCGTTCTGGTCCGCAGCGCGGTTGGATTGTAACGGCGCTGCGCCGCTTTTCTTTTTTTTGTATTCTCCAATCTGCTGTCCATCTGCCCGTCTGTCAGTCTTTCCATCTGTCGGTCTATTGAGTTAGGGCGAGCTTGTTCGCCGAGCTGCTATCACAATGTTATGAAGGAAAGGCTTCCAGGTCCCACCTGACTGCACCCCGCACCCCGCAAGGACAAGGAAGGACTCCCCTCTCATGACTCTGATCAGGTCCTGATTGTCCCAATGTGCTCTGCTTGAGATGGGAAAAATACAATCAGGAATCAATAGCATGCATGTAGAAGCCCAAACGTGTACATCAAATAGAGATAAAGGCGTGTGCTGTATATGTGTATACGTGTATATGTACGGGTTCAGCCGCCTTCCAGCAGTCTGATGAGCGGTAAAAACACAACCCTAAATGAAACGGGGTTCTGTTCTATACTCTCAGCGCGTCAGAGAGACGCTCTCTGTCTGCTCTGGATCCTTTATCTTATTCTTAACTTATTTATTTTATAAAATAAATAAATAATGTTGAGCTGTTTGTCTTTCTTTGTGTGTTTTGTATGTTGTTGTGTTGTGGCGCTCCAGGGAGGGGCGGCGCTCCAGGGAGGGGCCGGCGCTCCAGGGAGGGGTGGCGCTCCAGGGAGGAGCCGGCGCTCCAGGGAGGGGCGGCGCTCCAGGGAGGGGCCGGCGCTCCAGGGAGGAGCCGGCGCTCCGGGGAGGAGCCGGCGCTCCAGGGAGGGGCCGGCGCTCCAGGGAGGGGCGGCGCTCCAGGGAGGGGCCGGCTCCAGGGAGGGGCCGGCTCCAGGCGGACGCAGGTCGTCAGCCCCCAGCTGGGGCCGCTTAGCGGGTCCATCAGGTAGCTTGCGGCGCCTCATTACCCAACAACAGCCTGCGCGCTGAGGCTGCTTAGCACGCCGTAAACCAGGCGGCGGCGCACCGTCTGACTGCATCGTGTCCTCTTTGATGCCAGACCTCACCCTGCCCGGCTCTGACCTTTGACCCCGGCCTAGTAAATCACCCTCGGAACCCCGGGCCGCCCCCCATAGGACCGGCCCGGCGTGTGCGTGTGGTAGCGGTGCCTGTGTGCCGTAGCGGTGTGTGTGTTTGTGGTGTGTGTGTGTGTGTGTCGTAGCGGTGGGTGTGTGTGTAGGGCGGGGTTTGTCTTGGCGGTGGGCCGGAGGGGGGGTCCTGGGCCTCCTTGTGTGTGTGTTGGACGGAGGAGCGCCACGCGGGAGAGAGAGAGAGAGACAGACAGACAGACAGACAGACAGACAGACAGACCCACCCACTTTTTTCTTCACTTTCTTCTTACTTTTTTCCGAAGAGAGTATTTGCAAGTGAGATTCTTGAAGACAAAGTTTTTGAGTTTCTTCATAGATTTGAAGGTTGGAGTAGTTTCCTAGTCTCCCTGTTTCTTTCCGTCTCGGAGCGTCTCGCTCTTTGTTTAGGGCCGGAACGCCCAGCGGATCGGACCGCTCCGCTTCGTGCTGCTGAGGTGTTGCGTAAGAGCCTGCAGCGTTCCCGCAGCGTTCCCAGGCCGGAGCGCCGCCACAGGAGCAGAGAAATGCTCGCTCAGGCCTTCTGCGCCCGGCCCCCGTGCGCTTGGCAGGGCCGGGGTCCCGCTCCCAGACCACAGTCTTTGTGAGTCCTGGGGGCTCGGTGGGTTGGGGGGGGGGGGTTCCTTATGGTGCGCCGGCCCCCAGCCAAAGCCCCCCCACTTGGCTGCTCGATGGCTCCTGTTCTGTCTGTCGCCAAACCCCGGGAGCAGGCAGACCTCGGCAGCCTGGCCGTCCCGGAGCGCCGCCCTGCCAGACCGGGCGCGGCGGGTACGAGGCGGAGGGTCCCCCCGGTCCGCAGGCCCGGCCCGACCTCGGAGACGGGTTTTAATACGCTGGCTGGCTGCGAGGCGCGGCGTTTATTCCAGCGAGCACAAGGCTGTCTTATTTTCCACGTTCTGCCAGGCTGCGCTCCGTTCTGGAAAGGGCAAAGGGCCGTTTCTCCTCCCTCCTCCCCGCGCCCCCCCGCTGCTGCGAGCGGCCCAGGCGCCCGGCAAGATTAATGCCCAACCTAAGAGATTTAAAAGTCCTTTCAAACATTCCCCGGCGCTGCCTCCAGCCGGAGGCGTGCGGGGCTGGGAGGAGGAGGAGGTGGAGGAGGAGGAGGAGGGGGAGGAGGAGGAGGAGGAGGAGGCGCCGGGCCGCTAGTGGCACTGATAACTTTTCGGCGGTTTCTTTGGACGGCGGGTGTTTGGCGGCGGCGGCGAGTCAGAGTGAGATGATTTAGTGGAAGGTAAACGCAGAAATTGGAGGTGAGGGAATTGCTCCGGCCTGGCTCCTCAGAGCGTCTCAGAGAGCGAGTCTTTGGCGAGGGGGAGGGCGGCGGCGGGGGTCGGGCCGGCCTGGCTAATGCCGATGAAGTTGTTAGCGAGGACGGAAACTTGGTCGGTGCGGCTCTTCCACGGCGCATTGCAGGGCAGGTATGAACCAGGTCTGCTGGTTCCTCGGGGGCTGACCCTTACTTAGGTCCATCTTCACTTCTGGCTTGGTGACATCATTTCTGTGATGATGTCACGCCACGGTCGCCTGTGACGTCATACGCGTAGTGACTCGGGAGACGGTGTGTTGCGTTGTACGTTCGGGAAAAGGGGATGGATTTTGAAGAGATAATTATATCTGATTCAAATATGAGTAACAATACATGTTACGCGACTGACATCCCGTCTACATACCCAGCAGGGTAACGTCGCGGCTGTGAACGCAGTCAGGACTGGAAAGTGTCCGTTCTTGTTTCAGTGAACTCCGGTGGACTGACCTCCTGGGGAGCCGGTGGATCTCCCCGAACTGTGAGATGTGTTGATGGTGAATGATGGTCACTTCTCCTAGAAAGACTAAGTGGATGAACACTATTACCAACACAAATCATGTCCAGTGCGACTGGAGCTCTGGTTTCCCGCGGACCGCCGCTAGAGGGCGCCCTAACCCTAACCCTGGTGACTCCGTGTCGGGCACACGGAGAGGCTCACACGCTGCACACTTGCACCTCATTAAACCCTCGAGAGGATACTTAAGATTAACAGCAACTTTGGCCCGGGAGTTGTGATAAATGTAATATTATAAATATTGCCACCTGTTTGCTGTCAGCGTGACCGGGGCTGACCGGTCGCCGCTGACACTTTTCCTGATTCTGACAAAAAAGGGAAGGAGCGTGAGGAATTCGGTCGAAGGGAAGAGGGAAAAAAACGGGTCAGGAGGAGCGCTGTGCAGGCGTGGAAACACCGAGCGATAAGGCAGGGGCGCCGCGCCTGGCTTCCATCACACCACGGAGTCATGGTGGTGGTGGATGTCCTAGGGGGTGGGGGAGTTTCTAGGGTTTGGTGGAGGTTCTAGGGGTTGGTGGTGGAGGTTCTAGGGGTTGGTGGTGGAGGTTCTAGGGGTTGGTGGTGGTGGAGGTTCTAGGGGTTGGTGGTGATGGATGTTTTAGTGGTTTGTGGAGGTTCTAGGGGGTGGTGGTGGAGGTTCTATGGGTTGGTGGTGGTGGAGGTTCTAGGGGTTGGTGGTGATGGATGTTTTAGGGGTTTGTGGAGGTTCTAGGGGGTGGTGGTGGTGGAGGTTCTAGGGGTTGGTGGTGGTGGAGGTTCTAGGGGTTGGTGGTGGTGGAGGTTCTATGGGTTGGTGGTGGTGGAGGTTCTAGGGGTTGGTGGTGATGGATGTTCTAGGGGTTTGTGGAGGTTCTATGGGGTGGTGGTAGGGGTGGAGGTTCTAGGGGTTGGTGGTGGTGAAGGTTCTAGGGGTTGGTGGTGGTGGAGGTTCTAGGGGTTGGTGGTGATGGATGTTCTAGGGGTTTGTGGAGGTTCTAGGGGGTGGTGGAGGTTCTAGGGGTGGTGGTGGGGGTTCTAG
>JAOPJJ010000002.1:5188701-5209799 GCA_027122795.1 Enchelyopus cimbrius
CAACATGCATTTCAGTAATATTGAGTCGTATTATCGTACGCTTGCTCACTAAGTCCATTTGTTATTTTTCTCTCATTTTCTCTCTCTCTTTCATTTTCTCTCATTGGCTAAACTAAGAGCGTTTTAGACTCAGTCCTAGAACGGCATACGATTGGCTGCTCTGGTGATGAGTCGTGACGTCTCTCACTGAACGAACTGTCAGCAGCGAGTCGAGTGGGTCTGGGAGGAGTCAAGTGACTCAGAACGAACGAACGAGACGAGTCGACTCTCAGTGAACGAACTGTCAGCAGCGAGTCGAGTGGGTCTGGGAGGTGTCGAGTCTGAGAACGAACGAACGAGAGAGACGAATCAGTTCAGTTCGTTCGTCTTAAAGATTTGTTCGTTCGAACTGATTCGTTGCATGCCTTTCTCAGGAATGCACAGTGGTGAGTCCGGCCGCTAATTAAACAACACCACTGCTCTGCTGCTATTCCTTTTAGTCAGTTTGCTAGCGGAGAGTTGGAGTAAACCTTTGATTAGTACCTTGCGCGAGGTAGACTTGTGGTGTAATACCGTTACTGAAAGTAAACGTAAGTCATGTAGTTTACTGGTTATGCTGCTTATTTGCACATCAGCGTCATATTTATAGGCATTTATTTCATCGTCAATCGAATTGGAACTGGATTTTGCATTCTGCGCATGCTCAATATTTTTTCCCTCGGAAAACGATAAAAGGCGGTTTATTTTAAAAGGTGGCGCAGAAGATGGAGGAAGCCGGTGTCGTGCCAATGTGGTTACCCCCTATAAGAAGAGTATCCCCGGCCGCGGGAGCGCGCATACATTCAGTGCAGGTGGAAGCACACAGACACTACGCTTCGATTTCACAAGGCTGAATTAAAAGTACATGTTTTTCTAAATGTTGGTCATCAACGAGGTTGTAAAGTAGTAACTTCGGGCACATCTGTCAAATTAATGTTTTTTTCTTCCGACGTGTTTAAGATCTTTATTCATTCATTGCGCATTCATATTCATTCATATTCTCTGATATTATGAATCTTAAAGACTGCGTTGGGTTCTCGACTCTCTGGTACTTCCACGCATGTAAAGACTCGTGGTGGGGGTTATCTTGGGACATGGTGGTCGGAGTGGAGGGTTTATTCATTTTTTTCTAAATAAAGGGACGTCGGACTAGTGGGCTAGCGTCGGAGAAATTACATGAATCGATTTTCTCACTCGGACAATTGCAGTTGTCCAATTGACGAGCAGAGTCGGAACTATGGCTGTAATCGGATTAAGATGTGCATGTAAACGTACTGAATGACGAAGCCCTGAAGCAGCTGTGTTGTGCCAACTACATTGGCTGGCTGCTCATATTGCATTTTCTCCCTCTTTCCCACATTTGCGGAAATTAATCTGATTGTCAAGCTTAACACTGAATTGAAACATCACCACTCCCTTAATATTAATTAATTTTTTATTTGCTTTTCATGATTCTTTCCCTGATTGGTGGTGGTTACATCAGCCCTGGACACAACTCATCAAACTACCCAAAGGTAAGTTAAACTGCAGAATTTGAGTGCTAAAGACTTTTTTTTATGGCTTTAATGTCACAAAATGTTTGGTCAGACCATCTGGACCGGAATGAATTTCAACAGTTAAGGTGGAGTGCAGGTGATTCAAACAGTGTTGTCTGAATCTTGCTTTCTATAACGTGTTTTGTTAATATACTCATAGTTTTGCAAAATGTAGTATTAATGCTCACAAATTAGTAACCCATTGCAGCTCAAATCTATTTAAAAATCCTATCTAGGCCAGAATGTGAACTGACTGTAATGAAAACTTTAATAATTTTGAAGATATCCACATTGGATTTGATGAATTCAGACTGTTGAAGTCTTGCTTTAGCTTAAGATAAAGTTTTTACAGTTTTACATAGAACAGTGACTGGATTTTGCCCCAACTTGATTTATATTTAAATTTATTTGGGAAAGTGAGTTACAACCTGTACTGACAGAAGAAACAATCAAATGGCCACAAATTACTTCCAATGGGCATGTGTGTATTTCCCTTAAGACAGACTTGAAAACTGTAACCTGTTACGTATTTTAAGCACATAAGCTTCCCCCATATAGCCACTAGGAAGCAGGATCGAACACACAAGCTGCATTACCCCCACATAGCCACTAGGAAGCAGGATCGACCACACAAGCTGCAATAACTACTCCAGCCACAGATGGCAGCACCTTTAGACAGCGGAGGAGGGCGGAGCCAATACGTCACATGGACCACGCCCACTTCACATATGCCACGCCTACTTGATACTAACCAGAGCGGGAGTCAGATTTGAGGTCAGAATCATAGGTAGACCCGTTGAGAGCCTCGGGCCTAAGCCCCGGGGCTTGAAGTAGCTCTATTTTTCTCCACGCGTTTTAGATAAAATTCCCTCCCTTTTGCTTCAGTTACCATTCCGAAATACTTTAACAAATAATTTGAGTTAAAAGCGATCCGGATTGGACTACTTTCTTCAAGAACGCGACAAACCCACAGGCACAGTTTCTCAATCCTCTTTTAAAGAAAACATTTCAGCATCATGAATACAGAGATATGTTATTGCCAAATAACCATTGAAATATGTTCTGTAATATTAAAACAATACCTGCATGTTATGGAATTTATTCTCATTTCTATTAAGGTGAATGGTAGGCTATTACAAACTACATTTACACTGTTGCTATCTTTGATGCCTCAGTCAGATAGGAATGCAGTTTCATATTTATCATACCATTTACAACAATCACCTTTTACGCAGTCAGTGTGAATAAATATTAATTTGCAGCATTTCAATTTACAGGCAACTAGGGCTGTTGCATGAAGTTTGCAAAGGCTGCTACACATTTTGAGTTTATTGTGATTTATAAAATTTAACTGGGGCTACTCCAGGGGCTTCATTTAAAAAAAGGGTTAATGATTCAAGTCAAAAGGTGGCATACGGTGGATGGTAGGATGATACGGTGGCATACGGATTCTTTAAACTGTTGTGTTTAAACAATTGGCTCCACCACCACTATTGTCGTGTTCTTGAAGAAAGTAGTCCAATCTGGATCGCTTTTACCTCACTTTATTTGTTTAAAGTATTTCGGTATGGTACCTATGAAGCAATGGGAGGGGAATTGTATAATACACGCGCGGAGTGTCACACAGCTGATCTATCTATCTACCAGAGATTCTGACCTCACTCTGACTCAGTCCCTGAATGTGTATCGAGTGGGCGTGGCCTATCAAGTAGGCGTGGCATATGTGACATATTACATGCTCTGATTGGCTTTGTGTTGAGAGCCCGCCTCCGGCTTCCTCATACGTGTTTTAAGATGCTCCCCTTGTGGCTATGTGTAGTTCTTACAGCTTATATGTTTGATCCTGCTCCCCTTGTGGCTATGTGTAGTTCCTACAGCATATGTTTTGGTCCTGCTCCCTTGTGGCTATGTGGGGGTAATGTAGCTTATGTGCTGAATTTACGTAACACTATCTCCTTAAATATTCAACCTATAAACAGGGGTGCACACAACTTTTTCAGTGAGTTACTCGGATGAGTACCAGGAGATAGTGTTTGGTACGCAGCTAGCGGAGGGGGGGGGGAGGGGGTGCTGCCGTTCTTCATTCAGCTTGACCCGTCATCCAGTAAGCGGGCAACTGACCAGACGTTTTGGACTTAATAAGTGTCCTTGCGGAATGTATAATTGTCCGTGATTTTGTTCTACTATAGCCTCCAGCATGTTTACATCGAATTTGCGTTTCGTTTCTTTATGTTGTTCACAAATTAGTTACGCATTCTCTACTCAGTTTTGGACATCTCTGACGGTACAAGCAACAAGTGTATGGTTAGATGAGAAGCGAGTACGCAAAGGCGCGTAGTGACCAAGCAGTCATTACGCATTCCTGATTTTAGTCGCGCATGCGTACCTGCGTACCACTTATGTGCACCCCTGCCTATAAATGAACTCCCAGTAAAGCCAGTTTCTTAGTTTTTTCAGTTTTCCGCTTCACGTGGAGATGCACGGATTGTGGGATTGTGTTAAGAGAAGATCTGAGCTGCTCAAGCATTACAAACTGAATCAATAGGCACTACGGACAGGGCCATTCATATCTATGTACCTATTTACATTGTACATGTAGATTCAAGACTTGTAATGCCCTACTGAGCCATTTATCAAGGAATCACCCTGCCCAGCAAGCTATCAACAAAGCCGTAACAACGTTCACATGCCATATTTGTGGTCATAATCAACTCTCCACTGAGAGGGAATTTTTTCAACACATCTGTAATCATCTTAAAAATAAGGACACTGTTACATGCGTGTTCCAAGCCTGTGAATACCAACCAACATATATGAGAACTTCAAAAGCCATAAATACAGGAAACATTCTGGGACAGGGAATATCTTTAAGCCTGGTATTAATTCTGTTACAGAATCCTTTGCCAGTCTTGCCAGTGATATTTCAGATGGGGAACGTATAGAGAGCAATGACATTTAGATTTTGCTTTTGTCGATGGGGTTTCTGAGAACTTGGAGAAGGACATCGAGCTTAAACTTGCATCAGTCCTTCTTAAGTTAGAAAACATCTTTCTTGTGTCAAATGCTGCGGTAGATGAACTTCTGCAGGAGTTTAAATATTTGATTGGTTCTCTTTATCTGCCAATCACTCAAAAGACTATTGGCCAAGTATTACAAGATAATGGTTGCCAGTTTGACCAGTCAGTGGTTAAAAAACAAGCCAGTGTTCAGTGTGATACAAACCCTGTTCAAAAAGATAAAGGCCCACTTTCCAGTGCTTGGAGGCGAAAGGCTTACTATAAGTTACACTTTAATGTAGTGGAACCAGTGGAATATATAGACCAAAAGAATAGAAAGTAATTCCAATATATTTAAATTTTGAAGTCTTTGGTACAAATTCTTGACTGCCAGACAATCTTAGATCTGGCTGTTAATTTGAATACTGTAGATAAAGAACCACATGGAACTTGTGCACAGATATACAGATCCTTTTTTGATGGTGCCTTGTTCAAAGAAAATTGACTTTTGTCTAAACAGGAAAGCATTTCCTTGATATTATATATTGACGATTTTGAAATATGTAATCCCCTTGGCACATCCAGAAGGAAGCATAAAATCTGTGGTTTGTATTGGATTCTGGGCCATTTGTCCTCCATCTATTTGGCAGCTTTAATCAAAAGTACTGATCTGAAGTGCTTTGGCTATGATAAAGTGTTAGAACCTTTTCTTAACGATCTTGTCATTTTGGAAAAGAAAGGGATATTCGTGTCAAAGTTGGGCAGAACAATAAAAGGCACAGTTCAGTGTGTGGTTGCTGACAACCTTGGGGCACACAGTATTGCTGGATTTGTAGAGAATTTCTCAGGGTCATATGTATGCAGATTTTGCACTGCAGAAAAAGCTGACATCCAGACTCAAGTTAGAAGCGGCGTCTTTCCTTTGAGAACCAAAGACATTGATGCCGATGATTTAAGAACAATTGAGGAAAATGGGTTGCCCAATTATTATGGTGTGAAATCGGAGTGTATTTTATCAAAGCACCTCTCCTATTTTGACTTTAGCTCTGGGTTTCCTCCCAAAATCGTGCATGATCTTTTTGAAGGTATTGTTCCTTTTGAACTTGCACTTTGCC
Source organism: Enchelyopus cimbrius (assembly GCA_027122795.1). NCBI lineage: Eukaryota > Metazoa > Chordata > Actinopteri > Gadiformes > Gaidropsaridae > Enchelyopus > Enchelyopus cimbrius. Next base: position 5,194,366 of record JAOPJJ010000002.1, read on the forward strand.
TGAATGTATTCATAAAGAAAAAGGATACCACATTATCTGCATTAAATGATGCAATATCATCTTTCAACTTTAAGTGGTCTGACAAAACTAATCCTGTGCCTCTCAGTTTTGGGTCCAGAAAAACTGTTGGGGGAAATAAGCATGAGAACTGGAGTCTAATCAGATTTTTGCCTTTGTTGATTGGGCAGAGAGTTCCCTGTGAGGAGCCAGCTTGGCAGATCTTAACAGACCTGAAGGACATGTTGATCTGGTCGTCAGTCCCATTCAAACCCAGGACTCCATTGCATATCTTGATTTTAAGATCTCTGAGCACAGAATTAGATTCCAAGAGGTTTTCCCAGACTGTCACCTTAAACCAAAACACCATTTCTTAGAGCATTACCCATACTTGATCCTTCAGTTTGGTCCACTAGTTGCCCTATGGACAATGCGTTTTGAAGCAAAGCATGGCTTTTTTAAAAGAGTTGCCAGGAATATCAGGTGCTTCAAAAACTTGCTACTTTCCCTTTCAGAGAGACATCAGTATCAGATTGCCCATCATTTGCATGCATGTAGCTTTACCAGACCTCTATTGGAAGTGACAAATGTTTCCACTGTACACATCGATGTTCTTAACAAGGACATTTCAAATGCTCTGAGACAGATGTTTTCAGATATGGACACAGTGGGCTTGGTCAAAAGCGTGACATATGATGGACTAAACTACAAGTGTGGAATGATCTTGATCCAAGGAGGATCAAGGGCAGTCCTCACTGGGAGGACTGCCAGAGTTTGGTGAAATCATCCAAATGGTGATACTGCAGGACAAGTTGATCTTCATTGTGAAGAAGCTCATTGGATGGTATATTGAAAACTATAGAGCTTTTGATCTCAAACCATCCCCAGTCGAGGAAGTGGAACTTATTGAGCCACAAGAACTACATGATACATACCCACTGGCGGCCTGCAAAATTGGAGGGATGCGTCTTGTCACACTGAAAAGATATATCCATGTTTAAAGGATGTAATTTTATTTTATTTTGTTCTCAATAAAATAAAAAATTGTTAGGGAACAGGACGTGAGGACCCAAGTGCTGGACACAGGGAGACGGAGACGGGATAAAGGAACGGGATTTATTCGGTTGACAGGCGAGTAGTCAGACAGGCAGGGGCTCGACGACGGACGGGTAGTCAGGCAGGCAGGGGTTCGGTAACAGGCAGGCAAGAACACGACGGCAGGCGGGTAGTCAGGCAGGCAGAGGTTTATTGAGAATTATTATTGAGATTTATATTAGAGAAGGAAGGAGAGGGTTATTACAGGGACAGGCTACTAACAAGGCTCAAGAATGCTGGTAGGACCGATACTGACTCGGTAGACGTAACGACGAACTGGCGCCGGCTGATAGAAGATCCCCGGCTGAAGTAGGGAATTGTGATTGGATGATTGTAGCCAGGTGTGGCAGGAGAAGGACCACTAGCGTCCAATAGCCACTAGATGACGATATTGGACCGCGTAGCAGGACGCGACGTGACAAAAACCATACCGAAGGCCAAAGGTGGTTCACTTACAGTAGGTAAATTACAGGACATAAATTATGAGAATCTTTTAACTGCATGTTGGTGTTTTTAAATTTTTTATTGATTGCCCTTGAAGGGATAGTTCCGTTTTGTATTTGCCTCACACCTTATTGTGATTTTGCTCTCTTTTCAGACTGCCATGTAGTGGGGCAGATAACCAGAAGGATTGTGCATTTTATGATAAAAGCGTCAAATTTGGTATGTTTGTAGCCAAAGGCATATAGAAAAAAATTTGATGTGGAGGCATGACAAATTTCCAATATTCCGGCCATTTTTCAAGATGGCCACCAGTGACAACTGTTTATAGATAGATAATATATAATTTATTTCACATTAACAATGGATAATATGTAATGTAAGCATCAAATTTGGTACCGTTTTGGCCAAATACACAAAAAGATATTGGCTGCCAGTTTCAACTGCTTTTAGATAAATTTTCATATTAAGGATGGATATAATGTGATGTTGATTATATATCAAGGATATATATTGGATTTATCTGCATTGCACTTGGGAACTATCATTTAAATAATACATTTTTTGAAGATGGTGACAAAGATGACAGCCAATGAGCAAAAAATGGTAGTTGCAATAAAGTTGCATAGATTTCTCAGATTTAGATGATCTTGGTGTCGTTATATTTTTCTGGATCTAAAGTAAAGTAAATGAACATCAGAATTGCTCAGAAGCTGCAATTCAAGACTCAAAATATGCGATAGTCTAAGTAGGTCCAGCGCGGGAAAGTCTATTTAGCACTCCCCCTCACAGTAACATTCTAAGCTTTTTTGCACCTGCACTGCCTAACACAACCCTTCTTACATTGACAGGAGACAAGTTCATAGCTGGACTGGCTTGCATCCCGCAGGCATGTCCAGAAGGGTGCATAATAACCCTCAGATGTCTTTGACCAGCCCCATTTACATGGTGAAGGTAGTTCTGGTGTAGGTACCAGCATCTGACCCCACACATGTCCTCCTTGGTAAACTGCTCTCTTGACATATTCTTCTAGGGCAGCCTTTGTCGGTGGGATAGGATAGACAGCACATTCTGTTTCTTCACTAATAACTTCCTCCTTGCAGTGTCTATTTCTATGCATTGGCTGGTTCGGTCATATAGCAGTATAACAAACCTCTCGATTGTAGCTATAACATCTCGCGGTATGTTATCTGGGGCATAAGATACTTTAAATAGGGCATTTTTAAGTACTGGAAAGACAGTCCATACAGCCCATGCAGTCTTCTTCCCATGGCCAGCAAAACTGGATACAGTGTCACAGCCGGTCAGTGTATGGAACACTGGAAGTGCTTGTGACTTCTCAGGCCCCAGTCCTGCTGCAATTTCATGGGCTGCAAGGTATTGAAAACCCTTTTCAGTTCCAAATGCCAACCATAGCAATCTTCTGGCTGGAGACCCTGAGCAACTGCCACAGCCAGTACCACAACATCAGTATCAACAGTTTGTATCGTGATTTTCTGATGGCCATTTCTTGCTGCATGGGCCACAGTGAATGTAGTAACATTCACTACTATTAGCTTCCTCATGTGTACATGGAGCAGTTGAAGACAGATCATGAAGTGGTGGTTTACTGAGGACATCTACATCATTTGTGACAACAAGCTGTTTGTCTTCCAGCACAAATTCCCTGAGCAGAGCCTCTGAGAGTAAGGTGAACAACTCTTGTCTTATTACTGTCAACTCTCAAACCTTTGCCAGTTCCTGGGAATGGGTGCAGCACCTACCACACGTCTCTGCACCCCTTGGCCACGTTTTGCTCTTGTAGCAGCTTTCAAGGATTCAGACCAGTAGCGGTCCCACATCAGATCAAGCCTAGTCACATGTGAAAGTTTCTTGTTGAGATATGGAATGAAAATCTCTTTGGTGTACTCATCGAAGGTCTTTACAGATGTTGGTTTGAGCATCTGGATAATGGCTGCCCAATCTACAATAGTGCAGGTAACCGTGGGGCCATCAGAATATGGTCTATGGACATCTTCCAGGCATGAAGGAGATCACTCTTCATTCCAAAGCGAAGATCTCCCCCCTCAGACAGTGCTGGGGGACATGGCTGGTTTTCATGTCTGAAGAACTGGTTTGGCAAGCAATATAGAGCCTTGAAAAGAGCTGCATGTCCTGTTTGAGTGAAACCAATTGCTGCTTGTCTTTTGATACTCTCGTTACAGGTGAAGTCCCAAACACCATTAGCTTATTCCTTGGAATAGGATCATCTATTGGCTTTGTTCTTTTCACAAGCCATTCTCTATTAAAAGCTTCAAACTGGCGCTGTCCTAACTGCTTCACCTTTCTGACTGCCTCAACAGCTGAATGCCCAGCAATTTCTTTTGAGTGGAGTGCAATGAGGTCATTGCTTTCCTCTTCAAAGGGGTTTCCGAGATGTTCCACTGCACTGACTAGAGAGCAGACATCCTTGATGAATGCAACTTGGACACTTTTTGTCTATTCAGGTGCGGCTATCTAACAACAAGATGTCATCATATCATTAACAACTAGATGTGGGGCTAACATTAGATAGCATTTAGGAAACTAAACTATTCTACCACTAAACTACCACAAATAAGTGAAGCTTTATAATGCAGTGTATTAGCTGTCACTGAACCCCATGCTGAGTTTTACAGCAGTGGTGTCACCAGTGCGCCCTGGTTGTGCTTTGACATCCACTCCATTTAGGACAATTTTAATGTGAATGTACACAAATCTACAGACTACCCTAACTCTAACCCTAACTGATATCCAAATTAGATAAATGCAATTGTATTGAAAGCACTGTTTTCCTAGGCGACCAGGCATGCCCGCCATCTTGAAAATGTTTGGTAGTTGGCTGCCATCTTTGCCACCATATTGAAAAAGGAGTCATTCAAATGTGGTTCCCAAGTGCTATGCTTAGTAGATAAATCCGACATATATCCTCATCATTTATGGCCATCATTAAAATTGATCTGTCACTGGCAGCCATTTTGCAAAATGGTCGCCATATAAAAAATGTATGATGGGTCCATATCTTTGATTTTCCTTTGTCTTTGGGCATAACTACCAAATTTGATGCTTCTATCTCTTATTATTCATTGTTAATATGACATTTTATCTAAAAAAAAGTTGGTCACTGGAAATGTCAGTGTCAACCACTCTATTTCATCCAAGACAACCCAGAAAGGGGGCTCAATGTGCTAAGTACCAGAATTGTCCTTTAAGCTATCCTGGATGAGCGAAACTTAATTCATTTACGTGTTACCAATTGAAGTAATTCAATTGGTAATTGGATCCAACTGTTTTCTTTTTACAGTGTATGTTCACTAACTCAGTTTCTTACATATATGTAAGAAACTGAGTTAGTGAACATACACTGTAAAAAGAAAACAGTTGGATCCAATTACCAATTGAATTACTTCAATTGGTAACACGTAAATGAATTAAGTTTCGCTCATCCAGGATAGCTTAAAGGACAATTCTGGTACTTAGCACATTGAGCCCCCTTTCTGGGTTGTCTTGGATGAAATAGAGTGGTTGACACTGACATTTCCAGTGACCAACTTTTTTTTAGATAAAATGTCATATTAACAATGAATAATAAGAGATAGAAGCATCAAATTTGGTAGTTATGCCCAAAGACAAAGGAAAATCAAAGATATGGACCCATCATACATTTTTTATATGGCGACCATTTTGCAAAATGGCTGCCAGTGACAGATCAATTTTAATGATGGCCATAAATGATGAGGATATATGTCGGATTTATCTACTAAGCATAGCACTTGGGAACCACATTTGAATGACTCCTTTTTCAATATGGTGGCAAAGATGGCAGCCAACTACCAAACATTTTCAAGATGGCGGGCATGCCTGGTCGCCTAGGAAAACAGTGCTTTCAATACAATTGCATTTATCTAATTTGGATATCAGTTAGGGTTAGAGTTAGGGTAGTCTGTAGATTTGTGTACATTCACATTAAAATTGTCCTAAATGGAGTGGATGTCAAAGCACAACCAGGGCGCACTGGTGACACCACTGCTGTAAAACTCAGCATGGGGTTCAGTGACAGCTAATACACTGCATTATAAAGCTTCACTTATTTGTGGTAGTTTAGTGGTAGAATAGTTTAGTTTCCTAAATGCTATCTAATGTTAGCCCCACATCTAGTTGTTAATGATATGATGACATCTTGTTGTTAGATAGCCGCACCTGAATAGACAAAAAGTGTCCAAGTTGCATTCATCAAGGATGTCTGCTCTCTAGTCAGTGCAGTGGAACATCTCGGAAACCCCTTTGAAGAGGAAAGCAATGACCTCATTGCACTCCACTCAAAAGAAATTGCTGGGCATTCAGCTGTTGAGGCAGTCAGAAAGGTGAAGCAGTTAGGACAGCGCCAGTTTGAAGCTTTTAATAGAGAATGGCTTGTGAAAAGAACAAAGCCAATAGATGATCCTATTCCAAGGAATAAGCTAATGGTGTTTGGGACTTCACCTGTAACGAGAGTATCAAAAGACAAGCAGCAATTGGTTTCACTCAAACAGGACATGCAGCTCTTTTCAAGGCTCTATATTGCTTGCCAAACCAGTTCTTCAGACATGAAAACCAGCCATGTCCCCCAGCACTGTCTGAGGGGGGAGATCTTCGCTTTGGAATGAAGAGTGATCTCCTTCATGCCTGGAAGATGTCCATAGACCATATTCTGATGGCCCCACGGTTACCTGCACTATTGTAGATTGGGCAGCCATTATCCAGATGCTCAAACCAACATCTGTAAAGACCTTCGATGAGTACACCAAAGAGATTTTCATTCCATATCTCAACAAGAAACTTTCACATGTGACTAGGCTTGATCTGATGTGGGACCGCTACTGGTCTGAATCCTTGAAAGCTGCTACAAGAGCAAAACGTGGCCAAGGGGTGCAGAGACGTGTGGTAGGTGCTGCACCCATTCCCAGGAACTGGCAAAGGTTTGAGAGTTGACAGTAATAAGACAAGAGTTGTTCACCTTACTCTCAGAGGCTCTGCTCAGGGAATTTGTGCTGGAAGACAAACAGCTTGTTGTCACAAATGATGTAGATGTCCTCAGTAAACCACCACTTCATGATCTGTCTTCAACTGCTCCATGTACACATGAGGAAGCTAATAGTAGTGAATGTTACTACATTCACTGTGGCCCATGCAGCAAGAAATGGCCATCAGAAAATCACGATACAAACTGTTGATACTGATGTTGTGGTACTGGCTGTGGCAGTTGCTCAGGGTCTCCAGCCAGAAGATTGCTATGGTTGGCATTTGGAACTGAAAAGGGTTTTCAATACCTTGCAGCCCATGAAATTGCAGCAGGACTGGGGCCTGAGAAGTCACAAGCACTTCCAGTGTTCCATACACTGACCGGCTGTGACACTGTATCCAGTTTTGCTGGCCATGGGAAGAAGACTGCATGGGCTGTATGGACTGTCTTTCCAGTACTTAAAAATGCCCTATTTAAAGTATCTTATGCCCCAGATAACATACCGCGAGATGTTATAGCTACAATCGAGAGGTTTGTTATACTGCTATATGACCGAACCAGCCAATGCATAGAAATAGACACTGCAAGGAGGAAGTTATTAGTGAAGAAACAGAATGTGCTGTCTATCCTATCCCACCGACAAAGGCTGCCCTAGAAGAATATGTCAAGAGAGCAGTTTACCAAGGAGGACATGTGTGGGGTCAGATGCTGGTACCTACACCAGAACTACCTTCACCATGTAAATGGGGCTGGTCAAAGACATCTGAGGGTTATTATGCACCCTTCTGGACATGCCTGCGGGATGCAAGCCAGTCCAGCTATGAACTTGTCTCCTGTCAATGTAAGAAGGGTTGTGTTAGGCAGTGCAGGTGCAAAAAAGCTTAGAATGTTACTGTGAGGGGGAGTGCTAAATAGACTTTCCCGCGCTGGACCTACTTAGACTATCGCATATTTTGAGTCTTGAATTGCAGCTTCTGAGCAATTCTGATGTTCATTTACTTTACTTTAGATCCAGAAAAATATAACGACACCAAGATCATCTAAATCTGAGAAATCTATGCAACTTTATTGCAACTACCATTTTTTGCTCATTGGCTGTCATCTTTGTCACCATCTTCAAAAAATGTATTATTTAAATGATAGTTCCCAAGTGCAATGCAGATAAATCCAATATATATCCTTGATATATAATCAACATCACATTATATCCATCCTTAATATGAAAATTTATCTAAAAGCAGTTGAAACTGGCAGCCAATATCTTTTTGTGTATTTGGCCAAAACGGTACCAAATTTGATGCTTACATTACATATTATCCATTGTTAATGTGAAATAAATTATATATTATCTATCTATAAACAGTTGTCACTGGTGGCCATCTTGAAAAATGGCCGGAATATTGGAAATTTGTCATGCCTCCACATCAAATTTTTTTCTATATGCCTTTGGCTACAAACATACCAAATTTGACGCTTTTATCATAAAATGCACAATCCTTCTGGTTATCTGCCCCACTACATGGCAGTCTGAAAAGAGAGCAAAATCACAATAAGGTGTGAGGCAAATACAAAACGGAACTATCCCTTCAAGGGCAATCAATAAAAAATTTAAAAACACCAACATGCAGTTAAAAGATTCTCATAATTTATGTCCTGTAATTTACCTACTGTAAGTGAACCACCTTTGGCCTTCGGTATGGTTTTTGTCACGTCGCGTCCTGCTACGCGGTCCAATATCGTCATCTAGTGGCTATTGGACGCTAGTGGTCCTTCTCCTGCCACACCTGGCTACAATCATCCAATCACAATTCCCTACTTCAGCCGGGGATCTTCTATCAGCCGGCGCCAGTTCGTCGTTACGTCTACCGAGTCAGTATCGGTCCTACCAGCATTCTTGAGCCTTGTTAGTAGCCTGTCCCTGTAATAACCCTCTCCTTCCTTCTCTAATATAAATCTCAATAATAATTCTCAATAAACCTCTGCCTGCCTGACTACCCGCCTGCCGTCGTGTTCTTGCCTGCCTGTTACCGAACCCCTGCCTGCCTGACTACCCGTCCGTCGTCGAGCCCCTGCCTGTCTGACTACTCGCCTGTCAACCGAATAAATCCCGTTCCTTTATCCCGTCTCCGTCTCCCTGTGTCCAGCACTTGGGTCCTCACGTCCTGTTCCCTAACAATTTTTTATTTTATTGAGAACAAAATAAAATAAAATTACATCCTTTAAACATGGATATATCTTTTCAGTGTGACAAGACGCATCCCTCCAATTTTGCAGGCCGCCAGTGGGTATGTATCATGTAGTTCTTGTGGCTCAATAAGTTCCACTTCCTCGACTGGGGATGGTTTGAGATCAAAAGCTCTATAGTTTTCAATATACCATCCAATGAGCTTCTTCACAATGAAGATCAACTTGTCCTGCAGTATCACCATTTGGATGATTTCACCAAACTCTGGCAGTCCTCCCAGTGAGGACTGCCCTTGATCCTCCTTGGATCAAGATCATTCCACACTTGTAGTTTAGTCCATCATATGTCACGCTTTTGACCAAGCCCACTGTGTCCATATCTGAAAACATCTGTCTCAGAGCATTTGAAATGTCCTTGTTAAGAACATCGATGTGTACAGTGGAAACATTTGTCACTTCCAATAGAGGTCTGGTAAAGCTACATGCATGCAAATGATGGGCAATCTGATACTGATGTCTCTCTGAAAGGGAAAGTAGCAAGTTTTTGAAGCACCTGATATTCCTGGCAACTCTTTTAAAAAAGCCATGCTTTGCTTCAAAACGCATTGTCCATAGGGCAACTAGTGGACCAAACTGAAGGATCAAGTATGGGTAATGCTCTAAGAAATGGTGTTTTGGTTTAAGGTGACAGTCTGGGAAAACCTCTTGGAATCTAATTCTGTGCTCAGAGATCTTAAAATCAAGATATGCAATGGAGTCCTGGGTTTGAATGGGACTGACGACCAGATCAACATGTCCTTCAGGTCTGTTAAGATCTGCCAAGCTGGCTCCTCACAGGGAACTCTCTGCCCAATCAACAAAGGCAAAAATCTGATTAGACTCCAGTTCTCATGCTTATTTCCCCCAACAGTTTTTCTGGACCCAAAACTGAGAGGCACAGGATTAGTTTTGTCAGACCACTTAAAGTTGAAAGATGATATTGCATCATTTAATGCAGATAATGTGGTATCCTTTTTCTTTATGAATACATTCAGGCAAAGTGCAAGTTCAAAAGGAACAATACCTTCAAAAAGATCATGCACGATTTTGGGAGGAAACCCAGAGCTAAAGTCAAAATAGGAGAGGTGCTTTGATAAAATACACTCCGATTTCACACCATAATAATTGGGCAACCCATTTTCCTCAATTGTTCTTAAATCATCGGCATCAATGTCTTTGGTTCTCAAAGGAAAGACGCCGCTTCTAACTTGAGTCTGGATGTCAGCTTTTTCTGCAGTGCAAAATCTGCATACATATGACCCTGAGAAATTCTCTACAAATCCAGCAATACTGTGTGCCCCAAGGTTGTCAGCAACCACACACTGAACTGTGCCTTTTATTGTTCTGCCCAACTTTGACACGAATATCCCTTTCTTTTCCAAAATGACAAGATCGTTAAGAAAAGGTTCTAACACTTTATCATAGCCAAAGCACTTCAGATCAGTACTTTTGATTAAAGCTGCCAAATAGATGGAGGACAAATGGCCCAGAATCCAATACAAACCACAGATTTTATGCTTCCTTCTGGATGTGCCAAGGGGATTACATATTTCAAAATCGTCAATATATAATATCAAGGAAATGCTTTCCTGTTTAGACAAAAGTCAATTTTCTTTGAACAAGGCACCATCAAAAAAGGATCTGTATATCTGTGCACAAGTTCCATGTGGTTCTTTATCTACAGTATTCAAATTAACAGCCAGATCTAAGATTGTCTGGCAGTCAAGAATTTGTACCAAAGACTTCAAAATTTAAATATATTGGAATTACTTTCTATTCTTTTGGTCTATATATTCCACTGGTTCCACTACATTAAAGTGTAACTTATAGTAAGCCTTTCGCCTCCAAGCACTGGAAAGTGGGCCTTTATCTTTTTGAACAGGGTTTGTATCACACTGAACACTGGCTTGTTTTTTAACCACTGACTGGTCAAACTGGCAACCATTATCTTGTAATACTTGGCCAATAGTCTTTTGAGTGATTGGCAGATAAAGAGAACCAATCAAATATTTAAACTCCTGCAGAAGTTCATCTACCGCAGCATTTGACACAAGAAAGATGTTTTCTAACTTAAGAAGGACTGATGCAAGTTTAAGCTCGATGTCCTTCTCCAAGTTCTCAGAAACCCCATCGACAAAAGCAAAATCTAAATGTCATTGCTCTCTATACGTTCCCCATCTGAAATATCACTGGCAAGACTGGCAAAGGATTCTGTAACAGAATTAATACCAGGCTTAAAGATATTCCCTGTCCCAGAATGTTTCCTGTATTTATGGCTTTTGAAGTTCTCATATATGTTGGTTGGTATTCACAGGCTTGGAACACGCATGTAACAGTGTCCTTATTTTTAAGATGATTACAGATGTGTTGAAAAAATTCCCTCTCAGTGGAGAGTTGATTATGACCACAAATATGGCATGTGAACGTTGTTACGGCTTTGTTGATAGCTTGCTGGGCAGGGTGATTCCTTGATAAATGGCTCAGTAGGGCATTACAAGTCTTGAATCTACATGTACAATGTAAATAGGTACATAGATATGAATGGCCCTGTCCGTAGTGCCTATTGATTCAGTTTGTAATGCTTGAGCAGCTCAGATCTTCTCTTAACACAATCCCACAATCCGTGCATCTCCACGTGAAGCGGAAAACTGAAAAAACTAAGAAACTGGCTTTACTGGGAGTTCATTTATAGGCAGGGGTGCACATAAGTGGTACGCAGGTACGCATGCGCGACTAAAATCAGGAATGCGTAATGACTGCTTGGTCACTACGCGCCTTTGCGTACTCGCTTCTCATCTAACCATACACTTGTTGCTTGTACCGTCAGAGATGTCCAAAACTGAGTAGAGAATGCGTAACTAATTTGTGAACAACATAAAGAAACGAAACGCAAATTCGATGTAAACATGCTGGAGGCTATAGTAGAACAAAATCACGGACAATTATACATTCCGCAAGGACACTTATTAAGTCCAAAACGTCTGGTCAGTTGCCCGCTTACTGGATGACGGGTCAAGCTGAATGAAGAACGGCAGCACCCCCTCCCCCCCCCCTCCGCTAGCTGCGTACCAAACACTATCTCCTGGTACTCATCCGAGTAACTCACTGAAAAAGTTGTGTGCACCCCTGTTTATAGGTTGAATATTTAAGGAGATAGTGTTACGTAAATTCAGCACATAAGCTACATTACCCCCACATAGCCACAAGGGAGCAGGACCAAAACATATGCTGTAGGAACTACACATAGCCACAAGGGGAGCAGGATCAAACATATAAGCTGTAAGAACTACACATAGCCACAAGGGGAGCATCTTAAAACACGTATGAGGAAGCCGGAGGCGGGCTCTCAACACAAAGCCAATCAGAGCATGTAATATGTCACATATGCCACGCCTACTTGATAGGCCACGCCCACTCGATACACATTCAGGGACTGAGTCAGAGTGAGGTCAGAATCTCTGGTAGATAGATAGATCAGCTGTGTGACACTCCGCGCGTGTATTATACAATTCCCCTCCCATTGCTTCATAGGTACCATACCGAAATACTTTAAACAAATAAAGTGAGGTAAAAGCGATCCAGATTGGACTACTTTCTTCAAGAACACGACAATAGTGGTGGTGGAGCCAATTGTTTAAACACAACAGTTTAAAGAATCCGTATGCCACCGTATCATCCTACCATCCACCGTATGCCACCTTTTGACTTGAATCATTAACCCTTTTTTTAAATGAAGCCCCTGGAGTAGCCCCAGTTAAATTTTATAAATCACAATAAACTCAAAATGTGTAGCAGCCTTTGCAAACTTCATGCAACAGCCCTAGTTGCCTGTAAATTGAAATGCTGCAAATTAATATTTATTCACACTGACTGCGTAAAAGGTGATTGTTGTAAATGGTATGATAAATATGAAACTGCATTCCTATCTGACTGAGGCATCAAAGATAGCAACAGTGTAAATGTAGTTTGTAATAGCCTACCATTCACCTTAATAGAAATGAGAATAAATTCCATAACATGCAGGTATTGTTTTAATATTACAGAACATATTTCAATGGTTATTTGGCAATAACATATCTCTGTATTCATGATGCTGAAATGTTTTCTTTAAAAGAGGATTGAGAAACTGTGCCTGTGGGTTTGTCGCGTTCTTGAAGAAAGTAGTCCAATCCGGATCGCTTTTAACTCAAATTATTTGTTAAAGTATTTCGGAATGGTAACTGAAGCAAAAGGGAGGGAATTTTATCTAAAACGCGTGGAGAAAAATAGAGCTACTTCAAGCCCCGGGGCTTAGGCCCGAGGCTCTCAACGGGTCTACCTATGATTCTGACCTCAAATCTGACTCCCGCTCTGGTTAGTATCAAGTAGGCGTGGCATATGTGAAGTGGGCGTGGTCCATGTGACGTATTGGCTCCGCCCTCCTCCGCTGTCTAAAGGTGCTGCCATCTGTGGCTGGAGTAGTTATTGCAGCTTGTGTGGTCGATCCTGCTTCCTAGTGGCTATGTGGGGGTAATGCAGCTTGTGTGTTCGATCCTGCTTCCTAGTGGCTATATGGGGGAAGCTTATGTGCTTAAAATACGTAACAGGTTACAGTTTTCAAGTCTGTCTTAAGGGAAATACACACATGCCCATTGGAAGTAATTTGTGGCCATTTGATTGTTTCTTCTGTCAGTACAGGTTGTAACTCACTTTCCCAAATAAATTTAAATATAAATCAAGTTGGGGCAAAATCCAGTCACTGTTCTATGTAAAACTGTAAAAACTTTATCTTAAGCTAAAGCAAGACTTCAACAGTCTGAATTCATCAAATCCAATGTGGATATCTTCAAAATTATTAAAGTTTTCATTACAGTCAGTTCACATTCTGGCCTAGATAGGATTTTTAAATAGATTTGAGCTGCAATGGGTTACTAATTTGTGAGCATTAATACTACATTTTGCAAAACTATGAGTATATTAACAAAACACGTTATAGAAAGCAAGATTCAGACAACACTGTTTGAATCACCTGCACTCCACCTTAACTGTTGAAATTCATTCCGGTCCAGATGGTCTGACCAAACATTTTGTGACATTAAAGCCATAAAAAAAAGTCTTTAGCACTCAAATTCTGCAGTTTAACTTACCTTTGGGTAGTTTGATGAGTTGTGTCCAGGGCTGATGTAACCACCACCAATCAGGGAAAGAATCATGAAAAGCAAATAAAAAATTAATTAATATTAAGGGAGTGGTGATGTTTCAATTCAGTGTTAAGCTTGACAATCAGATTAATTTCCGCAAATGTGGGAAAGAGGGAGAAAATGCAATATGAGCAGCCAGCCAATGTAGTTGGCACAACACAGCTGCTTCAGGGCTTCGTCATTCAGTACGTTTACATGCACATCTTAATCCGATTACAGCCATAGTTCCGACTCTGCTCGTCAATTGGACAACTGCAATTGTCCGAGTGAGAAAATCGATTCATGTAATTTCTCCGACGCTAGCCCACTAGTCCGACGTCCCTTTATTTAGAAAAAAATGAATAAACCCTCCACTCCGACCACCATGTCCCAAGATAACCCCCACCACGAGTCTTTACATGCGTGGAAGTACCAGAGAGTCGAGAACCCAACGCAGTCTTTAAGATTCATAATATCAGAGAATATGAATGAATATGAATGCGCAATGAATGAATAAAGATCTTAAACACGTCGGAAGAAAAAAACATTAATTTGACAGATGTGCCCGAAGTTACTACTTTACAACCTCGTTGATGACCAACATTTAGAAAAACATGTACTTTTAATTCAGCCTTGTGAAATCGAAGCGTAGTGTCTGTGTGCTTCCACCTGCACTGAATGTATGCGCGCTCCCGCGGCCGGGGATACTCTTCTTATAGGGGGTAACCACATTGGCACGACACCGGCTTCCTCCATCTTCTGCGCCACCTTTTAAAATAAACCGCCTTTTATCGTTTTCCGAGGGAAAAAATATTGAGCATGCGCAGAATGCAAAATCCAGTTCCAATTCGATTGACGATGAAATAAATGCCTATAAATATGACGCTGATGTGCAAATAAGCAGCATAACCAGTAAACTACATGACTTACGTTTACTTTCAGTAACGGTATTACACCACAAGTCTACCTCGCGCAAGGTACTAATCAAAGGTTTACTCCAACTCTCCGCTAGCAAACTGACTAAAAGGAATAGCAGCAGAGCAGTGGTGTTGTTTAATTAGCGGCCGGACTCACCACTGTGCATTCCTGAGAAAGGCATGCAACGAATCAGTTCGAACGAACAAATCTTTAAGACGAACGAACTGAACTGATTCGTCTCTCTCGTTCGTTCGTTCTCAGACTCGACACCTCCCAGACCCACTCGACTCGCTGCTGACAGTTCGTTCACTGAGAGTCGACTCGTCTCGTTCGTTCGTTCTGAGTCACTTGACTCCTCCCAGACCCACTCGACTCGCTGCTGACAGTTCGTTCAGTGAGAGACGTCACGACTCATCACCAGAGCAGCCAATCGTATGCCGTTCTAGGACTGAGTCTAAAACGCTCTTAGTTTAGCCAATGAGAGAAAATGAAAGAGAGAGAGAAAATGAGAGAAAAATAACAAATGGACTTAGTGAGCAAGCGTACGATAATACGACTCAATATTACTGAAATGCATGTTG
>JAOPJJ010000002.1:5508257-5521381 GCA_027122795.1 Enchelyopus cimbrius
GGTTAGGTCATTGTATTAGGGTTAGGTCAGTGTGTTAGGGTTAGGTCAGTGTGTTAGGGTTAGGTCAGTGTGTTAGGTTAGGGTTAGGTCAGTGTGATAGGGTTAGAGGGTTAGGTCAGTGTGTTATGGTTAGGTCAGTGTGTTAGGGTTAGGTCATTGTATTAGGGTTAGGTCATTGTATTAGGGTTAGGTCAGTGTGTTAGGGTTAGAGGGTTAGGTCAGTGTGTTAGGGTTAGGTTAGGGTTAGGTCAGTGTGTTAGGGTTAGGTCAGTGTGTTAGGTTAGGGTTAGGTCATTGTATTAGGGTTAGGTCAGTGTGTTAGGGTTAGGTTAGGGTTAGGTCATTGTATTAGGGTTAGGGTTAGGTCAGTGTGTTAGGGTTAGGTCATTGTATTAGGGTTAGGTCAGTGTGTTAGGGTTAGGTCAGTGTGTTAGGGTTAGGTTAGGGTTAGGTCATTGTATTAGGGTTAGGGTTAGGTCAGTGTGTTAGGTTAGGGTTAGGTCAGTGTGTTGTGTAGCCTCAGGGTATCACGCCTCTACTGGTCTTAAAGGAAGAACAGCTCCGGTCACCGCTCCTGAAGTAACGTTTGTGTTCAGGACCTCTTGGACCCGGCCCGCTGGAAGATGCTGATCCAACAGTTCCGATATGACAACTACAGACTCCACCAGCTGGGCAACAACTCCGTGTTCACCATCACCCTGCAGGCTGGGCTGTCTGCCATCAAGACCCCGTATCCTTCTGGCCTGAGAGGCCGCTGGCATGGAACTAGCTTACTGTGAGAGGTAGCCTCTTAGCATGGAGCAGCTACAAACAAAAGACGCATTTCATTCCTTCCTACCATATGTTGGGGAGTGCGCTGTTACCTGTGGCCTACGGTCTACGGTACGTCTTATAGACTGGTGTTCGTGCGTAGCTCTTCCCTGGTGGATCTACGTAACGCTATCATACTGTTCTACCCATGTGTGTGCCGCCAGCCCTTGACGCGTGTCTTCCAGTCAGTGCTACAAAGAGGAGGGGTCCTCTAAGAACCCAGACTGCCCAGTGTGCAGCAAGTCTTTAAACAAACTGGCCCAGCCCTTACCCATGGCCCACTGTGCCAACTCCAGACTGGTGTGCAAGATCTCGGGCGAGGTCATGAATGAGAACAACCCTCCAATGATGCTGCCCAACGGATACGTGTACGGATACAATGTGAGACCATAAACACCACGTGGTTATTCAGAGTGAATGACCAGAAACACCACGTGGTTATTGGCCGCTCCACCTCCTGACACTAGCTATTGGAAGTCGGGATGTTAACCGTTTAACCGTTAGTAACACCACGTGGTTATTGGCCGCTCCACCTCCTGACACTAGCTATTGGAAGTCGGGATATTAACCGTTTAACCGTTAGTTTACCGTATCAACGTTAACCGGTTCATCTTTCCGCTTGCCGGTTAAATGTTTTGGGGTCAGTGTGACCTGTGAGGTGAGTGTTGGTTTCACTTCACACTAAAGAGGATCAGAGGAGGTGACTTATTGGAAGTTGGTCGGACATCGCGTCTCCAGCCCACTGTTTAATTTCTCCTCAAGTCTTATTCCCGCATGCGAGCGGTGGAGAAAATATTCCGCATAAAATGGGCTTGGATTTGGAAATGACATTTCAGGATATTCAACAGTAACAGATTGCTTTATTATTATTAGCACTTCAGTCTAATCACAGCGGTTAACCGGTAACAACCGGTTAATGAGGCTAGGTGGCCGTCCTTCCACTGCTCAGACCCGTCGTGTCACTTCTTATTGTGACCAAGGCAAGATGGCGCATTCAGCAGAAATGTCAAAATGCTAAGTGTATTATTGGAACCCAAAGAGGCCACATGTGAACCAGCGGTCCGTGTTCTGAGTCTGTGCCCCCTTGTGTCTGATTTCTTTGTCGTTTCCTTTAGTCTCTGCTGTCCATCCGCCAGGACGACAAAGTGGTTTGCCCTAGGACCAAAGAAGTCTTCAGTTTCTCTCACGCTGAGAAGGTCTACATCATGTGATCTCCATGCTCCTGCTGTGATTGGAGAGTTCCTTGTCCTGAACCGGACATCCTATCACACACAAGAACACATTCTCAGCTTGGGCCAACAGAAACCTGGTGTTCATGCGGACGCCTCCCCCCCCCCCCACCACCACACTGGGGGCAGGGGGCGGGGCATGGAGGTCACCCAGGAGGGTGGAGCCGAGTTCTCCCTCCAGGAGAAATGTAAATATTAGATGAGCATCGAACATATTGTACAGATTGAGGGTTCTGAGGACAATGATCTTGGCTCTCAACAGCAACGTTGTTTAAGGTAACAGGTTTGTAATGTCATGATGACCTACTTAGACAATTACCACACATCAACAAATCCCCATCTGTTGTTTTGAATGAGTCGTGTCTTCCTGCAGGGCTAAGTTAAGCTTATCCTCAAGCGCCCAAAGAGTGGGGATTCATTTTAGACCTTGGAATATTCAGGACAGTGTCACTCAGTAAATGTCTTCTAATTAATTTTTTCAATGACAAACATTACAATAAAGTTGACTTGTGTTCATACTTTGGTTCGATTTTTCATTTACAACCTGCTTCTGAAGTGTCTATTGGTCTATTGGCCTTAGTGCATGTGTGGGACACGTCCCAAGTGTTCATTTCATTGTCTTAACCAAATTAATTCCCAGCAGTTAAAATGGTAGCTCACAATGTCTTGCATAATGCATCGGTGTAACCTCTTATTCTAGTATAGTAGGAGTGTTTGGCTAACCCTAACCTCTAAACCAGACAAAGTGAAACACGGTGGTTATCCTGAGTAGAATCTGTTCGATGGGCTGAGGTGGAGAGTGCAGCGTTGACTCGACAGTTTCTATGGGCTGAAGGCTTTGACGTGCAAATGACCGAGCATCTCTGCCCTCTGCCCAGATACTCCCTGTCTGGCCAGTGAGGATTAGGAATTCGTATTATCAAGGAACTGAAATCCTGCCCCTGCCCCAAGAGTAGGTCTATTCGAGATGGGCTTTTTTTCTACCTTTGCTCTTTCTTTCGAATTGCAATAAAATGTAATTTATATAATATATTATTAAACATAGAACCAACTCTTAAAGATGGAGATATCAGTGGACTGGTACCTGGTATTATATTCGTGACACAAAGTAGAAGGTTTCTATAAAGAGCAGTAGTGCCGCTCTTTCCCCTCTGACCAGCAGGGGGTAGAGCATCAAGATGAATGGTGGCGAATCAAGACCACCATTCATGGTGAATGAAGAGAGGGAGAGACGAATCGTGCATCACTAGTAGAACGAATGTTGGATACCTGGTTCAACATTTCAGTGAAATACATTGTTGTATTAATGAAATGTGGGCTTTTCGTGCAGTCGTCGGGCTCTATTTGGTTTATGAAGATGTAACGGTGTGAGGTCATTGGGTAGAGATCACGTGACTACACGTCACAGCGTCGTCACGGGCCTAGGCCATAAATAAGACCGACTCCGCCCTTCGTGTCGAGCCTGTAGTTTTCTGTCGCGACTGTTCTCAGCTCGGAGTCATTCACTACACAATATCCTAAAATGGCGGCGGACCAGCTTTGCAAATTGTTTGTCGGCGGGTTAAACGTAGACACAGACGACGACGGCCTCCGTAAACATTTCGAGCAGTTCGGCACGCTGACCGACTGCGTGGTGGTGGTCAACAAGCAGCTGCAGCGGTCCCGCTGCTTCGGCTTCGTCACCTTCTCCACCTCGGAGGAGGCGGACGCGGCTATGGGGGCCAGGCCGCATGTCATCGACGGCACGCAGGCCGAGCTGAAGAGAGCCATGGCCCGGGAAGACTCCAACAACCCGGAGGCCCTCGCCAAGGTGAAGAAAATATTTGTCGGCGGGTTGAAAGATGACATTGAAGAGGAAACGCTGACGGAGTATTTCTCCCGGTATGGAGAGATCGAGAAGGCTGAAGTGATCTCCGAGAAGGCCAGCGGGAAAAAGCGGGGCTTCGGCTTTGTTCACTTCACCGATCACGACTCCGCGGACAAGTCGGTGCAGGTGAAGTACCACACCATCCTGGGCCACAAGGTGGAGGTGAAGAAGGCTCTGACCAAGCAGGAGATCGATGCGGCCAATAAGAGTGGCGGGAGGCTGCGGGGCCGTGGAGGCATGAGGGGGATGAGGGGGAATCAAAATGGCTTCGGTCGGTGGGGAGGCTACGGCGGCTACGGGGGAGGCGACGGCGGCTACGGCTGCGGCGGATACAGCGGAGGGTATGGCGGTGGCGGCGGCGGCTATAGTGGCGGGTATGGCGCCGGGTATAACGGAGGGTACGGTGGGGGTTATGGAGACCAGATGGGCGGCTACGGTGGAGGGAACGGCTACAGTGACTTCGGCAGCGGATATAACCAGCAGCCCTCCGGCTACGGCCCGATGAAGGGCGCTGCTCCCGGGTACGGAGCCCAGCGCAGCGCGGCGCCCTACGCCCGCGGGGGCTACCAGAGAGGCGGGTACAACGGAGGGTATTGAACCTGGAACCCCGAAACTGACCGCACACCCTCCATGCCTCCACCAGACTGTCCGCACACCCTCCATGCCTCCGCCCCACCGTCACTCCATTCAGTCATGGACTCTCAGTAAGCCCAGCAGAAACTCCCAAATCAAATGAAGACCTCAAAATCTTACAGGTAGGAAGACCACTTCCCTGAAAGCCTGCTATTCCCTACTTCTAGGACCCAGTACCTCTAGGACTCAATACTTCTAGGACTCAATACTTCTAGGACTCAATACTTCTAGGACTCAATACTTCTAAGACGCGGTATACTTATCTCCAAACTACTAGGACGCAGTACTCCTTATGTTCAGTACTCTCTACGTGTAGGACTCACACAGAGGGCGTGTAGCTGTCGTTATAAAGTTGGATATAATTTTTATTTGGGTGCACTCATTATTTTACCCTACTTAGGTTTAGGACTGTTTGTTGAAAATCCCAATTCCTTTCTTTGTATTTTAAGAGTAGTTTTGTTCCCACCATTTTGTAGTGTTAATGTTTGGGCTCTTCCTTAGTCCATTTATATATTCTACACTCCCTTTCCATTTATTTTCACATGTCATGTATATTGTATACTTTAATGTCTTGAGATCAAAACCAATTATTGTTGGAACATTTTGGTATGCCTATGTATGTTCATTTTAAATAAAAAAGTTGTGCAAACTTAGTTAGTTTATTTTACTTATTTAACAAGGATGCCTGAAGTTGTTTCACAGGTAAATAAGGCCTTATGACCGCAGCATTAGTTAAATGCATCCCTCAGGTGGGTGAACGACCCCGGCCCATGCATGGAGGCTCTGTAGGGTTTTTAACTTGTTTTATTCCTCATTTGACTCATTTTCCATGTGGATCTGAGGGCTGTGTTGTTTATCTTTGATTATTCCTATATTTAGGTGTTCAAACTGTAACCCTCTAGGCTCACCAGCCGAGCTAGCCGTAGCACTTTGATTATAGGCCGATGAGGAACCTGTTGATTACCAGTAGGACTGAAATATCTCTTTAGGATACCACTTCCAGCAAACTAGGTATGTAAACATGTTCTCACTGTGTTGCTGTACCTTTTGGTTTTCTTGAGTTCGCACAAGACTGTCTGAAGATATTTTTGATGGCGGTCGCTCTTTCCTAGATTTAAATGCGTCTCTTTGGCTCTTTTCTAAACTGTGAGGGGAGTCGGTCCTCAACTGTTCAACGACCATTTTCTCATTCTGTGTTTTCTCCGTCCTCAAGGTTGTTATGGTAACGTATGGACGGGGCTCCGCCAGGTGACGCAGGCCCGCCACGTTGTGATTGGTCGTCTTCCAGTTCAGGTGATCATACATGAAGGCTGGAATAACTGATCCATAATGTTTTATTCTCTAGATATATGAACGTCAATGAATGGGAGTAATTGGAATAGTAATGGTAATCTGTGTTCTGATATTCAGCTTTCTGATCCTCGCCTTGAAACATAGTTACAGCATCAGGTTAATGTAGTATTTACTATGAAGGTCAAAGTCGAGCTTAATGTAGTCGTTACTTAGATGACTTATTTGGGTGAATGTCAATCAGAAAAGGACAAAATAGGTGAAACTGTCCCACAGGTTATTTAACGAGACCCTCATAAACAACGTAGAGTTGGAATGGCTGAAGTGTTTACAATAGTTTCATTCCTTTACAGGAAGGAGACGATGCAGCGTTCCTTACAGGAACACTAAAACCTGAATATCAATATTTTTATACCCAGGACTATGTAACGTTTCAACCAAATGAAATAAATATATTTGTAATACCTTGTTGGTAGTTCTTGTTATGCAACCCCATATGTGATCCACACTGAGTGAGATCGCAACAGTAACCTTCACCACGAGGTACATTGTATAAATAAAGATGCACTGTAGGCGAAGCCTGGAAGAAGTTCTGTTGTCATCGCTGCTCTGAGGAGCCTGCTACCCTCTGAGCTTGTGTTAGCTTTACGTATGCTGCAGCACAAACCAAGTGTTGGCATTTTGACAGTGGGTGTAAAAAAATTAACATTTTATGACGAGCTATCATTTTGCAACAACGTTTCTGTACGTGTGTGTACAGTAAGAAGCATGGGTTGATTTACTTAAAGGTGATGTACATAAATAGCAGGCAACATTTTGTTCTGCTGGCGTGGATAACATTCATAATCTGCTGCAAATTGTTTGCATGCTGAAGTTTTGTGACTGGGCACTCTGCACCCATGTGTATAAGGGACGTATGATGGTAGCGCGAAGAGTGGGCCTCTTTCCTCCCAGCCCCCTCCAATAATACTATGGTATGGTATGGATAGCACTTTAATAGGACCACTTGCATATCTAAGGTCTCCTTGCTAAATAGCAGCTACACTACTCAAAAGAGTGCTTTAAACTTGTTTCTATACTTTATTCTAGCTGATCTACGGTGATATGTTAGTAGGGTTAGTTGCTTTGGATGAAAGTGTCTGCTAAATGTGAATATGAGAACTGGACTGTGCCTGGTGTACAGCGTTACAAGTTCCCAGTAGTCCATAACCTGACGAGACCAACTGGTACTGCCAATGCACACTGGTTTGTTTTAAGAATATTATAACTATACACCATGAGGATATAGGTACCATATTACTGAAGGTATAGAAATACACTTAAAGAGCCACATATCTACCCTGATTACTAATCTGGCTATCAGTACAGTAGGCCTATAGGTTTAGTAAAGCTTCATACAAGTAGAGTATTTGAGTTAAGTTCAATAAAAGTACACGTGAAGCTATAAAGAAATGAAGCTCTAGAAAAAGGCTAATTAGTAACAAGGCTATATTGAAGTGCTATAACTTCCGAAATGAAGCTAAAACGACGTAAGGAACTTAAATAGAGTACAAATATGACTATAAGCATTATTAGCGAATCCCAAATGATGAAGGCGGAATCTTTTCAGAAGTAGGCCACCGAGATGTGAGGGTCACCGTGCGGATGGACCTTAGTGTGGGTACATAGTCAATGGGTCGGTGGATCATACTGGATGAATGTATCCATCGTTTGATGATGAATACAGTTTGCTCAGACATTGAAGAAGGTTGCATATTTAATAATGTAATGATTTTGCTGAATCGGAGCCATTTTGTCCAGAGACGTTGGTGTGGGTGGAGCTGATCTATACGTGGGCGGAGGCACTTTTTGACTGAACCAATCAGCGGCAGCTGCGTAACAACAAGCCAGGGCACCCATTGGCTGCCCTCCGCGGGTCTCAGTTGAAGAAGAAGGACCGCTTTCTGCAGCGCGTCATTCTCTGTCTGATTCAATCATGGCGGCTCAACAACTCTGTAAGCTTTTTGTCGGCGGGCTTAACGTGGAAACCACCGAAGAGGGCCTCCGCCTGCATTTTGAACAGTATGGCACCATCACCGACTGCGTCGTGGTGATCAACCACCAGCTCCAGAGGTCCCGGTGCTTCGGTTTCGTGACGTACTCGACGGGTGAAGAGGCCAACTCAGCAATGGCCGCTCGGCCGCATGTGCTGGACGGAAACAGCGTGGAGGTGAAGAGGGCCGTGGCGCGGGAAGACGCCGGCAAACCAGAAGCTCTCGCTAAAGTCAAAAAGGTTTTTCTCGGTGGTTTGAAAGACGAAACCGAGGAGTGTCATCTATTGGAATATTTCGGCCAGTTCGGGGTGGTGGAGAAGGCCGAGATCATCTCCGACAAAATCACCGGGAAGAAGCGAGGCTTCGGCTTTGTCTACTTCGATGACAACGACTCTGCGGACAAAGCCGTGCTGCTCAAGTACCACACCATCAACGGGCACAAGGTGGAGGTGAAGAAGGCTCTGACTAAGCAGGAGGTGCTGGCGTCCGGGGGCCGGGGAGGACGAGGCCGCGGAAGAGGCATGAACAACTACCGGGGGGGAGGCAGCTATTATGATGGCTACGGTGGCTGCGGCGGCGGCGGCGGTGGCTACGGCGGCGGCGGCGGCGGCTACGGCGGCGGATACGGAAACGGCGGCTACGGCCAGCAGGGGTACGGCGTGGGGTACGGTCAGATGTCGGGCGCTGGCGGGGGATACGGTAACGGCTACAATGACTTTGGGGGGGATTACGGACAGCAGTCCTCGGCCTACGGCGCGATGAAGGGAGGAAACTACGCCAACCGGAGCCCGGCTCCGTACCCCCGCGGCGGCGCGGGCGGCTCGTACGGAAGAGGCGGCGGCGGCGGCGGCGGCTTCGGCTATTGAGTAGATGAGTGACGCCATGTCCGTGGGAAAATTTTGATCACAAGAAACTGAATTTACACACAAGGCGCGGGTCTGAGGAACGACACGCAGAATGAATGACTCCATGCAACCCCCGCCCCCATTTCAGATGCTGAGGACATTGAGGACTTTGCATACCAAGAATTGCTAAAAGAAAAAAAAAAAGATGTAATTTATAATGTGCTATTTTTTGACAGTAATCAAGTTAGTGTCCGTTTAGAATGGAGATGTTTGTAACCAGATAACGCGTTGTTTGGGCATCGTGCACTCAGGGCCTTTAGTCTGCTTTAGTATCTTGGTCTTAAAACTTCTCGACTGGGTTTCTAACAATCGTCACGTTTTGTTGAATGCGTTTTTGTTTGTAAATTGAGCTGTCGTCATTTTTTCCCGTTCTTCCTAAACTTTTACTTTTTGTATACTTTGCATTTAGCAAAGATGTTAATTTTGGTTCAATTCAATTGTTTTATTATAATTGCCTTTTATTAAAGTTTTTAATGTTTCGAAAATTACGTGTTCTCGATTATATTTACCAAATGGTTTTCAAATGTCATGCATTGCAGTTATCACGGAGCCAACAGGACGCTTCACTCGACCGCGGAACAAGAGGCTTCATTAAAGGGTATTGGTAACCGTATTATAGAATGTGGTTTATCCCGTCAAGCCTTGAACAGCCCTGCAGGAAAGTAAAATGGCATCGAACCCGCCCGTTGCCAGCAGGTGGCATCATAAACCGTCTGGTTCGGCCATTCCCCTCTAGAGTAATGGTCTGTTGCAGATCGCAACTAACCAAATGCACTCCTTTTGTGTTGGGAGCATGGCGAATCCTGAGAAGTATTCGGCTTTAAGTGTCCCAACACTTACTCGCCCTGGAATACAGGTTGCATGCGAGGTATCGTTTGAATGCCTTTACTTGTTCTTGATGGAATCCTCTAGCAGAAAATGGTCTGCTCCAGGTTATGATGCATTTAGATTAAACCTTGGAGACCCTGAACGTCTTCACACTTTGATGACCCTTACTCAAACCATGCGACCCTGTTTAAGTTTTATCCTGTTAAACTGAAAATAACGGGTCTTTTTCAGAGAGTCTTGGAAAGGATTAAAGTAATACTCTTGGTTAGGCTTCCAAATAAATAAAATCTGAAAACTAATCAAAATACAGGTATCATGTCATCACAAACGTACTCCAGGGCCCAGTTTCCCGAAACCATCGTTGGCCTACGTGGTTCGTAAGGTTAGTCGTGCATCGCGCAGTTTTCACAGCGTTTCCCGAAAGCATCGTTGCCTTACGACCGTCTTGAAACCCCTCTTGGAGTGCCAAGAGTCGCTACCATCGCCTCAGCAGAGTCACCAGTTGGACATTCAGTGGTATTGCATCCAATAGAGGCCGGCCCAAGCAGAATTTGATTGAAACCTTTTGGGGCCCCCCTCCCACCACCACGGAGTCACCAGAAAATGGTGAATTTAGTAGATGTGATTTCCTGTATTGTGGTTCATCTTATGGATGGCCAGCTGGAGATGGGCAAAACCTTCATTTGTTCAGTTTCATAGCCTATAACCTGAATTGCAGGGTCTGCACAGGCCAACAGATACAGCACTGGGTTTAGCTGCCCCAAACCATAAGCCCACTTTAAAGGCCTGGCCTATATTTTGGATAAGTCCACAATTGATTACATACATTCAGTTTTCCACACAGACCTTGTGACATAAGCAGAATGTCATGATTTAGAGGGCTTTTAGATACATCACATCACATATCCTGGGATATTTACATGAGGGGCCCCGTTCAGACATCAACCCATAACCCATATATGATTAAGGAGCCCTGCTAAGAGAGTAATCCACCCTTGTGTTAATATAGTAGTTATCTAAGCCAAACCAGTGTCTTTTTAACCTTAGAGGGTACTGAAATCACACATTTATTTTTAACGCTCATATTATTTTCATATTATTATCTCTCATATTTGAAGGTACCATTTCACTTGCTGGCTGCTGCAGTCGGTCTCGGTCGGTGTATAGCACGTGGAGTTATACCCTTTATGCCTCGGGCCGGCCCTGCACCAAACTATAAGGTGGTATTGGAAAAAAATAGCCTGGTCCAACCAGACCATCGTCCTTTATTTCATTTGAACAGAAGGGAAAAGAAACGAGCGGAAGTACGTAGACGGGCGGTGGCCAGGCTAGGAAGACAAGGTAGCCTAGAGAGGCCATGTTCATAATCATTTTTTTACACCTTGTTTTCTCGAGATAATAAATTAATTGTGTTGTTTTCTCGAGATCTCTAATTATCTAACTCGTTATCTCGAGGTGTAAAAAATAAGGTGCAAAAAATAATGATGATGAACATGTCATCTCTAGGCTTCTGTAGTATGGTGACTCCACTGACAGGCTGAAGTTATGATAGGCTATATAGCCCAAAATAAAGCGGGGAAGTCCAGAAAATGTTTGAGCAGGCAGGGCACTCACAATGTGTGAGAGAGAGTGGGGGGATGTGTGCAGACTGACATAGGCTACTCATAAAACATAGCCTATAGCCTAAAATAAAATACCATTTAGCAAAAGGCAGAGGATGTTATTTATGTGTCATTTCACGTGAGCAATGAATTAATTGATGAATTATGCCGTTTAGCAATAGGCCTACAGCATATGTCGGCCTCCTGGTCTATTGTGTTGTACCATTTTTAGCATTCATATATTTTAGTCTATTCTTTTCGTAGGCTACTCTGCTGTTGGCCTTGTTTTGGGAAACGCACAGAAAAAAATAACGATGAGGGAAAGATGATTGGTGAGAATGCCGGTACGAGCGTGGATCCATCGTTATCGGGACACTGGGCCGGTGGTCCAGTTGCAGGCGAGAAGAACACGAACAGTTCTTTACTTTGGAAATCCTTTGAGCTTCAGCAAAAATGATTTCCATGAATACTAGAGGAATAGTTGTAACAGGCAAGTTAATATGTTGAGCTTAATTTGGGAAAGTGATCAGGGAATTGGCAATGCTGAAATAGGACAAATAATACAAAGTGCATCTGTTTGCGACGCTAAGAACAGTATTTGAAATGGCTCATAACATCGCAGTTCTGTCTGCTGCGCTACTGTATAAGAGGGAGGGGTGGTTATAATACCCATTAAAGGTTGAACCAGAGAAAGTCGTGTTATCTAAAGGAAGAACTAACGGGTGGCAAAAGATTAATTCAATCTATGATGCTCTTTTCCTCACTGGAGTGAGCTGATCATAATGTGTTCACACTCCCTAACCCTAACCACCCTCATCCACCTCTACCACCTCCACCCTCACCCACCTCTACCACCTCCACCCTGACCCACCTCTACCACCTCCACCCTGACCCACCTCTACCACCTCCACCCTGACCTCCACCCTGACCCACCTCTACCACCTCCACCCTGACCCACCTCTACCACCTCCACCCTGACCTCCACCCTGACCCACCTCTACCACCTCCACCCTCACCCACCTCTACCACCTCCACCCTCACCCACCTCTACCACCTCCACCCTGACCCACCTCTACCACCTCCACCCTGACACAACTTCGTTGACCTTACACCTTACACATGAAATATATGACATGTATTTAAATCACGGGTTAAATGTGAAATGTTTATTATTAATAGGTTTATATATATGTATGTCATGCATGTTTTGGTTTCTCTTTGGTGGTAGAGGTGGGAGGGGCCACGGACAGCGCTGAGGCGTATCTGCGCGTCGTCGTTCTGACGTCACTACGTCAGGCTTACGTCCACCCAACGACCTGCACACCGAGTCGTTGAAGGAGCACAAACAGGAACTCTTCTATTTTGTGATGTTAAACATAAGACTGTCCTGCTATGCTTTGTATTGCTCTCTATTAATTCATCCTGCTATGTCCTCATCCTGTCTGCTGTGATCTCCTGAAGCTGAACCGCCTGTTGGATTTGACCTGGTAACGTTATGCTAACTACTCTGCACCGTATTTAATGAATATAAATATACGACATCACCGAGATGCGTATTATCTAGTATATTTACATGATATGTCAGGTATGCTCATCACTACACATAGTGTATACATTTAGGTACTTATTAAATAGGTGTACATGTCAAGGCTCGTTAGTACTTCATGCTAACGGTAGCTAGCTACAGACTATAAATATATAACAGTATATAAATATAACATCAGCACGACTTTGATTATCAGAGCATACAGCATTATGATATTGTAGGTTATGTCCATATATCCATTACAAACAATGTTGTTTATGTTCCTTGTCGCCATTAAGTTTGTTGCCTCGGTATTTACAGTGGAAAACATCACACACACACACACACACACACACACACACACACACACACACACACACACACACACACACACACACACACA
>JAOPJJ010000002.1:6393254-6404639 GCA_027122795.1 Enchelyopus cimbrius
TCTCTGAGAATGCACCGCACATTTATTGAAATGCTCACATACTTGTGATGATTGTGTGCCTTACAAATACATCTGATTGAACGGGAAATTGCAAATTCTGCCCAAGCCCATCAGAGACAGTTAAGGTACACAGTTTCAATGATGGATGGATTATTACTTAGTGTTATAATTTTTTTTAAATTAAAATAAATTTAAATGTACGAAACCTTGACCAAGGAAAATTCACCCAACAAATAGGAAGTGAATAAGTGAATACATTTCTGTAAACTTTTCTTAACTTTCAAATGTTTTCAGCAATATTTCACCACAAACAGACATCATTATGATTAGCCAACATTTTAAGCAATAATATAAATGTCACAGACACCAATCAAAGTTTGTATCATAAATATAAAAGGTCAAATATTTTACACCAAATGCTCAAACCCAAATGCTTGGGTAAAGGTTAATCAATTCTCTGCTGTTAAAAATGTATGCTGGAACCAAAAAAAAAAGTCATATCTTGCACTTACGGAATTCTCCTGCTTTGCAAATTACACCAATTTGACCTATCAATCACAGAGGGCCAATTTAATCAAAACATTCAAACACAAAGGATATCCAACACTTTTGGAGTTTCACAGCTTTCCGGGTGGTTGAGTAGATGCTAGTGGTTGAGCAATTTTGGACATTCTTTATAAAAAGCCTGTAGTTTACTATTTGAAAGCGAGACTCAACAGTTGTAGTGGAGATTGAAAACTCGCAGGTTTACTTGTAGGTTGGCTGGTAACAAAGTGCTCTCTGAGCCCAGAAACATGTCACATCTGTATTCAGTACATCAGCAACAAGAGGAGAATCTCCCCTCCCCCAGCTCATTCCTCAGGCCACGAGGGATTCGCTGAAGGTTAATTTATTTAAATCTCCCATTGCACTCATCGCTATGGCAATAAACGCTACAAATTAATCCTTGGTTTGGGGTCTTATGTTCTTTCTACTGTCAAAGGCACATATCCTTTTTGGCCTTATGCAGTACATGCATGTGAGAACACAGTACTGCACCTAAGCAGGCAGCGCAATGCCCTTTAACTGCGACAATGGTGCTATGGTTGACAGACTCTGATCTTTCTATGATGAGCGAAGAGAAGGTCAAAGGGTGGAAACCCTTACAGACAATCCAGACCAGGATTTCACAGGGAATCTAAGATCCTTGTCAAATCGATGCTGTTGCAGTGAAACATACTTTGCCACCTGCAGTGTGTTTTCAAACAAAGAAAGGGCATTCATGTCCATCTTCAGCAGAAAGTCAAGACTCAAAGTAAATTCAGGTTGTGTCTGTGTATTTCACGTGTTCCTGTCCCATCAGGGGACAATGCTTGGATGCATAGATTTCTGAGAGCGCTATTTGGCACATATGAAATAGTATAGTATAGAATACAATAGTAGTGGATTGATGTAGCAGCGCAACACTCAACAGAAGTATTTCAAATGGATAGGTAGCTTACATTCAATGGGAAAGCGTTTCATTGGATCAAACAACTGTGAGACACACATACACTTCTCTTATTTGCTTCTCTGTCAAGTCTACGATGGATTAACAATCTAAATAAGTCAGACTCATTGTGTGTGTGTGACTTTATCATTTAAAGGAAAAAAAATCTCTAGATTCTCGAAATCACCATATATTGCAATCTGACAGCAGTCACAATACAAGTATTGTCCATCATGTTGAGCATTTATTTTCAATGTACCGTAGGTTTTCACATTGCCATGGTAACATGCCGTAGCAGTGAACAGTATCAATCTACATACGGGCAAAGTACAGCCGAGAATCACCCCATGTTTTTGTATGCAGTTTCTATGCAGTGTAACAACATTGACAAACTTAAGTTTTGAAAACCTACAAAAGACTTAAGGGACACCAGCTGTCGGACTCAAAATGACAGGAGCCTAAAAATAACAACAGCATGTGTCAGAACCAGTACTTTACTTTGACAAAAGTGCCAAAGTAATAACAGCCTGGATCATAACTGGTATTTTTCAGGACACTTTAAGATTCCAGACCAAACAATTCAGCCCAGTAGACAACGTTTTCATTTAATTGTCTATACTATTTGTATATACTCTATATTGTAATATCTTTTTATATGCATTTTTAAAATGCATGTTATAACAAATATATATACAGTATGTATAGATTCTAGATTAATGAAGACTACAGAAAGAAAAAAGTGTCAAACTGAACAGCACACTTCATTGGACACACTAAACAAGGGACGGGCGGAACCAGGTGTTTGTAACCTAATTGCCTCCGCTGGTTACAATAAAGTCACAAAATCAGCAAACCTACTGAATTTCACCCTAAAGATAAATGTCTGTTTGTTAAACTTTACACAACTCAGCTTCTGGAGTGAAATAATGCTTAGCTAGCAGCAAAAGCTACAGCCACCACCAAATGTCTAATTATATCTCATTCAATACTAAATATCACTGAAGTCCCATAGGATGAAACATGACTTTTCCTTCTCCAAGTATATATTACCATTAGTGTTTTTGAATTCTAATTATTTCTCTTTATTCATATTACTTTATTCATATTACATTACTGCAGCCACCTACTACAAGGGAAAGGAAACTAGTTTGGTTGGCGATACGGTCCAACGATATGGACAGAGCGGAAATAGAGAGGAAAAACAACAAAAGCTGAACACCACGGATACAGAGAAGCTAGAAAATGGTCGCTTTATGGTCTCATGTCGTACTGGCTTGCTGATTTTCCCTGAGGGGATCAATACAGTGCTATCCTATCCAATTGAAGACACTCCACAAGACCATTGCTAAGATTGAGGGTAGGTTGGACAAAATGCAACTGCGAAGAGCCATTAAAAGAATTGCTGAGACTGAAGAGTTGCTGTCAGCAGGCTTTAGATGTATTTAATATGCATACCTACACCATGTCAGTACACTTCAGAACATCAATCACACCACGTTGAAACACTTCCTTGTGGAAAGTCATATTCCCCTGCGTGGTGATCAAAACTTCTAAGAGAAGTGCCTGGTTGTTTGCATTGTTTATCACAAGCAACTCTTTTACGTTCTCTCAAACGATTCTTGGGTGAATTATGTCTCGAAAATGCTTCAGGCACCCCTTTGCGTCATCAATCGGCACTGTGGATACAAAAAATTACCTTCAAATTAAGATGTTCTTCTTTGAAGCTTTTCAGGATGTAGTTATGATTTGGGGCAGAATAATTTACAGATCTGCATATGTCCTTCAACATACCTTCAGAACCATTGGCAGGTATCTGAGATCTCAAATTGGGTATCTGAGATCTCAATGTGGGTAACATATAACTGCCTTGATAAGAAAGCAATATAAAGTGGTGATGATTCACGAGGTAGCTAAGCTCATTTTGACATTTGATTTTGAGCCTCAGCTTTCTTGTTATTTCCAAGTAATATTCCGATTGATTGTAGCTGACTCAATTGTGGTCATTATCAGTTGGGGACAGTGCAAACAGAAGCAAAAGCCATCCAGTATTTAATATTCCGTTGATACAGCTACATAGCCTAAGGCTTTTTTCCAAGATTTCAAGAGCATCTAATGCGATTCATTTTTTTTTTTAAACTGCATTTTTGGCCTCTTCATACTGCAACTAGACAGTACCAAGAATAATGGGCTCTCAAAATGTGTGCTATTCTGGTTACTGTTGGCAAGGGAGAAAAAGGCAGAAAGAGAGGGCAGATGAAGCAAAGCGTGATGTGGTCATTCAACATTAGTTGGACAGACAGCATCTTCAGCAGCAGCTGCAGCAAGAAAAACAATTACAGCTTTGTCTTAATGTTCCATGGTCTAAATGTTCCGAACTGGCGTTTATTTGAATGGTAATTTTTGAAATCCCTTTTGCCTATGAGCCCTGATTTTATTTAATTTGTACAAATTTGAGATTTAGCTTAATCTCTTGCCTTTGGTGGACCTTAAAATCTAAGCTTACAGTTTTAGGAAAATACAGTTAAACAGAAAAATGACAGTTTGAAGCTTAAAGCTGTTTTCTAATAAGGGGTGTTAATTCTGACTGACATTTAATTATTAAATGAATGTGCTATATTCTTTTTTAATGAAAGGCTGTTACCTGTAAAGAAAATACCAATGTTTTTGTCTTATTGTAAAGGGGCACTGGCGTCAAATGCATTTACTCAAATAACAAGCATCTGATGATCGTTTCATTTACAAAGGCATATCCGACAAAAAAAACACCTACGCCTGTCAGATATCATCGTTGAAGCCTGTGTGAGCATGTGCTCACAGCATTTTTAAATCAAAACAGATTAATTATTATCATATTACGAAGGCTTTTTTTATTACAACTCACTAATGATATCAGCTATGAAAGCACTTTGTTACAATTAGCAAATAGCAGGCTAACAGGCTATCGGTTAGCCTAAAGTGCTCCCAGGGACAACAAGCCTCGATAGCTCCGTTGGTCTTGTCTTTCTCAAATGGGTACACTGTACTAGTGAGTGTGGGGTTACCAGTCGATTAACACAATCTCAGTGGAGAGGACAAAGCTAAAGCTGCTACTTGAGCTTGGATGTATGTGGCTAAAAAACAGAATAACAAAGCAACCTTATCAATTTAAAATTATGGTGAACTGAAAAGCAATGTGAACAAAATGACACTGTACTCAAATTCAAGCAAAAGTTTGAGAGTATTGTTAGTATTGTATGGTTAATTGTTAACAACCGTGGTTCCTATCCAAATCAAAAGTAATATGCACCATTTGGCATAAAGTACATCATACAAAATATTGCGCATTTAGTCCAGTATGAAGTCAAAAAGCTCCTGTATGGTACCATTGACTCACTTGTATTTAATAGGTTACGCTTACTCACACACCAAGGTTGTAGGTTAGCAAGTTCAGCAACAACTGTTATATAAGCATTATAGCCACCCTCTCACCATATCTCTGTTATGTGACTCATTGCTTACTTTCTGCCTAAATTGCAGGAACGCAAGGTGTTGCGAGTAAATCTAATAAATCCCCCATGTTTCTCAGTGGGTGTTTTATTGACCCAGCGTGACCCGTGTTGTCCTTAACCAATTTCCCCAACAGACATTTGTTCGGATATTTACTTTATTCATGCTGCAGGTCTCACTGTGGCCATATTGGAATATATTTCCTACCTCTTGTGTCCCTGGCCATGTCCCTGGTCAAATGGTTGAATAAATAGGCAGAATTTACACATAATGATTAATTTGATAATTTGCATTATCCACATTCAGCTAATTCAGCATGAGCATGCGCATGTGCTGATAACCTTGAGTTAAATTCATACGTGTTCCTGATTTTAAGGCATCATAGTACTTCTGGGAGTATTTTTTCTCCGAGAGGTCAAGGCAAACCACTAAAAGCCTGCGAGGCTAAGCTCCAGAAACCGGCTCACTGTATCTACCAGAAACCAACATCTCTTCAAAACATATGGACGAGGAGGGCGGAATTAACATTTTCTTTGGTAGAGAAATCTCAATAGGTGTCAAAACACCTCCTTGAGTGCAAAGGGGGGGCTTCATGGAGCCGTTGTTCTCCTCATGTGATGCAAGATCAATAAACAAAACTGCGTGGCACAGATTCAGCACAGCCCTCCTCAGTGGCCAGATAACCATCTGTTGACTGTGGTGAAATTAGTGGTACATTCCCAGCTGTTTGCACTTGCCATGTTCTCATCCAGGAAATTGGCATTAGGAGTTTATGGATTAAAACAAATGGTATTAGCACATGTTGGGAACACATGCCTTGATAGCACGTATTTTCAAGGTAAGTGCCCTCTCCTGACTGCAATTGGCACGGTGATGAACTGCACTATAGTATTTCACAAATGACCCAATTAGTCAGGACACATTTAATTGGCATGCATGTGCCCAAGATTGAGATAGTTTCACACAGCAAGATTTCCTAAGCAAAACCTCTGTGCGTCCAATACCTGATCATAAAAAAGGGCCCATATGAAGGAATGAGAATAATCCTGATTCTTTCGGATCTCCTGAAAATATACACTCATCCTTTTATCATGCGGCTTGATATATTGCACCTTGTATTCAACCCTGAGCAGAAACAGACATTCAATGGATAAGCTATAGCAATTTTATGATGGCTACGTTTCAGAGGACCCCTTTGAACTGCAATTTAAGATGCTCATTCTGGGCTGCGTGATTCTGGAGGAGTTATGATTGCCAATGCAAATGAATGAAGCATTGATTTACGGCAGGGCTCTGCATCAACATGCGTTGTGTCATGTTACAACTGTAATAAACCTTGATCTCTAGATTACATACCAATGTATGCTGTATGATAATGCGTACAAGATGCTAACCGAAATATCGTGTAGCAAGTGCTTAACTTCCTCGTAGCTAAATAAACAAATACGCTTTCATCATTATTTCGAGTTCTCTAATCAGCATTCAGAATTTAAAATATGTACAACAGCAAGTCAACCGAGAGTACGAAAAAAGTCACAGCAAAAGACGTACACAAAAAATAAGCCCATGGTACTCATTCAAACCAGAGGTCCAAGTTCATAGTAACTCTGAGGAACAGAGCTCACCATAGATTGCTCATAACAGCAAGGGTGGGTCACTCAGACGGAAGACAAACCACTCCATTAGGACAAAGGGTCCTCGCATTACTCTCAGCCAGTGGACCCCTCCTCCACATTAGTTGGCTGTCAGAATAACATTCTCTTGAGTGTCATTCTGGGCGGGGTTGCCATCGTCTCGGTTTGCCTGTTTTGTTGTTGGTTAATGAGGGCCTGGTTAGGAGGCTGACACAGACAGCTTCTCACTCAGCAAGCCTTTGTCGAAATCTTGCTCCGGAGGGAATTTGAACAGCAGGCTGTCGGAATGGATCTACCATGGGCATGCTTCACCGCTCCAGACTGGTCGGTTTACCTGTAGGTTACATGTCCAATTGTTTAGGAACTAAGCCTGGCCACTTGAAATAGATCAATACTGTTGGAATATATACATTGTAATCCAGAAATATGTGAATGCGCTGCAGAACGACGTTGTAATCGTCCATGGCTGGGTTATCGACAGTGAAGCCGTATGCTATTGGATTAGGTTGGTGTCCCGAATGAGGTACAATCTGAATGTGAACCTCTGCCGTCTGCCGAAGTCACGCATTTGGAATAAAATCTTCCATTGTTAAATCTGGAAAAACTAAAACGGGTATGAGACAACTCTCTGATTACTTCAGGAATGTCTACACATATCTGCTTTTCCATCCTTGGAACAAAATGAGGATCGCTTGACCAAACACCGATTAGAATACCTAGCTACACAGAACAGAGGACATCCTATCTCGGAATTACCTTTCCAAATCATCCTCATCAGCTGCAATGAACAGCATGATTGTCTTTGACTGGTTAGTATACAATGCTGGGGTCTGCAGTGTTACCTTTGTTTATAGAAAAATGTTGTGGCGATGCCATATATTTTCTGCCATCCCAGCATGGTATCAGACCCAGCAGTTTCCAATACGAACACAGCAGGACAATGAGGATGTCGAGTAAACAAGCTGAATGCCTCACATTGACGCAAGGACTGTGGGCCCCCCCGTCTAGCCATTAATTATCCCATTTCAAGAAAGATGGGATGAAAGGAATCAAACAACGGCCAGACCACACTGATGGAGCATCCCCTGTTTAATTAACATAAACACACAAACAGATGCATGGAGCATGCTGAAGCAGAGTTCTGGCTGATCCGGGCTCGTCTATTGGCTGCTTGTTCCCTTCCTCCGACCTCACTCCCTGTACCATTCATCCATCTGTCTCTGTTGCACCATCAAGCCAAGCTGGGAGAGTCTCACACTGTTAACTAATGGACAGTGTGCTGGATAGGAGTGTAGGAGGAGGGTGAAGGAGGATAGGCAGAGGAGGAGGAGGAGGGAGGTTGACAGTGGCTGTAGTCGGTGGAGGCATGTGGGCATAATAAACACTCCGTTGTACGATTTATATGCCCCTAGATAGGTTTTGCTGAGTCGTTGCCATCAGCTCACCTCTTCCTTTTATTTTTTTTCTCCTATAGGGTAGAGTTGGGGTTTTCTGTTACAACTACACACCATATGTTATGATGGGCCACAGGATAACCATCTCACAGAAACATGCTGTATCCATTACTACTTCGAACCCTGGTATTGCAACACCACAACAAGACACCAGTCTTTCACACGTGCTGCTATACTATGAGACGGCTGCAGAGATACATTCCAGGCCTTCCAGAGTCGACCGTTCCACTGTTATTGAGCTTTAGTCTCTCAAAGCAGGAAAGGAAAATATGCATTTGATTGCAGCAGATACGAATGATCCGATGCCGTCAGCATTTCAATAGAAAACCATTCAATTTTGAGTGGAAATACAGGTGCACGGGATACAAATGTGCTACACATTTCATTACATGAGGGCTTGACTTACTACCAGGGGAAGTACACATGCCAGTGCATCTCAGAGGGGTATAATTACTTAGGGCTTCCCTTTCAACTGGTTGAAGTATCACTAGATGAACAATCTCTTTTTAAATCTAATGTGCAGATACAATGTCTATAAAACTAATTTGTTCAACAAACTGGTTTTTATTTTTTTACCATTTTCTTTGCGTTAACAGTATCTGTGTTTCTGATGAACTCGCTGTCCATCAGCTGTTTTCAGGTCAGAGGCTACTTAGCAGGACAGAATCAACTCCGGCCATCTATTAACAGTCCTAAGACCATGCCCTTTAATTTACTAATTTTAAAATGAATGTCCATCAGATATAAAATGCATCCCTGAGCTGTCAATCAGATTAAGACTAGCGATCAGTGTCGGAACAGACTTTTGTAGAAATTGATTATCATATTCTTGACTATGTTTAGTGTATAATCCCATGAAAGGCCTTAGAACAAGCTTTTTATATCTACATAGGCAGGGGGTCTCTCCATGGGTGCCGCCATGTTGCACAGCCCTGATTCTACATTAGCCCATAATGAACAAACTGCTCTCAGTAATGAAATAATTCACAGATCAGACAAGCTGGCCCATAGTAATACCTGGCCCACTAACAGCTTTGTTTCCAAGGATACCAAGAGGCTTGCTTGTGGAAAATCACGCTGAATAAATTTCCTCTAGCCATCTAGGCGGTTCTATTAGGTTAGGAGGCCAGTGTAAGGCCCAGACAGCGCTTGATGTGCCGGCCAGCGCACAGCCGCGGCGTGGTTACCTGGGGCTAATCCCAATTTTGCCTTATTACAGTTGCCAGCCCACGGAGGAATATGAACGCTCCACAGTAACAGAGAGGCAGCACAGCTTCCAGGAGATCCTGAACTCACTGGAGGCCCCCATAAAGGGCTATCTGTTTATGAATGAGTCTGCATCACAAAATGGTAAATTAGCATTTCTTTACACAAACCTAACTTAGATTGGATGCTATGCTCTAAAAAAAATAATAGGATAAGCCTATAGATTCACTTCAGCTACTTAACCCACCCATGCTCCCTCACCATTAACCACAATTTTGGTCTATAAAATAAAGGATGTCAACGAATGATTCGATTATGCAAAGGAAACAGGAAGTAAAAGCCTTACCAGAAAGACATCTGGAAGGGGCAATAGTGAGGTCAAAAGATAAGCTAGTAAGGAGCAGATTGAAAGAAATATCCTGCTTTGCAGTGCACTGTATTCTATTGATTCTCACAAATTGATTCTTCTACATTTTAGTTCTAGTTCTTCTCTCCGGTAACAATTACTGTATTTTTGTCAAGGACAAACACCGATACCTTTGTGTCAAGGACAAAAACTAAATTCTCTTTTTGAAAACATTTCAGATTCGCTGATATTCTGTTGATGAGTTATTCTGATATACAGCTACAGTTCCTCACCAGTCAACACCCATGGAACTCTCAAACATGTCAGCCAGTCAATGAATTATGATCCTTAAAACTCAATACCCCTATAAACTCAGAACGGTCCCATGATTTGTGAATCCAATTACCTATCCATATGCAATGGGTGTGTTCAGTACCGCTAACATTCATCTGTCATCTGTTGTCATTCATCTGTCAGAGTCATCTGTTGTCAACATCTGCCTCGTAGTAGCACCTTCTACATACTTTGACATAGAAAATCCCAGGGCATATCCCTTCAGTTTTCCTTGCGGGATCCATACTCAACACTATTAAACAGAATTAACAATATATTTTTAAAATGTTTTTACTTTCAGTGGACTCCGAGTTTTACACTGTTCAGAGGAAGATGTCATGAAATGGTTTGATGGCGCTAAAGAATACTGACAAAGTGTTTGAAAAAGCAAATTCACAGGGAGATGGAATTTACAACAGTAAAATGTCTACAGGCGGACAAGTTGTAATTGTATGCCAACAAAATAGACAAAAATAAATATATTGCTTACACTGATGATGTCTCAGTTTCCCATAAATGCAGACTCTCTCATTGCACAAGTGGACCTCTCAAATAGTAACAGAACAAATATTGGTGAGTCCAATGTGTTGAAAAAACATACACTTTTCCAACCACTACCAACTCCAACCAAGATCTTCGGCGTAAACAGAGGCCCTTTTCAGTCAATACACTGAGCCCTTCAGAGCAGTGCTTAAAGACATATGACAGATAGGACTTTGTGTTATGAAAGGATCTGCAGACTACACATCTTTGACAGGGGTTTGATTGATAGCGCATGGAAACAAACTGAACCCAGTCTAATTCAACTGGAAGAATCTGTAAATGAAAAATAAAAATCATAGTCCAATGACTGAATACTTTCTCTCAATGTTTCACTCCATCTTCAGGATCATAATATAAACTACATACAGTATATTGGTAAAGCTGCCCTTTACCAATCCGTATGCTGCTTTTTGTTCTTCACACTTTTTTTGTTCCTTCATCTGCGATTTGGACCACTTTTCTTAATGTCAGGGCCATTTAACCTGGCCTCTCATTCACTTTTACCTGTGATGGTTGCTCTCTAGACAGCCAATCTCAATGCACAAGACTGTATCCTGGCCAAAGTCATTGAACCAAAACGTCAGCTCCCTATATTCATTCTATAAGGAAAAAGCTTAAATTGGCAGGGGGGGAAAAGGTCAAACACCCTACTAAGCCATTAAGTTTGTTCATGACAACAGCAAAATGTACAGTGCATTTTGGATTTCCATTAGAACATACTGTAATCTTTACTGAAAACCTGTGGAAACATAACTAACGGTAGTACGATGTAATAAACAGTATTTTGTAAAACATCAAAAGACAAACCATATATGAACGCTTTTTGATGTATATTGTCAATTTTTTTTATTTTAAATGAGGGAAATATTTGATCACTGGATACAAATCTCCTTCTAGAGTGTGTCACAATCTCAT
>JAOPJJ010000002.1:6406091-6421519 GCA_027122795.1 Enchelyopus cimbrius
AATTTTTTTTATTTTAAATGAGGGAAATATTTGATCACTGGATACAAATCTCCTTCTAGAGTGTGTCACAATCTCATTATCCATCATGTCTCTAATTAGTATGTGGTCTCATTAAGCGAGTTAGTGCTCAACACCAGAGAGAGACAGAGACAGAGAGACAGAGAGACAGAGAGAGAGAGAGAGAGAGAGAGAGAGAGAGAGAGAGAGAGAGAGAGAGCATGGCACTCACCTGTCATAAGGATGTATAAATGTGCTGAGGTCAATATCTTTAATTGCGATGTGAACATGTACAAAATGAAGAATGACATGGAACTTTCTCCTCCTGTTTTCCCCAGCCCAGCAAAGCCTGTCAGGTGGGATAAACGTAGAAGGATCCACAGCCTCAATCCCGTTACATTTGATTGGTAGAGCAAGCAAAGAATAAGTCATGACATCCCCTTCCACACACATGCAGCTCCAATGCTGACAGCTGGAGAGCAATGAGAGAGAGATTGTGTCAGTCGGTTGGAACCCCAGTGAGCCCAGTGAGTCTTTCCAGAGATGCTTTAAGGCAGTAAGGCTCTCCGTGCTGCTTTAAACCCGATTACTCTTTTTGTATCTTCTTATACTGAAAGGGCATCAATGATCACAACCCTGTTTTGCACAATCTACGAATTGTAGTTTCAATGAGACCATCATTTACAAAAGTACAAATTACGTAGTTATTTACTCAAATATTGAACCACAATCAACGTGGTTTCAATGACTTCAATAAATGAAACAAAATGATGACTAGGACAAAGTAACAGGGGTTGAGTAAATTGACAGATGAAGGGTATAAAGCCAGTTACTTCCAGAGGGAAAAGGCATTACAAGCAATGCCAAGCATTGTGCAATATTTGTCTTCCCAGTGATTTATAACACATTCTCCATTAGGAATCCATTACAAACAGTAGTTGGTGTGCGTTGAACTGGTAGGAGAGAGCAGTGCTGCCAGGACTGCCCAATATTAGAATTTGTCAAAAGATTGCCCTTATTCTGTATTTAAATCATGCTTAAGTGGATTCTGAACAGCTCAGTGCTCATCCTCTTTCAGAATCGTTTTGGGCAACAGAGGCTGGTGTTATCATGAGCAGTAATCAGATGTGGGGCACTTTCAAATCGGGAGTTTTCATGGGCTGACAAATGGGAGCATAAGCATGAGAGGGAGCATTACCACAGAGTGGAGAGGCTTGGCAGTTGACGCATAGAAACACTTCAAACCACAGGGGAGTGCATTCATCCTGTATTAGTCAAATGTTATTCTTCTGGGAATGTCAAGTATTTTTGAAACGGATGTGGGAATTCAATTGATGAATTAAATATTTTTTTTACCTACAGATGTTACCAAAATACATATAGCTCCTAAAAATAGTGCTTTCAGTTCAATAGCAATAGCAGGTTTCCCAAAGCCTCTAAACCAATCAGAAGTGCTCCTGTGCTGCCAATGTAGCAACACAACATTGCACCCTGTAAAATGTTGAGTGCACTTATGTTTCTATGTGAAAACTTTTTTTCTGTGAATCCAAATATTTCCTAATAAGTCATTAAAAATAGCTGTGTTCTTAAAACGCAAAGCTTCAATTGAAACGACGCTTAGCCAATACACGTCAGCTCACCTCCGTCTCAGAGCAGTGTGTACTCAACCCTTCTTTCGGATGACACATTTTACATGACTGTAATATGCGTCTATTTCTCCCAAAGGCATTGCTACATGAGCATTAAATAGTTAATAAGAACTCAGCAATGCTACCTCCAATTACAAAGAGATTCCCCAAAGCAGCCAAATCCAATGTTCAACCCTGTTGAACTCTGCAGTTAACTCAGTTTGCGGCCACAGTGAACACCTTCAACCTCCAACCCTCACCTGATTTCTTTGCATTGACATCCGACAATCAGTCTTCTCTCGATCCTCTCTCTTGCGTCCCCACCAGCGATAATCTAAAAATGTCCGGCCCCATTGATCAGGGCCATACAGCTGAGCATGGGGCAAAATGCCTGTCAAAAGGGGTCTGATGGATGCTTCTCACCCCTGCATAGCCGAACTGACTTAGATCCACACAGTCAATAGGATTCAATGCCCATTTTCCCCTCTGAAAGGCAGTCAGGCAAAATAAGCTATACGAGTCATAAAATGTACAAAGACAAAAGGACATCAACAAAAATAGCTCACAGTCTGCGCTGAGCAGGACCATCATTTAACACCGGCCAGAATGGTTACGAAATATGTTTCCATTCAAGTCTGATCTATAAATAGTGGAATGAATGATGGATTGAACACCCGGGCGATCTTGATCACGGAATTGACAGCGACACGGTGCATTATAACAACTTAATAATTCAATCTTTAAACATGAACGTTAAAGTTTTTGTATGGCTCCATCCATCAACTTAAGATTCGTTCAACTTTGTTCTTTTCAGTTTTCCGTCGGTTAACAAGCTGTAATTTAAACCTTATTCCTCATCAATTAAGATTGAAATGAGCGCGGAAAACGATCGTGACTATCATCACTTGCAAAGAACAACAGCAACTCTGCGCAACAAGCCAACCATGCCATGACATCAAAGTCATGTCTATCCTATACAATGGAGGGAAGACAGAATCAGTACCAACTCTCAGCATAGCATACACGTCAAATATGTTCCGGGAGCACATTAGATGAGGCTAGAGCCTGTGGATGACAGGGGAAGGGGGCATTTAAATGGAGCTTGGACCTCGGAGATCCGGGAGACGTTGTCAGGAGTGGGATCTCATGAGATGATGCTTCTAAAAGCGATACGCACTGTAACGCCACTAAACGTAACCTGCTGATCTAAAACACTTGCATCATTGGCTGCTGTTAATGATACCGAAACAGTATCATTAACCGAGCTCGATCCTGTTGGCTCCACACACTAACAACTGTATTCCAACGACGGTCTGATTCGCAACACCGGGGCTGAGATCAATTTGGGAAAAACTTAAAGCCTGGAACTGCGGCGTTGGACGCATCCCTTTGGCGTTAGCGCAATGCGAGCATTATGGACGAGATTGATAGAATCGCGAAAGAAAGAAATGCTGATACATGGGCGAAATGTGCCACTGGACAGGGGGAACAGACGCTCCTCTGCGACCTCAAGAGCCGGTGGACGCACGATAACTGCGCGCCAGAAAAGACAGGGAGATCTAGGCACTTGTAATACAGAAAGCATGACAGAATATAAACAAAAACACAAACCCAAAGGATAGTCCTGAGATCGCAGAGAGACATGTGTGAGAAACAGCACACCACAACACATGTGCTGTAGTCCTCGCCCCAACGGAGAGAGAGAAGACCGGCCATACGCGCAAGTGGTACAATAACTTGAAATATCTGACCTGTGTATTGCAAGAGAAACATTGTCCTCAGAGGTGGGTAGAAAAAGGATGGGCCGTCCGCTGCCGTAGAACGAATTGTACTGAGAAACAGCGTCCTTGCATGGAGAACGGAGGCTCCTCTTCGGTCCGTGTGCTCTCCGCCGCTCTGCTTGGCAGACAGGGCTGCAGTGAGAGCCAGCTAGTGGAGGTGGGACCTTTTAGTGGGTGCTGCGCATGGGTGCAGATGCCGGGGTAGGGGGGGGGGGGACATGACCCCCCCCAATATCCGAAACACATGAATTGTCTCCCCAATAAATAAATAAATACCCTAAATTATAAAAAATTGAACAAATGTATTTTCAGACCTCACATTCTTCACATTTCACATCTAAAAAAAATCTATTTCCGACTCCATATTCCATTTCTGGTCTCCTCCACTACAATACAAATGAAAGAAACCAAAAAATCACTTCAGTGTCCCCCCCCTCCCCCCAATTTTTTTTTCCTGACATCGGATCTGCACCCCTGGGTGCTGGAAACTACTCGCGTGCACGTCGTGCTCGGGTGCTGCACACAGGCACGCGAGAGCAGAGCATAAATAAGTCTCGTCTCCGAGCCGACGTGAAGGCAGATAATTTGCCTGAACCGAGCGTCCGTCGCCGTTAACATTCAGCACTGGCCAATTC
The DNA here is from genome assembly GCA_027122795.1 of Enchelyopus cimbrius. Lineage (NCBI taxonomy): Eukaryota > Metazoa > Chordata > Actinopteri > Gadiformes > Gaidropsaridae > Enchelyopus > Enchelyopus cimbrius. The sequence continues at coordinate 6,410,133 of JAOPJJ010000002.1, forward strand.
CTCGCGTTGGGGTCTATCTTTAAAATGCGAGCATGGGGTGGAGATGGTGAATGTTCGACGGAGTATGCATTGTGAGAGCTGTCCGTGACTATATGACACGGTGGTTCATTAAAGGACGGTGAGGTCTATACTTTCGGTGAGATAACCAGGAAAACAATTGAATAGTGGCTGTAGCCTAAAAGAGAAACCAAATGCATCTAAACGGACTTGACTGTTGCGCATGTGCTTGGAGCGATGTTGCGATTGTATTTGGATATGAGCCATGTCATTGCTTTTGGGAGCGTATAGTGGTTATCTGTAGATCTCTGAAAGCCCTTTGCTTTGAAAGAAACGAGCTCTGTTCTGAGTGTTGGACCTGCCATCGGGTGGGGTACAAGTGTTCCAGAAAGGCGAATGGAGACGCACGCGTCTTCGATTGGCTTAGAGATTAGCAATAGGCACGAAGGCCATTGAAACGGAACATTTGTTTTTTGCTTAAATTTAGACACCGTGAGAGAAGTTTCCGACAATAAGTTATCTGACGGAGGTTACTCCACGATACAATCGCTAGGAACAAATTGCAAAATGAATGAGAAGGCATGCCCACAATTTATCTACGGAGGAAAACCTAGGCCTATAGCCAAAATATGTGGATGCAATATTAATCTCCCAAAACATTGGCACTGTGAAGTTTAGGGGAAGGTTTGGTGTGCAATATTCTTTTGATGTTGTTTTTGTGGTTGCCTTATGACAACTGTTATTCCACTGCAATCCTGAAACAACGTTGAAAGTAAATACAACTATTTGCCAAAGGCCAAACCACTATACTAGTAAAAAAATCTCAACCAACACAACAGTTGAGAATAGGTCTACAAATCCAACATTTCCAAGAGGTATATAGTCAGTGTGATTAATCTTTCACTTGATGGCTAGTGAATATCTGACAATTCTTTGGTTGAGCTAAACATATTGCACCCATTATTCAGAGCCAAGGTTGTTAACCTAATCTAACAGTATTGTTAAATGTTTTAACCAACCATCAAACAACTATATCCGTATGAACAGTTGTAAATAATGAATAATGGCAAAGGCACCATACTCTCCATCAAACCTGAAGATGATGTTGCTCTATAAATCCAAGAACCCTAACCCTTTGTAAGTGGTGAGTAAAACATGAATTTGCATTTTGCAGGGGATTGAAAGGGACATGCTGTCTCATAATCACCAGATGGAAAGATAGAATCATTCAGTGTGGTGCAGGTGAGCTCGTAAAAGCATCAATAGCTGGGTTTTGAGTATACCGAAACAATTAGTTGGCTTTTTCACAGTCCAGATTTTATGAATTTTTTTACTGGAGAGGGTTTTTTCATAAATACACTAAATGCTTTCCCGGCTGAATTCAATTACTCTACTCTGCTGAAAATAATAAGTAACAGCCAGCACATGCTCTCATTCAATTTGCTGTCCCTGAGGAACAATATTTGTAAATCTCATATATATATATATATATATATATCAAAAAATAATTTGACTTTGGGCCTCAACAGATGAAAGCATCCTTCATTTGCTTTTATGGTATGGTACCATGTGCATTAGTAACATAACAGTCACAAACGGCCAGAGTTAAAGGTAAGGTTCGATTCAATCAAAGTAATTCTTGCTGGAATATTCTTTCCACCATTTATTTGAAATTGCAGGATGAATTGTGGGTCGTCTGAAGAAATATGGCGTGCCAAAATATTTCATTATTTAGTCATGAAAAAGCTGCGTAAATGGATGACAGCCAACAAATTTTGGCTTGACATATTGAAGCTAAACTCTATAGTTCACCCTTTTATATATGATCCACTGCAGTCATAAATGTGTTCCGTTAACAAGGAAGCTTTGCATGAATTATTCAAATTAAATGACTGCATATTAAATGTAGCCTGGACCTCATGGACATGTTAACATCATATCAGAGTAATGCATTTTTAAATAAGGCTATTACCCCCAAAGTAATTTAATGTTTTGTTTCCAAGCACGTCGTACGTAGATGTGCACATCCTAGCCACATATTTCGGCTACACAATGCTTTCTGACGTTCATTCGTCTTGAGGTCATTACAAATGTGTCCAGACAGTTACAAATGTGTGTCATGGTAATAGCAAAATGTGTTAAAGAAACACTATCCAAGAGAACAATTATTATGCATTCCTCCTTCCTTCCACAGACCCTCAGTTGCCTCAACTATTAGTCGTGCACACGCCCTTTAACTAGAATTTTCACAATACATTGGAGATTCAGATTTTAACCAAATGCAGATGTGTCAGTGGTGACAAACATTGAGAATCTCCAAGATGGAATGATCAAAGTCAGCGCAGCGTTTTTATTTCACTATATAGTTGAAACCTGCCTGATCTAGCCTTTCACTGCAGCCAAGCATTTTTATGGGAATATTTGAAATTAAGTATTTCAAAAATAAAACCCTTCCAGCCATGGCTTAATAGTTTTCTTTTCTGCTCCAGATCAATTTGGCCGCAGAAAGAAGATACCTGGGTCACTCTCTCCAAGCTTGGCTGCATGGGGCATTGCATCATGGTCAGATGGGTTTTATTGTTATTATATATCATCACTTTTTACCAAAAGTGATGGCCACAGTGAAACCTTGCACAGCATGTGCAGGCTCATGTAGCGGAAACCTTCAAACATGTAAAACACCGACATACTTTAACCTAAGCATTCCTGTCTTAAAGACATGGTGCTGGGTAGTATACCAATCCACCCCTCCATAAAACAAGCAGTTTATGACTTGCTTTGAAGAGGGCTGATATTTAAAAGGTTCTTCCTCGGGGGGGAAAACCTGACAGTTTAAAGGGCTACAGGGATATTTTGTATTGTGCATGTTGAGATCAGTCAGCATTGAAAAATGTCACAGCTGAAGACTTACGTTGTATTAACAAATGCTGCCCTCTTATGATGAGGGACACATGCCAGCCAATGATACTGTGTGTGTCACTGCGGCAACAGTTTCAGTTGCTCTCTGGTTATCCTCTGACCTCTATCTCACTTAATTCTGCCACCCAGTTATATTGTCATTTTACCAGGCCTCCCACCTTACCTGATTGTCCCTTCTCCTTGAATGATGGTTAGCAGGCGATCATCTGGACAGTGAAGGTTGGACGGTTCCCTAGCCAGACTCACGCCTCATTAGCGTTGCCGTTTCCCAGCACACAATCTGGTTTGCTGCGCGTTGGATCAATTTCCAGACGGAAGTCCGGGGGCGGGCGGGGGGGGGTCGGTGAGAGTATATTACAAAAGAACAAGGTGTTGTGAACCCTGTTAGAGCAGATGAGAGATAATGTGGCAATGTGTTTTTGGGGAAACCGGATTAGGTTGCACAAAAAAGATGGCAAATCCATCTCTGGAGAATGTCGCCCGAGCTGAATTATTATCGATGGGAATGAGGTTTGCATGGGGGAAAAAAACATTTATTAACCGGCGCTGCTGGGTTTGAAACCTGGTTAAAAGCAGGGCCACATCTTCTCAATCTTTGTAAGGAAAAAAATCATTTGGCTTTGAAGCAATGTTCAGACATAACACTATCAATGTGGCCGCTCAAGGGGAAAAGCTGCCTCAAAGTGGTCAAATTCTCTGTTAGAGGCCTAAGGTATTCAGTTACAGGCAAGCGCTCCATGTGGCCAAGCGTGAACCTTAACGTATGTTGACAGCCGATATGCACCGCTAGGCGTTTCAAAATCCCTGGCACCAAATGTGCAATCAATCTAGATGAAGATCCAACAGACTGGTCTCTCTTCAACACCCAGAGAAGCGCCATGCTTGTCTTCATGTTTCCAAACCTTGTAGGTTTTGGTGGAATTCTATGAGTAGAATAGTAGAACAGTTTTCTTTCTTCATCATTTTGTGTGTGTTTAATTACAGCTGTAACCCAAGTTATTTTTGTTAACCCTGTTAACCCTAACCCTAAATAACAGTGGGGAGACTCTCTCTTTGCAATGTTTAGTCACAAAGGAAAATGTATGTTCATTTGTTTGTCTTACTCCACACCAGGAAGTGAGACTAACCACTGAGCTGTTAAACATTTGCAGATGTATTTTTGGATATAGATGCTAGTATACCCAGCCTTTAAACAGGGTTAATTCCAGTTAATCCCAAACACCAAATACACACTGCACTATCTGCACATTGATACATAATCATTCTCATAGCTTATGGACTGAAAAGGCAAATAATGTACTTATGTGTACATTCATATTGTATTAATCTCCTTCTGAGCTCCGTAGTTTCTCACATCTGTGTTTACGCAAAATCCATATTTTGTTCCCGTTCCGTGCTGCCGCCTGTATTTTCTACATTGAAGTATTCGTAAAGCCTAAATCTGGAGTTTCTAAAACACCCCCTGGACATGCAGACAGCCAATTATTTCCAGCTTTACCATATTAAAACCTGTATCCACCTCCTGCATGATCATTTTGCAGTCAATACGCATCAAACCACGTCATTTAGCATTAGGATTTGTAGCATTAGGATTCCCATGCGAGTCACATCTGTGGTGGAGACCACATAAGCATTCCAAATCCTGCCAAGCAAACTTTTCCCCTGGCATTTCAATTCACATACTCGTCAATTTGAGCGGGCAGGGCTAAAAGCCCTGATCTTAGCAAACACTGTGCTAGGAACCAGTAGGTGGTGGAAAACATGAGAATGATGCGCCTAATGCATGGAGGAAGACTGAAATACAGTTAAACCTGACTAAGCTAATAGCCTCGGGTCCCTGATATTACTCTGGCCGGAGAAGGCAGAGACTTCTGGGTAACACAGCAGCCAGGGTCCATGTGCAAAGTATCGCGGGGGAAAGTGGAAGGAGCAGAACACGATGAGGATATGGAAGAAGAAAAAGCACTCTAAGGGAGCAGGATGAGCCATCAGAGGGAGGATTCATTATCACCTGACCGAGCCGCACACCGCGCCGCGTGAGGGTAATGGGGAAGGACACGCTCATCGGCGCAGGCCTGGCTAGAGATGAGCCTCCTCTACCCCTCCTGTCTACCCTCTCTCATTTGCACTCTGTCAGTCCCCTCTCCGCCGTTCAAATTCTATTCCGATTGATATTCCCTTATCATCTTCCCTCTCTGAGCACCCCTCTCTCCCCCCTCAGCCCGGCCCCCCAGCAGTACTGATGCATCTCAGCTCCCCGCCCCCCAACTACGGAATCCTATGATGATATTAAACGTTATTCATTATTTATGACCATGTATAACATTATAATGTGTTGTTGTTGAAGGGAAACCTGCAATGAACACACTGACCCAAACAACATTGTCAGAAGCATGTCTCTGAACAAGGCCCTTGCTAAAGATGATGTGTGCGATGTGGACTACATACACAATATAGAGAGGCTGGATTATCTCCTTTTCTCTGCTTAAAGGTACAGTGTGAAGGCTTTAAGTGTGGTCCCTAGCGGGAGGTTTTGTAAGAGGACCCGTTTCCCTGTGCGGATACCAAGGTCTCATTCCAAAGTGAGGACACACGATTCATGTTTTCATGGGATTATACAATAACTAGTCCCTTTCCATTAGACTGCCACTCAATTCTACCCATTGCTCCTTTAAGGTGAAGAACCCTCTCTAACCATCTCTAAAATGTTTCTACGTGAACTGCGACCAATCACAAGGAAGCACATTCTGCAGGAAGCACTAAAAGGAGAAAGGGGCTCCTCTAAATAAAAAATGTCCTTCCTGTAGCAGGGATGTTTTTTTTCCGGACACACTCTGTAGTTTTGCCCTGGTCTGCAGGTGGAGTGAGGGTGTGAATCACACCTGCGCTAGATAAGCTTGCCACAAGCTTAAACCCGGGGCTGTTACAGAAATGTATGAATACACAAATAAATGCAGCATTGTCGCAGTAGTGGAAGTTTACATGAATACAAATCGGAGAGAAAAATGTGTACAACACAAAAACTGATTATCTAAGAGTAAATAATTCACGGATATGACAAGGGGACAAAGGACAGGGGCATCCATTGTGATGTAAATGTTTTGTCAACAAATACCAGCGTCTCCAATGCAAAAATCTCTACAGTGGCAGACATGGAAGAGCAACCCCTGTGAAACGAGGCCCACACAATCAAATATGGGCACGCCTGCCTCCTACCTGATGCTTGGCATGCTCTGAAGTCTTTGTACATCCCTGAGATGTGCTTTCAGTCCTGGGTCTCTCCGCAAATCTATTTTGGAAAAACAACAGCATGGGAAATAATGGTGAGACGAGTCTTTGTTGTGGAGCCCCTCAAAGCAAACCAACACACCGACAGCAGACCGCAAACGCTGCCAACCCCAAATGATCTGTTCTGTATTCTGTTCAAGGACTCCTGGTGGGACGGGAAATAGGTGCCACGGTGAAAAGGGGGTCTCAGCTTTGAGTGGAGAGCGAGGGGAGGCGCGAGAGAATACATCTCACCCACGTCTCTTGAACGCCACACAAGTCCATAGCTCTGTAGAGCGGCGGCTAATCCGAACCCAAGCAGAATTCCAAGGCATGGGAGGGTCCCATTCACTTGCATTATTAACACTCAAACTGGAGCAAGCGCTAAGAGCAAATACAGGGAGCTGCCGCGGAGACTTGCAGAGAAATGTGTAATGCATTATATCTCACCAAGAGGGGCCTGAGGGTGTCCTGATGACCAGAGTAATTGGCTTTTCCCCAGCTACAATGGTAATAATATGCTTCTGTCGCACCAAGTCAGATTGAAGTGAGTCAAGTATATCCCTCCCACATCCAGCATACAATACTACATTCCCGCTGGTCAAGCAAGAAACAAGGGATTGATTCATCACCTGTGGATTTTGATGGTCAAGTGGCGACTATGTAGCCTACTATTTATTGGTCAACCTTAAATCATTGTACCAATTTTACCGTATGTAGAAAAGGAAATTATTTGACCAAACTCTGAGTACGATTTATTTGCATGTATGAAGTAAAAAAAGTAAAACAGCTCCTAAAATGTTTATCTCCTCTCTGTTTTCAGAATTTCCCTCCACCTCTCCTTTAATTATGCCATGTCCAGGCCCTACGAGATAGGCCATGGTTGGGTGTACTGTAATAATAATAATAATAATAATAATAAGCAGTGCTTGACAAATGAGACGTCATCATACACGCAAAAATACATACATATGTATATTTTTTTTAATGGCACAGCTTTACAGCCACCACATAGATTACAAAGTACTAGAGACGTCTGACAAAGCTTCCCATGTCCAATAACTTCCCCAGAGCCATGGCTAGCCTATAGTTTAGGCACACCAAAAATTGTTCATTACTTCCACACCCGTCAGAGTGAATAATGACCTGTATGGCGGAAACAACACCAGTGTTGTCCTGACTCCCATCTCTACAAGACTTCAGATTGAGTTTTCCCCATCAGTATGGGGGATAAACTGTTCCACAGCACCAAGCGAGGTAGTTACGGCACTCTGCGCCATTTGGACTGTGCGACAAATGAAGTAGACAAATTTTCCATGAAAATACAAGATTAAATAAACATCCTCTCCAGGAATAGCATCTCTTTGCCCCCTCGCACAACAGCCAGCGGTTCAGAGCTTGTAAGGACAACTTGGTCAAGATATAAAGGGATGCACAGAATCGTTAAAGAGGCCACCGAGTTAACAAAGTGTGACCTATTAATCCAATGTACATTTCTGGGTTTCAAAGAGGGTAAAGCAAACCAAATAAGGGAGATGTTTTTCTTTCCCTAATGCCTCTCATAAGAGTGGCGCCCACAGATGAATTATGGCTTGATTTATGAGAATATGAACTAAATCAGTGCACAATAACCATGGAGGCTGGCCCTACGAAGGTCGGCATCATTGAGCTGGGATTGAAAGGTCTCAGATACAGCACTGAATTGAGACAGAATGGTGCACTGCCAACAAGGGATGTATCTAAGAAGATGCATGTTATTTCATTTTGGATTAGGGTTAGAGTTACTCAAATCTGAACTGTGAACTGTATGAGCACAACAGAAAAGGCCAGCGAAGGTACTCAGAGAAAACTTTTACAATATTACATTTCCAAATGTCTTTACCTTTGGCAGTAACAACATACAACCCCAGAATACAAATGCACCAAGGCTACCTGCAGAGCAGAAATTGACATATGAATTGCAATGTTGCTTTTTAACACATTTCACATTCAGGCTTTCAGTGTCTCTTCAAGGTAGACGTGCGGTATGTATCCCAGACTGAAACCACGGACACAGGTAAGATTAGCTTGCACAAAAAGTAGTAAAGTGACTGCAACTATCCCACACTTTCTCATCATTTGGCACTTTATAATAAATGTCCAACATTGACCTATGAGTACATACAACATTAATGGAAGGCTTTGCGATCAGACCTTGAACCCATTCCCCTCATCATACAATGTATTAAAAAATATAGACGTTTTTTCTTCTTTCTGTGTGCCGCATTAACTCAATTAATGTGCATCATAAATCACCAACCAGTGTTGATTAGTGTCCGACTTACCCGGCAAACACTTTGATTTACCGGTTAAACACCTAAACATGATTAAAACAAACGCTTTACAAGCTGAACATGTACCCTGTGTCCCGCCTACTGCACCAGAGCCAAAGTCATCCAAGAAGGCCCCCGCACACATGATCTAAACCCCCCCGGGGAATCGCTCATCTTGATTCACTCTAAACGCAGACTGCAACAACGCCGTGAGCATCACTGCGAGCTGAGCTTGGCCCCGTAGCGGGGAGAAGATTATCGGTATAACTGGCCTGAGATGTGATGGAGATGAGTGATACCAAACAAGGTTCTGTGGACAACCATTCATCTCTTGGCTCAACAGCTGGGGGAGAAGGCTGACTAGGCGCGGCACAGACGAGGGCGTGGACCGCATTTGTTCGCTTGCACTGAATTCATCACAGTGACTTTACTGGAACTGATCCACACTTCACAAGCATCTCTCTCATCCCCTTTTCCTTTTCTTGTAGCTGTGACTTTGCCAGAATGCTTATCTCTATGATGTAGTACCTCATCTCCTGCAGAGGCGACAGAGAAAGAAAAAAACCGAAAAGAAACGATGTGGGGTCCTTGGAATTTCTAGGAAATGCATAGAAAGATGTACACATTTCAAAAGGATGACATAAGCAAAACTCAATGCTTTACAGCCATGTGCTTTGTGAGAAATAGTATGTATACATGTAGAATTGGGTCTTTTAGGACAATAAAGACCTACAAATATTTATTAGCAGTATAAAAAAAACGCTGTAATCGACTCAAAATTGCATCTGCAGATTAATACTTTTAATTCAAACAAATGACAAGGTTAAGGCTTTAGGTTAAGATAATGTTATACAGCCTGCACTCCTCAGCTACTCGTCTCATCTCTATATTTAGAAGGAATTCAATTATTCTATAATAACATTGTGTTATGTTAATAAAATCCTTTTTGTAATAATATGGTAATTTAATAAAGCCTGGGTTCTGCTCAAAGGCAAACACCACTGTTTCCTTTAGATACTGTGGATCAAACAAGGACAGGGGCCACTTTCGTATTGTGACTTTCGCCCTTGATTTCAGCAGCACGGACCACAGCTTGACACCCTCAAATCTTAAGTCGACTGCCTCAAATTTAAGTTGTACTTAAATTGCCGCAAGGACAACACAGCAAAACATGAAAAGTGTATGAGAAAAACTCCACTAATAGCCATGTCATGTCAAAATCACTCAAACACCTATAAAACAGATGTATGCATGCTGGGCGAGTGTCTGGTGGAGCACTCAACACACCATGCTTGACAGTGTATGCATGTCTATATTGGTGATGGCGACAGGACACCCATGGCAACGCTGACACAGAGAAACATATTCCTGCTTATGAATACTGCATTGTATTATGATTATTATTCCCTGCGGATATATTTAATATAGTGACTAAAAGCATGGGTTTGGTTTTGACCTCGCCAAACAGAAAATAAATGATGTTTACTTGCCATGTTGCCGTTTTTTATCATTTAGCAAAACAGGACTAATTTGACCAAGCCATTGTTGTGGCTGGGAATTGGGGGGCGTGTGGGCAGCAGTACAACGCTGTAACATAGATATTTATGATTAATTATTGGCTGAAAGTTAAGGTATTGCAAGAACTCTGTGGTATAATGAAGAATATCTGCTTTTGCAAGTCATTGGATATCAAGAAATTGTGTTTTTCTCTGGATATGTCCACAGATACAAGTGAAGGCCTTGCTTCCTGCTGCTGCATTATGCAAATGCACAGGTTGTTAAAATGTGTGTGTGTGCACTGAAATGAAAGCCAGGACAAGGTGCTTTCATTTCAGCGGTGGTCATAACCTCCTTGTCTGTTCCAGTAGACATGGTGGGATTCATTAATATTTGAATTACCCTACTTTATAAATGAATCTATTAATTAATCGATATATATTCATATTACAATACAGTTTGACCTTCATTCATCCCTTAGTCAAAGGTTAAAAAGATCATTCACTGTGGTTCATGCCAGGACAGTGAGTCGTCCTTTTCTCTTTATTACCAACAAGGAGGACGACCTCTTCCTACAAAAGGAGATGGTTACCTAACCACTGGCACCGTGGTAGGAAAAAAAGGCGAAGAACCATTTTTCTATGAATTGCATTATTCTCCATGTCAAAACCCAAGACCCTTTGGACAGGCCAATTATAATCCTCAGTGTATTGTGCTATATCTTATAGGCGGACAGAGTTCATATTGAATACGTCAGGTGGAAGGTCCCACGCGTAAACATTCTTGTTACTTTGGCAGAATATGATATGAAAATTGTTAAGTAACCAGCTCTTTGGTGATTGATGGAGCAAAACGAGTTGGAGAGGTTGCATCTCTGAACCAGAGGTAGCATTAATGTGCATCATGTACCAGGTCAATCGCTTTGGACATATACCACAGACATCTTATCATGGCAAATTCTTTACCGGTATAAATCTAACAAGTCATTGTCGGTAAGCATTGAGACTCATAGTTCAAAGCGTAATCACATGTACACTTTGTGAGCACTTTTTCCATTACACATTTCGAGCAGCATGAATCTGACCTTTTTACCTTTTACCTGAATGACCCTCCCTGATCACCTCAGAGGCCTGACATCGAGTCTAGAGGCCGTCGAACTCAAGGGGTGGAAAGAAGGAAAAAAATAATTGTCTGTGTAACATAATATGGGGGGGGCTGGATAAAGGAATTTATGATGCTGGCCTGACCTCTTTTCATGGTCATTAATGTTAACTCTACCCAAGGTTCGACCCACAAAGGGTGTTTTACGTTGCTGCAGTGGTGAGACGCTGGTAGACAACCCCCTACACAGAGCTGCACTGCTGAATGCTTGCTTGGTAGAAGCCTCTCTCTCTC
>JAOPJJ010000002.1:6708494-6723816 GCA_027122795.1 Enchelyopus cimbrius
GCAGCACATGCAGCCAAGGCAGCACATGCAGCCAAGCCTGCACAAGCAGCAAATTCAGCAAAGGCAGCAAATGCAACGCATGCAGCAAAGGTTGCGCATGATGGAAAAGGAAAATGAAAGAAAGAGACCGAGTTGGCTGACAAGTGGATACTCTGTTGAGGCAAACCTGGTAATCATTAAGAACCTAAGAATTAACCATCCCTGGGCCTTTCCACAATGGAGGGATAATAGAGACTGGGTTTATCTACCTTGTCCAAATGATGAGTTTGTAAAAGTTCCAAGTTGCTAGGAGACACGTGGAGGGAACACCCGGTGCATAACGCAGCCAGTGATACCACATGGGAGTGATACGATTAACACAGAGACTCCGTACCAGCAACCAGCAGGCGGTGGAATCCCAGCGACTTTTTGCTACATGGTCCAATTACCTGGAACGAGAAGGCCACCTAACTTCAGGCCATTTTGACCTAAACCACATGAACAAAGACGGAGTCGACAGAATCAGGGTCGGCCAATGAAAAAGCCGCCTCCCCTGTCCTCCGACAGCTTCATGGCAGCCTGCATGCAGCGCAAGGATGTCACACAGGACAACACCACCCAGGTGCCCAGCATGCCACTTCGCACGACCCCTCCGCCGAATCCCGCCAACGTCACCATGGTGGGCGCCAAGGAGAGGGCAGCGGAAGAAGTGGGCACCGAGAATATCAGCCAGCTTGCTGGGATCAAGCTACGGCGCTGCAAGGAAAACTACGAGAAGTACTTGGAGCCTTTCTCATGAAGACAGCTGCGCAGCAGCAACGATTCTAGGGCAAGCTCACTCCTTATGCTGCGGTGTAGCATCTTCCTCCTGCACTGAGATGCTCGTCTCCCCTGTCCTACACTTGGTCCTTACCAGCTTTCCCTTTTCCCGTTTTGCACCCGCTTCATTTATACTGGGTAAAGGAATAATAGCCGATTCCAGCCTGGAAATCCTTTTGATTGTAGGTTTCTTTTTTGGGGGGATAATCAGGTGAATAATTGATGTCGATTTTCAAGTCAAATTTGCAAACATTCTGATGCCGTCGTGAGAAATTTAAATATAATCTTGATTTTTGATAAATAAATACTATGTCAGCAATTTTTAAAGGCATCAGATAGTACACTGGGTACTGCAACTTTTGATTAGCATCTGCGCTGAAATTAAACAAATTATTGAAAATTAAAGGTACACTTCTAGTTGATGCACTTTCTAAAAGTTTCTCTGCACTCTTTTTGTAGTACTGGATGTATTACTGGGTCCTGTCATGGTAGGAGTGTAAACGTTTCCTTTGATTGCTTCCTTTTGGCATAAATTACACTGAATATTATGCATATATTATTTTTGTTATAATGTGTCATCAATTGATATCTGGGTTTTGAGGGAGAGCTACTGTTAGTTTTTAATTACTAGTGTCAGAGTGATAACAGTTAAAACATTTTGGTTAGGAAATTCAGCTTTTATGAGAAGACATTGAAAATATTGTTTTTTTTAATTAAAAATAACATAATGCTCAAAGTGGTTTGTAGTTTTACTTAACATGTTATGCTTCGTTCATAATATTTCAGTACAAATGTAGTTTGTCAAATCAGAATGGGAATGGTATTCTAATGCCCAATTATTTAGTTAACCCTCTAGTGCACTTATTCTTTATTATTGCGTTGCAATTTGTGTTGGTGTGGATTAGTTTATGAATGTTTTGGGTATGTACACTTATAAAAGAATCATAAGTGAGTTCTAAGTTCAGTAAAAATGTGTCCTGCCTGCGTCATACAAAGAAAAAAAATGTAAATGTCTAAACGATATCATCTCTTGATTATTTCTGGTATAAAATTATCCAACACAAAATAGTTTTGTTATACATGTTCAGCCGAATGGAGCCACATCCTCCCTTAGACTATTGCACAATGGGCTTTTTATTTAAGTCAAATAGGAGAAGCATTTGTACTGTGTTTTGTAAAATGTTTAGATTGCAGGATTAGGGCAGCAGGAAAGCAGCTAGAAACCTGCTGAGCCCCACAGAGAGGTCTGGCTCTCGGGCCAGGGTTTGTATTGCGGCTACCTGGTCGTGTAGATCCACCATGATTGGGCTCTGCTGAGGCAGGTGGGCGGCAGGGTGGAGCATGCGTGGCGGTGCGCTGGCGTGGTTGTAATGTCTCGACTCATCTAAAGGAACATGTGGCTGCTGCTGCTGCTGGGAGAAGAGCAGGCGGTGGAAGTTCTCATCCCGGGAACCGTGAAGTGCAGGCCTGTCTCTCCCCGTCCACTGGCGTCTCAGCGGCGGGCTGCCCGTTGAACAGAGTACATTCAAGCGTGGAAGAAATACATAATGACAGTAAGGAGGAGAGGGTTGGTGGAGTTTTTGTTCATGGGATGGAGAGTAGGTTCTTCGCATTGTCTGACTTGTAAATGATAAATGACATGCTGACGTAGAAGTACACGCTTTAAACAATACTTTTCAGGTTGCAACCATTACAGAATACTACATTAAGCAATAATGCACACGTAATTCTTATTCAGCATTTTCAAAAACATTGCACAAGACAGTGACATACTAAATATATAACACTGCAATATTCAAACAATCTCCAATATATGTAAGCAGTAAGTAACATTGTGCAATCTTTGATTTTGTCAACTAATGTGAATAACTATAAAAACGGACAAATTCAATTACACATAAGCAACAGCAATACCTTCTCCTGAGATGCACAGGTGTGTTACAGGGGTCTCCGGGGAACCTCCTCTGATTTAAGGGGGCAGTTGGTGGCCGCCTAGTGACTGCTATTTCCCATGGTCGCATTGGTGACGTCGTGCAGACGAATCGCTCCCCGGGAAACGAAAACTTAAATGGAGGCACTTGTGTTGTCGCCTCCGATTGTCTTCACCCTGTGCATACACAAAAGTGGGTTACAAAAAACCTTAAATTACAAATTCAAAGAAGATAACACTTTATGTATCCTTGAGATGCAGGTGTTTAAAAGAGTTAAATAATGAGTGTATATATAAAGGAGTTAATGCAGAATAGTGTTAACAAGAAGATGACAAAATATATACATTAACGTCTGTGAACACATTGCTGGCAATTGGTTTGGGAGAGCAATGTAAAGAAATAAGGCACAACCGTAAGATATTTCTATGGATCTCGCTACCCATTGACATTTTTATTCGAAAATTCTTAATTTGAATTCTAGGGTTAGGGTTAGGGCGAAAAGGAAAAAGGTTTGGAGCATAAAGTCAGCGCCTAGTATAGGATGAACGTCACCACAGGGGGCACTGCAGCTCACCGGAACAAAAACACGGAAGGCCATGTGCTCCAGAAACAAAGCAACAACAAAGGATGCGCTGTGAGACTAGCAAACAGGCTAGCAAACAATGCAACGTGCAGGCCGTAGTATCATTTTTTATCATTTCCAAACCAAGATCCGGGCAAGCAATTCAAATATAATGCAATCCACTAGTCCTGATCCGTTTTCTCTACCACCACAACAACCTTGTTCAGTGCACACGAGTAGCCTCCCTGCGGAACTAGCTAAACACACGAAGTCTGACCAGCGATCGTTGAGGGTCGTGCAGTTTGCACGAAGTTCGTGCTCTGTCCTATCGCTCGTTGTGTGCGGGAGGCCCGTAGCTCCGAGGCCAACTTACTTTCTTATAGGCTTTCTGCTGCTCGTTAGCTTGTCTTAAGACAGTGTGCTTCCAGGTGTTCCCGTTTAGTGTATGCCGAGGTCCATCCACATGCTAAACCACAGAGCGGGTGCGGATGGTGAACATGGTGGCGGTGAGCGTTAAAGTCAACTTGATCGTTTCAGTTTCAACCGTTTTTCTAATTTACGTTGAGAAGGCAACGCTGGGACAGGCTTTCTGCTGTTAGCTCCTATCGGACGTAAAGGTAGAAACGCATGGTGGGAGGTCGGCTTCCACTGAAACGTGAAGAGCAATATGGAATATATATATATATATATATATGAGCGTGTCACACGTTGGCGTTGCACGAATAACCCGTCATTGACTCACGAAAGGGGTCCGAAATCTGAAGAATAGAACGCGTTCCTTCGCGCGAGGAAGAAGTGTTTTGCATTAAGCCACGCCCTCCTCCTGGTTGTAACCACACAGTTCCACCAATCAGAGCCCTGTCGCGTTAAGTCCCGTTATTCGAGCCAGTGGGTCAAAAATAATCAATCAAACAATCAATGCACGGGTGTTCTATCAAAAAGCATGATGCACAGGGTGGTGGTATTTCACAAAACCGAAAGCCTTGCATGAATAAAAAAATATCTAATCATTCCAAAAATTGTCATTTTAGTTAAAGTATGCATATGTGTGTGTCTGTCTTGTCTCGAGTTCAGCATTTAGCTTTTAGTGTAGCATTTATTGTGTAGCGTCTATTTTGTTTGTCAAGTACTTGTATTTGTTTTATTGTATTGTATTTTATCTTGTGTTTTCCAAAACTGCTGGACTTCTACAACAAACACATTTCTCCTACGGGGATTAATAAAATGTATCCTATCCATATCCATAACAAACGAATGCGTGTGTTCTAGTGGTCTTTATCCTATGTGCATATCAAACTGGGACAAGAAAAACAAAACTTAACGAGAGACTGCCTACTAGCCAACTAGCAACAACTTGAACATGTGTATTTGTTTATGCTTGACGAGTAAGTCTACTCATTGCATATTGCTAAAACATGAAGCATCCATGACCATAGGACCATATGGTGCATCCACCTGTCAAAGTTAAACTCCTGACAACGGAGCAGACTGTCAAATCGATTATGTAAAGCAGACTTGTAGGCCTGAACGCTCCAATGCATACGTGCACGATTGAATATGCGGTAGAAAAGCCTAAATAACTCTCTAACCACGGCAGAATACCAACAAATCACAGACACCAGTGATGAGTCTCAGCTGTGTGCATAAACCTTATATTTAACATGCATGTCACACATGGGCCTGTATTATTAGGCCTATGAATTCAGTGCAGTGGCAGTAAAACTAAAATAACCCATGATCCTCCCACGGCTGTTCGATTGTGCAACTCTGAAACAACATAGCAGGTGTGATGTGCGAAATGCGTGGACTCTATGCTGTTGTGAGTAAGGAATGGATTGGGTTTGCGGCCATCGCTAGATGTAAACATTACAACGTCGCACTCGGCAGCGGGAAAACAAGGAGGGGCTGGAGGCTGCACTGGGTTACAGTCGGGGAAATAGCATTCGACACCATCCTCCACAGGCAACGCAAAAATATTAAATAAAGTTTGAAAAAAAAACAACGTCTTACCACTAACGACCTGATTGTAAATATGCAGGCATCCGATCACTGTTGTGTCCCCGTAGTCCTCGCATGACGCGCGGCTGAGCGCCGTTTCCTACGGTCGGCGGTTCCCGTGTATATAGGCTAACATTCCGCGGATTTCACCACTAGTGCGAAAAAAGGTACTTATTTCTGTTCACACATCGTTCACGAGTGTAGTTTTATGGTGAATTGTCGGTTGGGGGAGTTGGGGTAAAATAAGGGGGTGTTTATTTTCAATCTTATATAGGTCAATGCAGCCAGACAGTTCTTTTGCGTTTATGTTTTCCCATTTCCCATTACCCCCATGACTATCTTGAGAGCGCACTCTCTTCTGCCATTTTTACCGTAATGGACAGATTACGTGCGTGTACGATTTGGGTGTCCACACGCCACTTGACGAGAAACAAGAAAACTCTATATATTAATACATTTAAAACTGTATATCATGAACTGCTCGTGAATTGATAATGTATTTTGTTTATTATACCATATAGACAAAAATACAATTGTGCAACATGTTATGGGCCTGATATTATTTGAGAAATATTATGGCAACATGTTAATGCAACACTGCATAAGTTAAGGTATGTTTATTCAGGCCTTAAAGTTCATTGGGAATTTCAGTTATTTAAGGCAAAATATGAAAAGAAATATAGGAATTTGTTTACAAGCCTTTGTTTTGTATAAAAAAATACACCATTTGATATTGTCCTCTTCTTTCAACCTGTTACCTAACTTGTGGGTTTGTTTTTTGTCCTCCGTGTTGCTCTTGTATAAAGACCCATGAATACGAAGGACGGAGGAACACAACTCTTTGTTCAGGGCCCTTTCATCATGAGAACAGAGACAGAGGGGAGTGTGTGTCTCTTTATGGGAAAATCTCATTAATGAGGGGAACAGATCTCTGGTTAGAAGCCCACTGCGTGCTACTAATTTGACACAATAGTTGACCAAGAGATCACACCTTATTTAGAAAAGGCATACCATGGAGGTGTATACCACCAAACACCATTGCCTTTAAGGCACAAATGTCATCCTAGATCATTTGGTTTTGACGCTGATGTGCTTCAAGCCCTGAGCCGTGCTAATGGGGACCGCATTGTGGCATTTTGCCATGCCAGTGCAAGCCCCATAAAAGGGCCGGCCAATCACATAGTCGTTGTCATGACCTCCCTCAAATTTCCAATCTGGCATAAAGGACGGTTAGAAGAAAAAAAGAAACGGAAAGACAGAGTAAACACATGCTGAAAGAAAGAAATTGTTGATTAGATGTGGATTGTGACTTATTGGAATTGCTTTGCTCTGCACCTGGACTGTTCATGGTATCAGATCATCAATTTGGCTGAAGGAGAAGAGGGGAAGATTTAGTGTTATCATCAGAAATCGGTTTTGGTGCCTTGCTAACAAACGCACGCACGCACACACGCACGCACACACACACACACACACACACACACACACACACACACATACACACAGGTGAAATGTTTAGGGCTCTGTTATAGACTGGGTCTTGTAAATGTTAATCATTCATATTTACAGCGGGAAGATGGTAATCAAGGTGCCACAGCAACAGGCAAAGGTCCACTCCAGCTCAGTGCTGGACGAGCAGCTTGAGAACAGCATCTGGTAGGTCTCTCTGTCCATTCCATATTTCCCAGATAGAATAAGAGATAATTTCCCAGATAATAACAGCTACAAAATGTTAGTTGTTTTGTATATTGTAAGAGTCAATTGTTTTGACTAGCCAGTCAACTTTTTGTCTTATTTAGCAAACAGAAATGAATGAGTTAAGTTGTGTAAACATTCTGAATTGTGTAGTGAATGATATTGGGCTATACATTTTATGTTTAGAATATCATCGTTTCATGTCACATGGCCAAACATGTGCCCAGGCGTTTTTAGGTTTTTTGTTAGTTTTTATTTATTTGATAATTTGATAATTGTATGATATTGTGGCACTCCGTTCAAGTCTGAAGTTTTCGCCAAAAGACTTCTTTTGTATGCGACAGCAACCACGTTTACGTAGCAATTAGTGAATTGCTAAATATTTATCTTCTTATCTAAAGGTTGAAATGAACCGTGTAGGCCTAAATCACTCTCTATAAGGAAACCGCTTTCTCCCATTGCTATGTTCTTGTTTCAGTGTCAAGCATGTGTAGGCCTACGGTCGCAGCAGGCAGTGTTCTGCTTCTGTCTGTCACTGCTTTGATCACTTTAGCAAATGGTGAGTTCAGTTCCAAATCTTTAAACCCCTTAGCCCCTGAGACCATACCTGTGGATTCTAACAAACTGATATTTTCTTCTAAATTCCTCTGCAGCGAATATGGCCCCTGAAATTCAAAATACACCTAAGTTCATATGTGAAGACATTCCTGTTGGTGTGTATTACATATTCAATACTATGTTGATTTTTTTTGTATGTCTAAAACTCAACCAGTTTCACAGTGAATTGTCCTGTTGTTAGGCGGTTTTGCATTCACTATATTGGCAACGGATAAGGAAAATGACAAAATGCAATATGCCATCAGTGGAATCAATGCCAGGTTCTTCAATGTGAACCCAGACACTGGACTTGTCACAATTAAGTCTCCACTTGATCGAGAGGTATGGAGCCTTTCACATTTGAAATTGAAACTATATCATGATTCAGTAACTTAATCTCATACAGAAATTGTGAATGATATTTGTGTCTTAATAACTTCAAACCTTTTTGCCATAGTTATCATAAACACTACAAAACATACTAGTATTTAATTGAAAATGATTAGAATATTTGAATGTATGATTTTTGTTTATCTTCCATCCAGACTAGTGACACATTTCAAATTGATGTCCATGTTTCTGATCATTCCGCTGAGGTAACGGGAAAAGTTGTTTCTGTAAATTATATAATTTGTGTTTTATATGATTTATACTGTTTCATAATCATAAAAGCATCCATGCTCATCTGTGTTTTTTTAGACTATGAAAACACAACTAATAGTATTAGATGATGCAAATGACAACCCACCTATATTTTTGGACCGTTCATACAATGTTGATGTCAAAGAGGTAAGTGGTGGAAATACTTGCTGCTGATATGTTTCAAATGTTTCAAAATATGATAATATTTAAATGTGTGAATTGAGTTGTTCTTTATTCAACACAAACACATTGAAGAAACTGCAGGTTAATTACTAGCACATGCCCATCATTGCCCCATCAAGTATCATCCCACTTGAAACTGAACTCACAGCAAGTTTGCTATAATATCAGTGCAACTGCCATTTCTATGTCTTGTTCGTCCGAATAAATGTGACCAATTGAGTAGTGTTTTGAGAAGCAATTTACCCATATTTTGCAGCATAACGATATCAAGCTGTAACAATGTCATAACTGTGGCCGCAAAATACTACAAGTTTATCGTTTTAACTTCCCTTCAAATTTATACAATACCAGGAAATACTCTAGCCGACAACGCGGTTGTGTCTGATTGACCTCTTTTAAACGTCCTCCTTCCACTATCTAGAACACAACGGTGAACACCATTTTATTTACCGTATCCGCAAATGATGCGGACATTGGGTTGGCAGGCATTGTGCAATACAAAATAGACGAAGTAAGTTGGCTCATCCACCTTTATCCATAATACAAATTGTCATCTGCCAAATAACATGTTGTTAATCCCACTTATTTTTCAGGTGACACCAAGTGATGGAGCGAGGCTCTTCACCATTGACTTAAGAGGGGGTGAGGTCAAACTAAGCCAACCTCTGAACTACACTTCTTTGAGCACCTTCTACCGGCTGAAGATTAATGCGTTTGTAAGTATTCAGCATATAGAATGGTATTTTGTTATGGGTGGTGCGGTGTAATCGTAGCCCCCTCGGTACAAGAGGTTTTGACATCCTCCGTTCTAATGGCGGCCCACTTTGACCCAATAACAGGACAGCGGGTTGTCAGAACCTTTCACATGCGCCACTGGTCAACCCCTGTCCAGTATCACCTATGGCTTCATCACGGTAGTGGACGTACCGGACCTTAATCCCAGATTCCTGGCGCTTCCATACAGAGGTTCGGTAAAAGAAGGATCCCCAGTGGTAAGTGGGCCCAGTACAGTCTGCCGAGAACGGTACTGAGGGTCACCAGATTCAGGAAATTCAAGCGAACACAAAACAGGAGAGTGAAGTGTCACTCATCGCATGGTAATTCGGACATGCGGTAGGACACTGTGCTGGCGTCGTGAATTCCCAGCTCAACTCCAGTGTTTACACAGTGTCACTGTCAAGGCAGACGCTCAGGCTCTGTGATTTCCTCTCACCAGGGAACCACGGTGCTCACGGTGATAGCCATAGACCAAGACTCAGGGGTCAATGACAAAATCATCTACAGCATAGAAGGTGAGCTGCGAGTGACATCAGTTGTTGGTCAACGCGATAACTTTGACACTTGAATGGATGGATGAGATGCTACTCTGTCTACTCTTTGCGTCAGCAGCCTCAAGACAACCAATGCCATTCACCATCTCAGCCGATACCGGCGCCATATCTGTCCTGTCAGAGATCGACCGAGAAACAATCGATGGAATTATCGCTGGAAGTATTACACTGAAGGTCAAGGTAGGAGGATTTGAAAGAATTACCTTTAGCGAATGATCTGTCATGTCATTGGTCAAATGCTTTATAGTCAGACATTTAAAGTCCTATGTCACCATTAATCCAGTAATCATCATACGCATTATTGTTGAAAGGTTGTCCAGAGTGTGTGTGAAGGTGGTTTGGTGGGAGAAGACGTGTATGTGTGTGTGTATGGCTGAGTGGATTATTTATTTTGATAGTACATTGATCTCAAAGTTTAGTTTAATGCTTTGATGTGAACACATTGTATATCATTAAATGTTATATTTGGTTCCATTATCTTACAGGCAACTGAACAGAATCCAAACATACTTGGGTTTAACGCCTTCGCCACTGCAGATGTGGAGATATCCATCGTTGACATAAATGATAACAAACCCATATTTTACAGTTGTGAAAGCGAATGTGTAGAAGAGAGTCAATTTAGAGGAGAAATCTTTGAGAACTCGGCTGGAACTCTTCGGATCAACATGACAGTCAAAGACCTTGATCAGGTCCGATTAAAAAACCCCCCCACCAAACCTTGCAACGGCCAAGCGCTATTCACGATTCCTTGAAAGATAAAGCCTTTTCTGTTCCCCCTTAATTTTCAGAACTCACAAATCCAACTGGAAGTGGATGGACTAGATAAGGACGCCTTTGCGGTGACTCCTTCACTCACAACATCAGAAAGCACAGTCCAGCTTGTTGTCAAAGATCCCCAACAATTGGACTTTGAGAATAAAGAGGAAATGGTTGTTGAGGTGAGATGCACTCCAAAGTTTCTGGCGACAGATTGCCAACACCACATGAATGCGTGTCCGTCGGGGCTGTTAAATCTGATCGCATGAGTCAGGGTTAATTGAGATCATGAAGGGAGAAGGGTGGGTAGTTGCATCAACAAAGATGAAATATGGGAATATATAATACACTCATGGGTGACTTGCCACCCTTTGGACCGCAGTTTACAGTTGTTTGTTTTGTGTAATCAGCATGTTGTCTCTGTGAATCATGTGGCAGTCATGGAAATTACCCACAATGATCATGACATAGTCATCCAAAATAGAGCCCACTTATATGTGCGTATCCATTCAATTTACGAACGTACTGAAGGTCATCTTTGCGGTTCGTGTTTGACTTTGTTTTGTTTTGTTGTGTCGGGGTGTGTGTTTTGTGCTGTTCACCGTGAGCCAGGTGATAGCCATAGATATCGAGGAACCAACGCTGCGCTCCACTGCCACCGTCACCATTCAGATCTTGGACACCAACGACAACAGCCCCTCCTTCCCACATGATACGTACACTTTAACCTTGCCTGAGCACAGTTCTAATGGCACAGAAGTTGATATCATCACGGTACGTCCCTCACTCCGCCTATACCATACAGCCTGTATGCATTCTTTAGAGATAGTTACAATCTAATAGTCATAACAATAAACAACTCAGGTTTACCAACAATGACCCCTTTAGGTAATTATTCCATTAGTGGCAGAGAACATTTGATTTGAATAATGTTATAACTTTACACTTTATAATTCATTTCATATAAAGAAATACGCCAATAATGATTTCTTAAATCTCGGAAATGTATACGCTCCAAAATCATTATATGAATAAATGGTTACAAAAATAAGTCTTATATTATATATTATATATATGCAGAATATAATCATCCTCAAGGTATCATTCAAAAATCTATGGAGTCTCAGATACTATCTATTCAGTTAAAAGATGCCTTTTATCCTCACCTTAGGCAGTAGATGAAGACCAGATGGATCAGGGAAAGCTCACCTACAGATTGCTGCCACCAAGCATGTGAGCAAATCTGAATCCCTTTGTGTTTCTTAATCGTAAATGTTACCTCTGTGACCTCTTTCACGTCACGTTTGAATTCAAATGATTACGTGTATGATCACTGGATCTTATCAAGTTATCTGTGTCGGCTGTGTGAACACAGTCTTCGTTTCTCTGTTTCATCCTAAAGACCGAACGTCTCTTGCTGGCCATTTGCACCTCTAATTTGAATACTTACCTTGCAGACATAAATATTTCAACGTAGATAATGCCACGGGCAGAGTTTATGTGGCAAACAGCAAGCTGATTGACCGTGAGAGGATGCCTGTGTACTCGGCGACATTGCAAGCCACTGACACCAACAACAACATTGGTACCACAGTGCTGGAGATCAGTCTGACTGACATCAATGACCAGCCACCTAAAATCAACAGAGAGTCTTATACCGTGTATGTTCAAGAGGGCAAGCAGTTCAGCCTTCCAATTGAGGTTTGTTCGAAATATAACTTAAGATATCACAAATCCAAACTTATGTGAATGTTTCGGTATTTCGTCTCGTAGTTCTGTATTTAAGGAGGGTGTCCTTAATCACTTTTTGGCGACAGGCTACAGATGCGGACGACCCAGAGACACCAAACTCCAAAATTGTGTACGCCATCAAGCACAGCAAGTATAGTAGCAATTTCACCATCGACCCTGACACTGGTGTGCTGACGAACAACGGCGAGCTGGACAGAGAGGCCTTAGATCCAAAGGAGATGGGCGAGATCGAGCTGAACATAACCGCGACCGACCAGGGTGTGCCTGCCCTATTGACCGAAGTCACAGTAATCGTCAACGTTGAGGTGAGCACAGAGCGCAGTGTTTAGAACGCCCCACGCCACCGAACCCGGCCCCTCGAGATGATGGACGGCGTCCTTCATCATCGTGTTTTATCGTTGTCGTTGCGTGTGTTGCAGGACGTCAACGACAATAAACCCATATTCAAAGAGGCTGCGTATGACTTCTCCGTCAATGAAGGGGCGAAAGGTAAGCATGAAGGCGCGAGGTTCATGTGCTGTATTTCCCCTGCGCAGAAATCCACACAAACGTGGAATGCCGTACAAACACCCGTCCCGTGTTTTCCCGCACCGAAACAGGTGCCTTCGTTGGCTCGGTTCAGGCAGTCGACCTGGACCAGGCTTTGGACTTCAACCGCATCTCCTTCTCCATTATCGACGGCAGTTTCGGCAGCTTCATCATCCGCACCTTCCCCGACGGCCCCGGTTACCAGGGCAACATCACGGTGGACCCGGACATCGAGCTGGACTACGAGAGGCTGCCCAACAGCTTTACGCTGCGCGTGGAGGCCGTCGACCTGTCCATGAGCATGGCGGAGGTGACGGTGATGGTCAAGGTGCGGGACGTCAATGACGAGAGGCCAGAGTTCCAGCCCTCAGAGCCCCTGACGGTGACAGAGAACAGCACCGTGACCGGACCGCTGGGCCACTTCTCTGCCCTGGACAAGGATGGCAACCACTCCTTGGTGTACCAGATGGAGTCCTGCAAGTGCCGCTGCAACGGCACCTTGGAACCCTGCGACTGGATGTTGGTGGACAGTGCAGGAGTGGTTACCGCCAACCCAAAGGCCAAGCTGGACTATGAGGAGTGTGACCAGGTGCAGATCGAGGCCCAGGTTGTCGACTTGTACACAGAGAAGGGATTGAACAACAGCGCCAATGCAGGTGAGACTCTCCAGCAGATCTGCAGAACTTATGCAATTACTGTATGTACACTTGTACACTTGTAATGGTATTGCGATTTGTTGTCACCCACAGCCACATTGTAACTGGCTGTGAACTTATGACATGTACTGATATGACATGTCGTCAACGTGTCGATAGAACATTCATTAAAACATGTTTTAGCAATGCGGTCTTTGGAATATAAATGAGCTTCACATGAACGTAACACACTGCAATCTTTTCCTCAACCCAATTCAAGAGGTAATGGTGGTCAACATTGAGGACATTAACGACAATGCTCCAGAATTCATTACCTCAGACGACATCATCGGTGAGTTCTCCGCTTTTCATGTCAGTCTGTTTGAACTTCATAAAAAATGTCCCCCATCTTTTAGAAGTCTCAGCTTGCTCTGTTCACGACTCCAAATATTTATAAATATGTATTGCTTTTTTTGTTTTGTTTACTTTAGTGCTGGTGTCAGAGACAGCTAGCATGGGTACCCCAGTTGCAAGAGTAACCGTGGGTAACATTGACAATCTCCCAGCATCCCCACGATCCCATATAGAACATTGGATCGGGTCGATCGTAAACTATGTAAAACGTTCCCAAATCCACAGGCTACGGACCGGGACTCCGGGGTGAATAAAGAAATTGAGTTCAAAGTGACCGAGGTGAGATTCATGAACCCTGACTCTCAGATAAGCGGGATGCGGACCATCTTTGAGGCTGTCACCAACCAACAGAACGACTATTACATAGGAATCATTCAGTGAGTATACCCACGACCACGCCTGATTCCTGTAGGTGTCCACTCTTGGAAAACATTAACTGTACCTTAATCAATCCATTGGTCAGGTATTGTTGAGCCTTTGTGTTTATAAATTGGCAGATCTATTGAAGCTCTCGATAGCGACACAAAGGGGAAATATTTGGTGACCGTGTCGGCCACAGACCGTGGTGGTCTGTCCGCCAGCACTGAACTCGAGGTGAGGACGGCCAGGTCTGGACCTCTGGAAATGTCTTCCCTTTATTGAAATGAAGATAATGGAGAATACATAATGTTTTGTATCAGCAAGGACTAGCTTCAAATAACTGTCGTCGGGTTTTAAATATGTGCTGTTCACTTTTGATGTTTTATAGATTTTTATTGTCGACAAATCCTTTAAAGTTGAACTCCGATTTGGAATGCCATTGGAGGAAGTGATACGAAGCCGAGAGGGTATCACTCTGTAAGTTATTTTGTTGTTATTTTATAAATAATTTTGTATTTAGTATTTGGTATGTTTTTTTAAGAACCACTTCAAGGTCTTCTGTTTAATGTTTTCAGGGCTCTTTCTGCCGCAACCAAAGCTGCTGTGTATGTCGTTTCTATCAGACCACAACTGGCAGATTTCAGGTAATCAGTCTCTTTTCAGGAGTGTTCTGTAAACCAGGCTTGAGACTTCCCAAGTTTAATGAAATATATCCACCAGGGGGAGCCAAACTCACTATGAACATATAGAAGGAACATAACCACAGACCACAGTTATCAAACCTGCACAATGTCCTCCCGTATTTATCATTTTCTCTTGATTTTACATATCTGTTACTTTCCAAAGGGCTCCGGGCGACACTCTGATGGAGTCGTACTTTGTGTATCGTAACGGGACCGCCCTTTCTTCTGTTGCGGTGGAAAAGGAAATTGCCGCTCCAGAAAATTTCCTCTTGCTGGCACAGTACAATCTAGACAACGTTGTGAGTTACTCCTGCCACATGTACTTTAATGCATCAACGATTTCATGATTTTCATTTAGTTCTTTACTGTGGGGTTAGTAAGGAAAGTCATTGAGAAGGTGGGATTTCAAGGAGTTGCTGATGTGGGTGTGTGTCTGTGCGTGTGTTTGTTGGTA
>JAOPJJ010000002.1:6784153-6794323 GCA_027122795.1 Enchelyopus cimbrius
AGAGAATCTCTGACAAGCTTAATCTCTCCTATAAATCTCTTGAGACCTCTGGCTCCCAGCAGCTCACCAGCTCCAAGTTTGTGAGCAGGAAGGAACCTTGGAGAAACAAAATACTACCACAAAGTCCCCCCACCTCCCGGCCTATATGTGGCCCGACATCCATACCTGTTGTGGCAGTTGGCATAATTCAAAATAATTATTATGGTGGTGGGTTGAAATCCCAGCGGCGCCTTGGGAGAAAAGTATGAACTGTTGCCGCACATCAATGAACATACATCTCATTATATAGTGTGAACTCACGAGTCAGGCTGGAATACCGATTGCATTGCATGACATTAGGATGGTGTTGCTGGGCTCGCTAGCGGGACCTAAATATAGCGAGAGGAGCGTCGTGACAGAAGGCCCGTCCTCAACATGGTGCACGTAGCTTATGCTGTTCTTGGAGTCGTACGGGGAGAATCTTTTGCCAAGTTTGCCCTTGTTAAACAACGCTTGCCTTCGCCGAGGCCTGATTACGGATGGATCCTGCGCACCGGTCCTCTATGGTGAAATTAAATTAAGTGCGTGCAATTAAAACCGGATAGTCTCTCAGGCAGGAGGTGCTTTTTAAACGCCGCCGCCGTGTGGCAGGGAGGCGGGGGGCGGAGTCTCATCTCTGGCCTACGGTGATGGAACCCCCATCTTGGATGATTGGCGCTGCATGCGAACAGGAGGGGAATACTGTCTTCATCACCATCGAGTCAAACAACACAGACCCATTAGCCGTTGTCCAAAACCGTTTTTATCACTTTGCTCTGTGTGTACGCACATGAATTTTCCCTTTTCCGCCCGCGAGCCTTACATTCTTTAAGCGAGACCCCAAGTCGAACGTTTATCACTTTTACATCTATTCCAATTATTGCGTTCCGTGGCGTGTTTTCTCCCGGCCGTTTCCCCGGGCTCTTTAGAAGCAACTTTCCAAATCTCTGTTTCTTATTCTTATTATTCCAAGCGTGTTCAGGGGGCCATTATTGAAACTTTTATTCTCCCTACAACTAGACACCCAAACCAGGAGAACTACTTTCACGACTTGTACAGTCAGATCATATTATTGTGTTGTAATGAGCAGCATTCTGATACCGCAGACACCATTTGAAAATACTACAAATAATACAACTTTATACTGAACTGCTTTTACTGTATGGCTCACTATCGCGGCGAGAGAGAAAGACAGCATTGGGGAACGCTTATCACATTCGAAGCACGGGAAAAACTGACAGCTTCCTGTCATGTGTCGTGGTTCTTTGTAACTATATCGACAATTCATCTCATCTGAATTGGCAGTGGAGACAAAGACCCCTTTTAGCCTTGTACCATAGCTCCTCAACACCTGGCCAACGCTACTGGGCTAGCTTGGCTTGGGGGCTGGGCTGGGGGTTACACAAAGGAAAGGTTTCCTCAAATGTATTTTGAACACATATCCAATACCCCGTAACTGATGTCTCTTCCAGAAACAAAGTCTGAGATTAAATCCAAAGCCTTTTTGTCAAAAGGGCCAGTTAAATATTGGGGGAAAGTGGCAGCCGGTGGGAGTTTATTCATGTTCTAATTGAAAGAAGCGCATCTCAGTAGCGCAGCGTCTCCCTTTCAGCTGAAAGCCATGGGCTCCGAAGCCAGCAGGTAGCCTTTAATGCTCTTACGGCTAGCTCATTAGCTAAGATGCCTCAGCCGGACAAAGACAAGAATCTGAAAACAAGCCAAGCACCGCAGAGACACAGTGCCTGGCCAAGGTGACTTTCCTGGCAGCTACTCATACGTGTTTGTCCTAGTGGGTTTAGACATATGTATATTCTGAGTGAATGTCAGCCCAACAGATTAAGAGGGGGTGTAATAACACATAGTTCTACACAGAGATTTCTAATGAGAAATATTTCTGTACAAAAAATACATAAACAGTTTTTGGATTTCATACCGCGCACAGTTATTTCAGGTCAAGCTTATTTTCCCAATAACCCTCATTACTGATAAAAGCACACCAGTTATAGATAGGTAACAGTCCTACTCTGAAACACTTGATTGGTTTCACCCTGGCTCAAGTGAAAGTCACTTTCTTGACTCAACTTATGAGTTTTGAAGGCAAGGTTTTGAAGATGTGTTGCGTCAATGTTGAGTAAGAGAAATGGAATACATTTGAACTGGGTTTGTCTTTCATTCACTGCTTTCTTCCCAAGCACAATTTGCTGTAAGGGAAACAAATTCATTTTAATTATGAACCTATGCAATTCATAATCATCAGCCACCCAATTGGAAGACCCACAAGGCTGCCTTCAAATGAGTTTATTGTTATGTATACTCAGCATGATGCATTTAATTCTACTTTGATCGAGCAAGTGTAACAATAAGAAAACACGTAAGAAAATATGGCAGCAAAAAAGGAAAGATTAAAAAGGAGCAGAAAAAATGAAAGCCTGTGTTTTTTCGTCAACTAAAAGTTTAATTAAAGAGTTCTACACAAAAGCCCAATAAACAACAATTAACTTAGAAGTTTGGGTTACCATGTAGCAGCCAACTCCATCTTTTTTTAAATTGCTTTCTTAATTAGCTTAATGTGTCATTCAACTTAATAAAACAGGGTCCCCGTTTCTTGCGGCTGGTCTGTTGACCTGTGGGAGCCTCCGGTGGAGAAGGAGTCCATGTTTGGAGCCTCATTATGGGAACTCAAACACATGGCTTAACCTTCCTCCAGAAATACATCTCAATATGCAGAGATGCATTTCCCACCCAGACCGTTTAAGCATTTTTTGGGCTATGAATTGGACTTTGGGTCTTATTATCAAATTGCTAAATAGCCGGCGCCATTAATGAATTTAGACTTTAATAATTGAACACACTGAGGTTGTAGTGGTAGTACTGGTGTGTGTGTGTGTGTGTGTGTGTGTGTGTGTGTGTCTGTGTCTGTCTGTCTGTGTGTGTGTGTGTGTGTGTGTGTGTGTGTGTGTTTGGTAGCGGTTGTGGCTGCAGAATGACCCGCTGGAGGTTTGTGCCACACAACGCAATGCCGCCTGTGACTCACACTGAGCGTTTTAGCCCATCTGCTGCAAGTCCAGACAATGCACTACCTGTTTATGCCTTGGCAGACACAGACCGACACACACACACACACACACACACACACCATGCCAGGACCAGAATAGTCTACTACAAAGTGGCCAAGATTGATGGAAGACTCACTCACACGGTGTGTTTTCCATCGCCAGAGAGGAGAAGAGCTGAGAAGTAGGCGCCAAAAAGAGGAGATATAAAGCGATAATGGAGAGAGCAGCTCATTAGCGGCAACAATTGGAAGTGTTTAAAACAATGTGTCACAATGCATTTTCCAAATGGATTTCCCGCTGTGAGGTACAGCCATGGCTTCTTTCCCTTCCAAGTCAACCGCCAGGAGTAGAGACAACCCAAAGATGCTCAGGACTCCCGACATCTCCCCCTGTTCTCTCTGAGGGATCTGTTCCTATTATCTCTCCAAAAAAGACAGATGAAAGCATCTTCAACACGTATATGTGTGCACATTCTCCCTATAGAGGTCCGCTAGAAGGGGTGCTGGGGAGTTGTCTGTGTGTTGGTTTGAAAGCGGCTGTCGTCACAGATAGCCTTTTATTCAATCCCAATCCTACTGGACCCCTTCAAAACAATACGTTCACTGTGCGGCTCACTCATCAGGGAGCACGGAAACGGCGGCCCAGGAGACGGCGTGTTTGATTTATGGCGCTCTGCGGTGAATCAACAAGTTTAACTTTAATTGTTTTCCTTTTGCGATTGGGATGTGGGGTTAGTTAATACGGAGGGGGATGATTGATGCTAGAGGTGAGCTTGTTTGGCTGGCCACTTTGTCTTTTGCACTGCAGCCCACGAATCAAGCCAGTTGATAGAAGGCAATTAATTCCGGATGGATTTTTTTTTGGTATTAATAAATAAACTGGCAAAAAAACAAGAAGTAAAAACTCAACAAGAAACACATCCATGATGCCAATGCTAAGGGATACAGTTTCAATGTTGTCAAACAAATCATCAAATTTCAGCGGTCAGTGAATTTATTTTTACCGGTCGTCAGACAGGACGGCTGTGAGTGAAGCCTTCCTCCTTGCTTCTGTATTATTTATTTACAGATGCCTTTCTTATATCCACATCCGTGATGGTGGCAGGTGAGTCCTAGGTAAACATTGGACCACAGGGTCGTTTAAACTCATTCACTTCGAGTGGGTGGCATTTCATGTGTTTTAATAAAGCTCGGCTCTGTTTAAGCTACATTAGCGGGCTAAGTAATAGAGACAAGCGTTTAATTAAATGGCCCGTTGATGACGCTTCGCTGTGAATAATAGCTGGTTACCATTAATCAACGGTGCACTGTGCACACCTAATTTGCTAGGACAACAGTGCTGGCACGGTACAGGGGACACGTCCGGTGCGCAAGCACCAGGAACCACCACCGGTTTTTCTCTGTGAATCAGTGTTCCTAATTAGTGAGGCTCAGTCGTACCTGTTGCACTTCAGACCGGATCTGGAGCACTGCGATGCATTTGGAAAACGGACAACAACATCTATGTTTCCGAACGTTCCATCTGTTTAAGAATCAATGATTGTAAGGGATTGCCCGTCAAGCAATCCTGCCTTTGCCGTAATCATGGACTTGTGGCCCAGCGGTTGGAGCCGCAAGACAACATTCTAAAGAATAGCGGGTCTTAATGTTAAACGAATAGCTCCGAATGCTTTGCAGAGACCTGGCAGCTCCCCGCTGTAATTCATGGCATGCCAGAGTGGGTCTATTTATTTTTTGCATTTGTTCCAGCCTGGTAGCGACTGATGCAATAGAGTGTAGATGATTTACCTCTGCTGATTATTGAATCAGAGGAGGGAGAGGAGGTGGGGTGGGGAGAGAATGCACAGCCCTGCCCAGAGTCTGCTCTGTCTGGGTTTTAATTATGTTTGGTCAAAAGCTGGCCTACCCTCTCAGACATGCGTATTGTTGATTACTGTAATTAAATGAGATGCGCAGCTATGGAGTATAGATCGTGATGCTGTGAGGAAGGAGATCTGTGCTGCAGCGATTCCGTGTCGGCAGCATAGGAAGTTTGTGTTGTTACACTGATTACACAATTCACATGGCGACAGCAGAAAAAACGATCCGTCAGGGACAGCTGATCGGGATGCTGTCTTGGGGTGTTTTGCCTAGCATCAATCACCTTTGCAATCAATTACGAGGGCTGGCGCTAACGCTTATGATGCACAGCAAATCAGGACGGAGCGACCGCCGCCGATAAAGTATTTCAGGGATTCTCTCTGCGCTGCCAGGCCGCAGACAGAACAATACAAACGCTCGCGGGGCAACGGGTTCAGGCTCAGCTTGAGGGAGGAAAATGGAAAGCAGCAGAAGGAACATTATATGAAAGAAAAGTTCAAATAATTCGCCCCGCGGGAAAGATGAGGCAGCCTCGGAACGTTCGTCTTTTTTTAAACAGGGATTGAATTACACTAAATTACGCTTGATAGGAAGATTTCTTGGAACACTTTTTTTTTGGGGGGGCGGGGGGGCGGGGGGGGGGGATCTCAAACAGCCTGGAAACCAAACTCATTTACAAAAGATTGACAGTACATCTTTTAATAATCTCTGGGACATTTGCAAATCAATTGGGAAAAAGGGACATTGACATATTTTGATATATTTGATGATCCCCCACTACCCCCCAACCCCGTTTTATTACAGAAAGAAAGTCCTGCTTGAGAAGTGATATTTCCAAGATGAATAATTCTGCTTCATCAAAAACTGGAGTATAGGAGGCAGATTATGTAGAAAACTTTTTGGCGGCATTAATATGTCATGAGTTTTCCGAAACTTTAAGCATTCAGATGGGATGACATTATGAGGCTCTTCTTGGATCCATATCCTGCAGAAAACGAGACTGAAACCAAAAACAACACATTTAAAACAAAGAGGAAAACTATTTCATTAAGTGGTAATGTCTTTAGCACGGAAGCCGTACCTATCAGCAGGTGGATGCTACATGAGTTATTCACATTAACATAAGCTATGCCCCGGATACAATTATTTGTTGGGAGATAACTGGAGAAAAATCCCATTCAATTGAAACCATTCTAAACTTACATTTGTCTATTGGACTCAGCAGTGCATTTACATGCAAATCCTACCCATCCCCATTTAAATAAATGCTTGTTGAGGGGCTATTACCAGCGTATTTGTTGTCTGCGCTATTTCTATTTCACCATTCACATCTTAGAAACTCGACACAAAAAAAGGAAACATACTTATATTACACCACCTCGTGCTCTGTTTCTGTTTCATGGTCTGTGAACGTTTCCCCCTTTAATGATCTCCCATGAAACACTTTTTTGTGGGTTAATTGGTTCTATCCCACAGTGACCCGATTTACCAAAACACAGGGAAAGAAATTACATCATTCATCGTCCTGTGTAGCCCGACCAGGGTTTAAACGGGATTTGTGTTGGATAAAAGCCTGCAGATTGCGTGTGTTTATCCCACCGAACATCTAAATGTACCAAAACGAGCACGAATATGCCTGGAGCCGAAAATCAAACGTATTGCCTCGTGAAAAAGAGAGTGACAGGACCCAACTCTCCAAAGGGAAAAGTTTCCTCGCTATCAATTATTCCCGGCACATTTTGTCCGTCATTTCGCTGCGTTCCATGTTCCTCATTATCTTTGCACATTTCCCTTTCTCTTACACCAATTGACACCACAATGTCCCTTGTGGAGTGGTTAATGATGCGCCTTAATACAGATATGTTGGTTTCACCCATCAGCAAACTAATGCACACGCCAGCAACAGCCTCATTTTCTCCATAGTTGTTTTTTCATCAGTGGTTGGGGTAAAAAAAATAAAAATACATATACAAAATCTGCCCTGCTGAATAAATTAATTAACCCCTGCCCCCCCCCCCCCCCTCTGAGTCTCAGTCCGCCGCACAACAAACTCTTTTATTGATCCGGTGATAATTACCTTCGTCACATCATAAAACACCTGGAACAGATTGGTGGCTCAAATTATTGATTACCCCCGGGGGCTAGCCTTCGCCATTCATTGTATCGCCGCTGTACATTACGTGATGAAATCCGCTGGGCGCCATGCCTTCCTCCGTGGCCATTCCTCTTCGCTAGCGCGCGCGCCGGCTACACTGACAGAGGTGTTTTGCTAGGTTTCAAATGGCCACTTTAAAAGCCATTCATCATTTCTTTCTTTAGAGTCCAAGTCGCTCCGTGTGGTGCGCTAAGGATAACCCCATGCACGCCTCACACACAGACCACCTCGCCCTAATCAACAGGACAAACGCCGCCCCCCCCTCCACAATTGCTGTATTTTTTTGATTGCATAGCGGTTTGTGGTCGGGGGAATAACAAAAGGGAGACATTTGATTTGGAAGGTGTGACTTGGGGCCTGCCCCGGCCAGTACCAGCTGTGTCTAATGCTTCATTACCCACAATCCTCTGGGCCTGTCAGAGTGTGACCCCGCTACCTCCACCACAGCGGCTACACACATGACTGCTAGCTAGTCCCCCTTTCAACGACCCCCCCTTCTGCGTGACCTCCCCAAAGACTTCAGAATTTACCCTGAAGCTAACGCACAATGTGCTGGGTCGGTTCGGCCGCCGCATTTGTTTCATTTTTGTCATTACTTTTCACACTATAAACGTGACCCCAGCCTTTCCCATCTCTTCCCCACTGATCATTGCATTAACACTATAGATTTACAAAAACATGTGTACATGTTGGACATACTATAGAGACACTACAGCACAGAGTCCAAGCGGTAAACAGTATTCAAAAATGAAAATAACAAACCTAAATCAATTATTATGTCTCTTTTAATATAAACAAGCCATAGCAGTGTTTACACTTTTCAAAGCATATTCCTTTTTCTTTGCTTTCATTTGTTTGGGCGGTCTTGGTGGTTCGTCACGACCTGGTCATTCCGTTCCAGCCGCCCCGATGGACACGGGAGGACGTGTGATGTTCAGATGAGCTTTGTGCTTGTGTCTCTGTGAACAGAAGGGTACAATGGCTGCTGGCACTGCGGCCTTTGTTATGGAAAACATGACATAGTTCTTCATCTAAAACACTGGCTACATGCTCCATACAAAGCAGAACGAAGGCAGTGCCCAACAGTCAAGCGATGCATGGTCCTGTTGATCTTTTCCCCTGAGTTGGTTATTTCTCTGACACAGTTTTACCCTGCATTGTGGCTCTGAAAAGGCACATCGTTTGTTTGAATGTTATTGAGCTGGTATTGAACCAGCGCCGTAGTGCCTGAAGTAATTGTATCTATTTAAAGATGTCATCAGTTAACACACATTAAGCATTTAAAGGGGATCCTTGAATAGAAAGAGATTCATTAAACCAGAAAGAATAAATATAAAAAAATGCTTTGAGTTGGCGTGACACCTAATTAGAATTCCCAGCCAATGTTGTAACGGCCCTCAAAGAAGCGAGTCCCATGATGTGTGCTTAATATCAAATACATTTCTGGGGTTTTGAAATTGAGTTTCGCTTAAAGATACGCAACACACTTGACTACTTCATGGACATGAAGAGCACAATGTAATCTCGTCTGCTGGGTAAAAGAGCATTCTCAATAGAATAGTTTATGAGAAAATAAAGTCTATCTCTGCACTATTGTTTGTACAATTCTTCCTCATCAGGGCGCTGCAATGATTTAATACAAAACACAATACACAATATATGATACATATATATACACTGTGACACATTACATATTATATCAAATAAAACAAAACTGTCCCCAGGGGGAGCAAGCACTATTTGTGCTTGCTATGCATGCATACAGTATATACAATTGCCTTCCAATAACAATCCAACAACTAATGTAAAACAAGTGTCAGTAAGAAATATGAATAAGATTACTTGTTACATTACTGGCACATTGTCGTTTTGTTGCCACTCTGATGCTAGCTACTAGTAGCTTCCTGTGTGACATCATGCTAGCGGTCCGCATCAGGGCGTTGTGTGCGGGTGCTGAGAGTGTTCCCCAGGCTCTTATGGGGACTTCACCGCCGCGAGGAACCCAGTCTCTAGGCAGGTGCTCAACATGACCAGGTGGAAGACAGCTGACACAGGCTCTGGCTCACTTCCCCTCAGCACCCCCTGTGCTATTTGTCACCATGAATAACAATTGTGTTTTCCGACATATTACCTTTGGACCGGAGAGAGAGAGCCAGAGTCAGTCTTCCTCATTCTCTAACACTTTAGGCAATTAAACACAAAGGTCATGTGTGGAAACAGATGGTTTAGCCAGTAACTGTGTCCTGAATCTAAGGGGGCCCAAACAGACACAAATGATAAAGCACAATTGACATTTAGAATTCATCCTTCACGTGCAAAGGTTGCGTAGGACGTTTGACAATTGCTCGGCCACCGGAGAGCCGTATTTGAATATGAAACAGCCCACAATAACAGGGTAATGTAACAGGTACAACTGACTTTACTGTGCAGTGCGATGTAAAGGAACACACTCAGAGGTGTTAAGCCTTGATATGTACAGTTTATGGACTGTAATACCATAGTATTGGGATTCGCCCCACTATTACGTCCTATGTACGTAATAATATAAATGCCTCCTCAATTTGATCCTTTCAATTCTGCCAAAGATTTGATGTCTCAAAGGAAGGATATTTATTACTTTATTACTTTATTAACGTTTGCATATGCGCAAAATACTTCATAGCTCTCTCTGGCAAATTTGAAATCTAAAAAGCATGATAATATTTCAATAAGAGGTACTTCCTTATGATAGTGCTACTCATAATAATATACATCTCACTAAAGGAGATACAATTTTGTTATACCCTCCATTGAATTTTCAAGGTACTGCAGAGTGCCTTCAATAACAATTTCCTGAACTGCTAAAAGAGGACATTATATTAAGACACTTTCATTCAAAGCGTCTTACAGTGAAGAATAACGGGCGTTGTCATCAAAACAGAATAAGGATGAAGAAAACAAATATTAACTATATGCATTTGGAATGGAACAAAATGAAAGAAATAGAAAACTAAAAACCCTGTTGCATAAAACATTTCAGTTGAAACTGATATGTTAGGACAATATCAGAAGCTAATTATGGACGTCATGGGTGTGTGTGTGT
>JAOPJJ010000002.1:6918317-6941749 GCA_027122795.1 Enchelyopus cimbrius
ATATATATATATATATATATATATATGATTTAGCTCCCCATAATTATTGAAAGTTATTGTTACCCCTCACATTAAGATGCAGTTCTCTTAGGTATTGGACATCATCCTATATTTATTATCGCCGCTTTTCTTTATATCCTCGCCGCAATTGGATGTACCCTGCTTCTGGTCACACCGAGAGACCCTTCCAGGGTAAAACACCCACGCGGGGAGGGGGTCTCAAACCCACTTTTCAGGCTTTTCCCCATTCATCACTCTGGGCTGATACTTGGGTTTCCCTGGGGAGCCTATTGTCTCTCCGGTTCCATCTGGTGTAATCCGTTTGACTTCAGCATTGCAATTGACAGACCATTAAATTCACTGAACTGCGATGCGTGAGGACTTGCAATCCGAGGGGGGTGGGGGGGGGGGTGTTCATTTGAAGAGTTCACCCGAGGTCATAAAATTGTCATGGGATGTTTCAAATACAAACAATTAAAGGGAGGTTGGCAATTTGTTCAAATCACCAGTATACTATGTGTGCTAGATCCTGAAAGAGTCTGGCTAAATAAATCCCGGCTGTCCCTTCAAGCCTCCCTACAGAGCCGATCCCCCTGAATGCGTCGCTAGCTTGTTAGCACTAGCACTAGGTCGATCTAGACTTTTCCTAGGCTTCGGTCATTTGATTTGGGCCGAATGATTGGCCAGGCTTGTGGAAGGCATGCGACAGCAACAGAAACCATATTGTTGCCGTTGTTGTCAGCATCAGGTTGAATGAAGCCGTCGAGATGTAGAGAGATGTTTATTATAGAAGCAATTTCTGGTCCTATTTATCAGACAGCTTACCCTAAATGTAAAGCAGGTTTCTTTATCTTATTTTTCGCGTTCTACTCAATTTACAAAGCATTCAACAATCATTGTTACTTGAACCCCAATTTAGAATGAGTACTGACACAGATCCACTTAAAATCCACTTATAAAAATAATGAGTAAGAAATGATGAGCTTTGTTCCATTCAAATCCATTTGAGTACACTCTTATGAATAATAACAGTAACCCAACGTACAACTGCATAAACCAGATTGTGGAAATAAAGCATGGGAAGACAAGTCTTCTCCTAATGAATACCTGTGTTGGTGAGGAGCTTGGTCGCTTCCAGGACCTTCTCTGTGTAGACCCCGGGCTCGTAGTTGTCCATCTCGGAGGTGACCACGTGCACCACCCTGGCGGCACGCCCGCGGATGGCGCCGGCAGTGCGATCCAAACCGTCCACGTCCTTCTCTTGCAGAGCCATGACGCACTTGTTCACATCCTCCAGGATGTGGTTCTCTGTTAAAACGGACAATTACAAAGCAGTCCTTAAACATGAACTACACCCTTAAACGTGAACTACTGCGGTGGTCTACGTGCAATACAGTCTGTCCCGCGGGACTGAATACTGAATACATTTTTGTAATCCGGCACTGGAAAGAAGTACGGGTCTGTCAAGCAAAGGATGAAAGGCCAAGTGGGCGTCTCTCAGACATCGTATTCTCAGTTTGAATTCTCTCCGGCGAGGGAAGACTGATGGTCGGTGGAATGGCAGCAGGGAGAATAATGCGGCCAAAATGCTCAGAAGTCTCATCAGTGGGAAGCCTATTAAATGTCAATATTGTTTGGGACTCACTCGGCTTGAAACTCATAGAAAAACATTTAAGACCACGGCTGACAAACGGCGTGTGCGTCTTTGCACGAGTGACAGGACGCCAATGGAGGAGCTAGTTCTGCTGATGCATCAGGGCCATATTTTCTTACCTCTGGTTTACAGAACCCATTTAACCTTTGTACATATGGCTCTCATTAGAGAGATGGATACCATTGTCCGTGGCTGCTCTTCTGCTCTTAAATGCAGGGCGTTTTTCTCAGTCTAGTGTCAGTTGAGGCATTCTCCCAATAAGGCCCCTGGCGCCCGCCCCTCCACCCTACGGCATTAGTCGAGCTAACCTTCTGGGGCAATAAGCATTGGCTCTACCGCACACGGATTTGATACCCACCAGAAACACAGAGGAAGTCATCGATGGACGTGATGTCGTCCACGGCATCGGTGAGGACGCGGACCTGCTTCTCCCACTGCTCCTTGAACAGGTCCATGTTGTCCTGGGCCACTTTACTGTTGGGCTTAGCAGCCAGGGCCAGGGCCGCATTAATCACCTGCAATCAACCAATTACAGCCATTATAGCTCCATTAGAGGAAGGCCTTCAGCTACACCATTAGAATAGGTTGATTGCACGACCTTCATCAAACAAACTGACACAAGCGATGGGTGGGACTTATGTGGTCAATTAATTCTTTTGAGTGATTAAAGACATTTGAAGAACAATTTAATTAACAGAAGCTTGTAGTTATGTTTTGTTAAAGACACCCATTTTGGTGGATATCAGGCCAATGATGAATTGGAGTCATTAGACTCAATTATAAATAAAAACGGCAGTATATTGCAGATCTGGCAAGAGATATTTTTGAAATGGGCACTACAGTTTGGCAGCCGTAAAGAGGTATGAGGGGATAAGCTCGACATTGGGGAACCTTGAGATTTTAATTGATATTTTAAGCCGTTATTGTGCAAACCAAACACACAACGCATGGACATAATTAGAAAGACCATTGAGATTCGGAGGTATTCCCAGATATTGACAGGCAAAGTGAGAGTAATGGCTAAATAGTTTGATGAGCCAAAACAAATGAGGGGATTTGGGAGTGCAAGGGTGCAGCAGAAGGGTTGGACAGTGTGGACATGAAGTCAACCGTCATGCGGTACCTGGGGGCACAGGATCTCCAGCTGGGAGGCGGCCATACGGACCAGCTTCACTCCTTCCTCGTTGTTGGAGATGGAGCACGCCAGGTTGGCCACCTGAAAACAACACACAGTCCTCAGTCACAGTCATTTCAGTTCCCTGAATGAAGAGAGCCATTGCAAGTAGGGGGTTATGGAAGAATAGAGTTTGAGACATAGGCAAAACAGACTTCTGAAACTGCAGAAGCTACAAAAATCAACAGCTGAATTCCAATTCAATTTGGTCATCAGCCATTGAGCCGCTCTACAACGATGAGTTTGAAGTGGAAAACACATCAGGTAGGGAATGTTTCATGAAGTTGCTAAACCGTAGACGCCATGACAACGAAACCCTATGGAACCCTATGGAGCCCTCTGTCCAACAGACATCTTAGAAGTAAAAATGAAGACAAATTCAACCACGTCGTATGTAATCTATGCTATTGTCAGCTGCCAGAGGATTAGTGAATATGAGCGAGAGCCCTCGACTACATGAAACTGGTTCAAGGGCAGCGTTCCAACACAGCCAAGGCAACAGAGAGCAGAAAGCGGGTCACAAGTGTGTTGATTATCCCCTTTCCAAACTGGACACAGAAAACGCTCGCCGTTATGGTTTCAATGGGAAATGCATAGCTGGCCAGGGAAACGCATCAAACCTGAGGCAGTACCTGGTCTAAGACAACGGAAATCTACAAACCATCTTGTTCACTGTGTTCAAGAGCCTTATGTTCAAAAGCCCCACTGCTGATGTAAGAACAGCTGCAGCAAGCGCCAAACAATGCCTTGGTTTTGTAAACCAGGATTTGTGTTTTGTGTAAGACTTTTGACTAAAAAGCATGTCCATTGAAGAGCGAGTTTATCAACTTTTTCCCCCCCTACAGCTCAAAATGGAATAAATAATTTGTCAGACTTCATTTAACTAGCTTGGCTGACAGTTCTGGGGAGAACTTCTTCTCAAAGATTAAATCCTCCAGGTGCCTCTGCCCGCCGACAATCAGAGCGACAAATATTCCTGACTCTGAAAACCCCAGCCGCCCATTGCAAGCAAAAGAGCTGAGCTCAGCAAGAGCTACAGAGGCTGCCGACATGTATAATTTGAGAGTATATTTTGTTG
The DNA here is from genome assembly GCA_027122795.1 of Enchelyopus cimbrius. NCBI lineage: Eukaryota > Metazoa > Chordata > Actinopteri > Gadiformes > Gaidropsaridae > Enchelyopus > Enchelyopus cimbrius. The sequence goes on from JAOPJJ010000002.1 coordinate 6,922,224, forward strand.
CATTGACCGACAAATCACAGACCTACATTGCAATTTCTAAACATGTTTGTATTTTTCTGCCACCGGAATGACAGGGTATGCCAACTGAATAGCAAATATAGGTCAATCAGACAGTCTACCGGTAACTATGCAGCTGCAAAATGCTTAGGAATCGAAGTGCCAACACATAATAGGATTATACAACAGACGGAACAGCCAAAGCATCTTCACATCCTTCCAAAAGGTAAAACACATTGGCCCACCCGATGGACTCATTCCTCCCCTCATCCCTAGCAGAGGCTGAAAGAAATGCTGAACCAAGACTAAGACGACGCCAGAAGGAGTGGAGTGGAGCTAAACAGAGCACACACTGAACACTCCGCTGGCCACACGGGTGCCTCGGTGGATGAAAGCCTCGGAAGAATCCTGCTTTTTTACCTCCCTCCCTCCCTCCCTCCCTCCCCTCGCTCTTCATCAAGCCTCTCCTCGTCCTCCTCTGGAGAATTCCTCCGGTGCTTTAAGAGACCTCTTTTTCTCCCTATGATGACATCAATGCCCGCCTTCTAGCAGGGGGTAGCTGTAGACGCATGACCGTGCAGAAAATAGCACCACGGAGCTCTATAAAAGCACGCATCCAGCGCCGACAGACCCCCCTTCGTCGTCTCGCCGTAATTCATTCTGAAGTGAAGCGTTACAGCGCATTTCTAGGCAGTAACACACTGGTGCTTCACACCGCCAAAGTGATGGTCGAATTTGCTTCGAGGAAGACATCATGCATTAACGCTTCACTCTTTGCAACCTGATGGAGTTGCATCATTAAACGCTTCATGCCGCCCACTCCCCCGCCGAACATCCCACCATTAAGGCCGCTGTCAGACGAGCGTAGGGGCTGGACAAGTGGTCAGTGAGAAATCTATCAACGCATCTGTTTAAATTAGCAGGCCTATCGGAATGGAATTCAATTTGTTTCCACAAATGCGTTCCTAAGATGTCACTTATGATTACAGAAAGCATAAAACTATCATTTAGAGTAAGATAAAGGCCATTTAATACTTGGCCCACCGTTGTGCAAATTGTGAATGTATTTTCTTACTATAAGGCGATTTGTGTTAATTAAATATGGCTCATGTAAGCAATAAACCATAGGTTTATTACAAAAAACGACAACTCTTACAAATGCATCACGTGAAACTGCAGTCGATCGATAGTGTAACATAAGGAAATGATAAGACTATAAAAGCAAAAAGCCATATTAGCAGGCCGAATGATCAATATTACAGATATTCAACCAGCACTTTGTCTTCATAATATATATATATATATATATACGATAAAAAAGAAAGCTTTTGCTAGCATTTCTATAATTTCACCATGGTGTACCATAGTAGGCCATCCTCTGCCGTTGAAAGTGTACAAAACGAGGCAACCGCCAAGCAGTTCCTTCCCTACCATTGAGTCACCGCTACTGTGCGGATACCGAGCGGTCTGTGACCATTTACCCGAAGCGTTAAGCATATTCCGCCTGGAAATGAGAGCGACGCCCTTTTGCAACTCAGTCGTTTCCTATTGCCGAGTCCAGCTGACTGCGCAGTCTACCGTAGTGTTAACATGGGCCACTGTGTCATCCACCGAGTCAACGCCTCGTGTGGATACGCCGACATGTGGAGGGATTTCTTCATCTTTACTTGTCAACCACGGCTCTCCAAGACACAAGCAATTGGTTGTCCCGCAATTGGCTGTCAGTGTGGAAATACAATGTAGTGACCGTAAGTCTGCACAAACACTGCTAGATCTGCAATTACTTACCATGCTTTCTAGTGACAGAAACATTGAACACTGCGACAAAACCTCAGTGAGTCTTTGCAGTGACTATAGTCTATGCTAAATCAAAACAATACGTTTTAATGTTAATCACCCTGGTTACATTTTGTGTTCCCTTGCAAGGCAGATGGCATATATTTCTGCTGAAATCTCTGCCCTTTCCATAATAGCCTCCAACAACCAAAAACAGGGCATTGGGGTAAATATCATCAATGATCTGTCTATTATTTCCCTGCCCTTACAGGGACCACATTTACTCTGAACAATGAATACAAAACTCAATAATAAAGATTTATGTGCTGTGCAAATGGCACACTGGATTAACTAAAACTAATAACAAACACTGATCAAACCGGACTAGTATTAGTGGGCTGCATTGCCATATGAACTCCATTGTTCAACCTTGTTCCCCACGTATACCACGGTCCATCATTTCCTCTGAATGCATTAGATAAAGTGCTGCACATTTACAACTGCAATTTGGTGCAGGAAACGTTTTATTCATTTGAAAAATGTGTGGGTGCAAATCCAATATGCCTAATTGATAATGGTGACGAATTCCATTACACAGCAGTTTGACACATAACTGGATTTTAACTGCTTTGACATGAACATAAATTGAGAGAACTTTTATGTGTTTGTAGTAGTGTATACTTTTTCTACGTCATCATGTCAAAACCTTTATATAATTTAAAACCAATACAGGCTGGACTCATAGGGATAAATTATTATTATGTTATTCAGTTATTTATAGCTTCCTATTGAAGAGAACTTCATTACACTACCAATCTTTGGTTGTTATTTAGTTGTAACTTCATAGCACTACCAATTGTTGAAATTGAATTAACTGTAAGTAAGTTAAGGTGTGGACCAGGATTGCCTAAATGAGATCATGCATTCATAAAGAACCAATACCGTTATATGATCACCATAACAATACCCCCATTTGAATCTGAATTCACGTGGGGAAGACTCCAGGAGAGAACGGCATATTTGCACACACATACAACCCCATGGCATGTTTTCTTAGTTCTTGTCAAAACGGGTCAATGCCAATCATGTTAAGTACCGAAGCGTTGGGGGAGTGGAATCATGTCATCCTCGATTGCCACGGCTGACATTTGGGCCACCCCAAGGAGCCACTCACGGGTCTACCTATCAATGACGCCTCAGTGGCTTCTCCTGGAAGTCCCCACACCACGCAGCAGGCCACCCAGCGACAACAAGGCCCAGGCGGCGGCCCGTGGGAAGAGGTCACTTCCAAATGCCAGCCCGCGACACGACGCTGGCGGGATGGATTGAACAACCGCTAATGAGGACAGTTAATGTTTCAGTCAGCCCGCACGGGTTCCGACTTTTGCTTCGTTTTCCCAATTTCTGTATTCCGCTCGCGCGTGGCGGCACTACGGATTTAAAAGCCAAGTCTATATTTAGACTTCCTTTTCCCACTGAATTTTGACAGAAAGGTTAGAGACCTGGGGATGCAGACATCTAACAAGGGGATTTATTTTACAATTCAAGCAATAGTATTTCCAGGCCTCATCAGCAACACGTTTTGTGGTTTTCCTGGTTTTCCGGGACTTGATCGCTGCTCTGATTGTACGGTGAATTGAAATGCTGGCCAGAGTGCATAGTATCGTAACTATAAAAAAATAGCCTGAAGTCATGGAAACCACAGGTGCATCAATTACACAAACCCTAAGAACCATTGGATTCGAATAACAACCACTTGGTGCAAAAAACCAAGTGCTAACGAGGGTGATCACATGGGTAAGAATAAGAAAAACAACCTTTGCATAACCCATCAACATGTATAAGAGCACCACACAAGTTAACCCTGGCAATCTATGTGCGTGTGTGCGGCTATCATTTTCATAATAGGCACTGCAGTTGGAAAATGTATCAGTGAATGAACATTTGAACAATTACATTTTCCTTGTTTCAAACTTATATGACCATACCATATAATAACACCATAATAGCATTTGTATGATGAAAGTAAGTACCTCAATCAGCTTGTTGGCATGTTCACGGAAGACCTGTGCATACTCCTTGACCTCTTTCTCATTGCCATTCTTGGCTGCTTCAATCAGGACCAGCAAGGGAACGTTGGTCTCCAGGAAGGAGTCAGAGACATGGTCCATGACTGCCTTACGCAGCTGAGGAAGAGAAAAAAATGCAAAATCTAAATCATCTTACACATTACATTTCTGCATAAATCAATGATGAGCAAAATCCTCAGAGGTACATGAAGGGCTACACCATCAAGAAACTGTGAATAACCATATTCCGTTACACTATAAAATAAAAAGTTGCACTAGGGTATATATTTTCATGCTCACTTTGCACAAATCAATGTAGTTTAATGGTTAAATTGAGGGCTAAGAGATGAAGGGAATATTACAAACCTGGCGACGGAGGTCTCTTGTCTTCTTAGTCATCCTGTCGATGGCAGTGTTCAGGGCATCACTCCTGTCCTTCCTTCCCGCCTGAAACAAACATGAGGGGGACAGAGATGTGGTGAGCTACTGATTGACACCTTTTTCCAAAAGGCGTTGGGTTTTGACATTTTGTGAAAGTGAAAACTGAATCGGGCATCCACATTGCAATAAATACACACAATATATTGAATGAAATCTTTAGCATGGTATTTATGTTGCTTCAACATCCCGAGGGGGAAAAAACAACACAGTTAAAAGCTTGCCATGTATTTTACAGTTTGGCACAATGAATTCCTTGGGGACCAGACATTCTGGTATTACGGACTGGAATCGTTTTTCCCGATTACAAAACATTCAAAACATGAAACAATTGCGTTTTGATCAGCATTAACCACACACACACCATTTTTATGCCTATTCAGGAGTGAGCAGAGATCAGAATTGATCTGCTCTTTGTTGATTGCAGGCCAAAGCGCTGATAGATTCATACGGGGTTTCTCACAAATACTGGACTTGGGCACCTTCTTGCCCCCTTCAACACTCACCAACACACACACCCACACCCCCACACCCCCACACACACACACAAATGGTGGTAACACTGATCTATTTCCACCCCCACTGCCCTTTTCCCATCAGGGGGTCATCATGTCGTACATGGTGACCAGCCAGGGAGCTTCACCTGTGTTAATCCACAGTGATTCTATGCAGAGAAAACGCAGTACTGTTTTAGAGAGCTAGTCTTGCTCCTCCTGCACTATATCAATCCCACTTTAGTCATACCTAGTCTATATATCGTATTCCCTGACATTGGAGGTTATGGGTTCTCTCCACGCTCTTCTCCTCGTATGTGATGCGAAGGTCAGCTTGATTGTGGCATAAAGTGCAATGCCTCTATTTTCCCTCCCATAGGACAGATTTAGGGACATCCTTTGTGGGCCACACCAGCAGTCACTAGGGTTGTACAGAAATCGTTTAAATGAAAATAAAGGGGTTCTTTGTGGGTATAATGATCACAGAGTCTGTGATATTGATCACCCGCACCAGCAAGTTCCCTTAATTGGGCCTCCAATAAGAACATTGCATTGCACTCAATTTAAACAGCATTCTCAGATCAAGAGTTTGAAGCTGGAACCAGCCATATTCAGGGAGTATAGATCATTTCAACTGGGAGACATAAACGGTTCTTTTTTTCCCCACTCCCTCCCTCACTCTTTCAATCGTGTCCCAATAGGGGATTGAGGCTATCATACTTTGGTGGACAAGGATGGTAGCAAGTATTCCAAGTGATCCACAAAAATATCTATCAGACAGATTCGGGGCTCTGAGCAGACTTTTTCCCTGCGAGCACTGTGCTCCTAGTTAATAAATGTTTGGGCAGCGATCAGAAGAGTAGGTGTGTTACTAAATAAGGAAGACGCTTACAAAGGTTAGATTTGGCTGCTGCCGAGTCAATTTAGGTATTACATAAATAGACGTACACCAAAAGAAAGCATGACACCCAGTTTATCAAAATGCTACAGCAGATGTTTACACAGAGCCACAGATCTCAACCATTTCTTCGGTCCTGGAGCTTTCGTAGCTTGGACTGCTGGACGGACATTTTTCGATGAATCTCGAATTCTCAATGCGATTGTGTGGCATGTGTGCATTCGTTTTTTAGCTTAAGCCTATCACAAACCGACACACAGGGACACCGGTGAAGTGCCTTTGCAGCTGATGCAAATGTTTAGGTGTTAACACAGGCCTAAATCTGGTTCTGGCATTCTTGCTGAACATCTAAACTTGTGTTTCTGACACTACAGGAACGTATATTGTAAGGGAATAATCTTACGAGTGGAACATTCAACCCGTTGATATTTAGTTTCTCACCAGTTGGCATTAATTTAGTTTCGCTCCAGGGGAAATTGAGTCCCTGGAGTTTGTGTTTTGTTTGTGGATGAACCCCCACATCAGCTTCCAACTGCCGGCATAACCCAAGTGTAAGCACCCGGTCTCTAGCGCTGCAACAGCCACATAAGGCTATGCGCCCATGCTCGTTCGCAGCGATGAAACGTTCCAGCTTCAGAATGTTATCTTGCATTTTAGTTGCGAGTAAGATAAGGAATAATATGGGGGAAGAAGAGTAACGGTGAAAATCTATTCATAAACGACAATAACAAATGTCAGAGAAACAATGGTTCCATTTGTTGACGGTATGTATTTAGAACACGCAATACTAGGTCTGCTGTATTATATCCTTGCACCTGGCCACACACTGCGTGATTTTCAAAAACTTTTAAGACAACAAAAAAATACAATGCCAGAATTGTTCTAATTTATTCAGTGAAACTATTTCTAGAGACATATTGGATGGCAGCTACATTTCCATGTATGTATTCAGCCGTTGTGTGTGGGATGCAGTATCGTTGCATTTCCTGCTTCACATTGACATTGGCCCTTTCAGGAAAACTTTTGGTTTTATTCGTTTGACAATTTGAGAGCTGCAAGGTCACTTTCACTGCCGATAGCTATTCTGAGCACTGAACATACTCGATGTATAGGATAGGATATCACAATCCTATTTCATACCAGCTTAACAGCATTGACCTATTTATGACTCATTAGACATTAGAAATGGGAAATGGACTAAAGCTTGTATTTACCATAAAGATGCTATGCTATTTGGCACAAAAAATATTAACAATTCAAACATCTCGATGTTGAATCTTGTATTAGAAACGCATGCAATTACAAGACAATATTTATATTAATGTGCATCATCTGGTCCGCAACGTAGTCCTGATGAGCAATGATGTCTTTTCAGAATCTGTTTTTGCCAACTATTTAACACCAATGCCCTTAGTGAATCACTTACTTAAATGTACTCCTCGAAATGCCAAATTTAATGACCGATGAACTTCTACATGAACTATTCTACAGAGCCTGCTTTCCTTTCTCAAAAGTATTGCATCAAATGAAGTGCATAAATTAATGAAGGAACATAAATTAAATGTGAAATGCCTACATGTAGAAACTAGTCATTTTGGATTAAACAAACAAAATGTGGATTATGCTTGGGCAGTAGATCTTTTCCAAACCCTGAAACTTTCCTTTTATGGTTTCAAAGCCGAGCTGCTGGTGATAGAGGTCATTGCAGCATGTATGACTTTGTGAAGCCTACAATACTGTGTCTAATCTAATTTTCCATATGCCAACAAGTATCTCGGTTGGAATACGTATGGCCAATTAAATGAGTAGAAAGGACATCAGCGTTCATCTTCCAATGATCAGGACGACACCTAAAGCCAAGCTCCCCCAGCCACGCAGTTTTGTACTTGCGTTTACTGTTGTGGAGCTAACGGGATACACTTCTAAACAACGGAACATGCTTTGGACTAGGGTCCTTTGTAATCCGCCTCTTGTGTAGACACATTGACCAGAGAATTGGCTTCATATAGAGTAGTGCTGGGGCACGCCCCTCTCCTGGGCAAATGTACTTTAATTTAAAACATCCTAATTTTGTTCTGTTACTTTCTTCTTTTGCGGTGCCTGTGGGGGAATTCTGGGGAAGGAGGGGGCAGCTGAACACACATTTTGGTATTCATCCTGAATTGTGGAAAACGCTTTAGTAAAAAAAAAAAAAAAAACGTCTTTAAGCCTGTGCTGGAAACGGGCCAGCTTTTTGATTACTCCGACGGCCTTGTGATTTAGACCAATGGGCATTTAGTCCAATCATTTTGATGTCCCTGCTACTTTGAATCAACTTCAGATCAGCTGGCAGCACTTCATGCGCCCGTGCTCTAAAATCTGAGGATCACACTGTAGAGGTCTAAATTATTGATTACAACTAGACACTCGGTGTCAAAATTTCTATTCCAGACCTAGCAGATTGAGAACCCTTCTCGGTCACCCTATGTCATCTCCAATGTCGCGCCGTGAACCATTTGCTCTAATAAATCCATTTTGCTTTTGTCTTCGAATGGACACGGCTAAGGGCTAACGGCGAGGCTCAGATTCACAGCCGTGGTTAATTTCAGCCGTGAGCTGCGACAACACATTGGAGATATCAATATTCTGACTGTGACCAGCCGGTGGGAGGAGGGTACGGCCGGGAGGGGGGAGGGAGACAGAGGTGCGCACATGCAGCGCGTACGAGGTAGAGCGCAAGTTACCGAGCAGGGGAGTGTGTCTGCGTGTACGAGAGAGGAGGGGAGAGAAACAGAGGGAGAGAGAGAGAGAAACGGCACTGATGATCGACGCCAGGCTGCCACCACTCTGTAGCATTGAGTGGCTGCAACAAAAAGCACAGAATAACATCCACGGCTCTGTGCTCGGCTTTTCTCCCCCACCCCCCCCACCCCACCCCCGCCTCTCTTCTCCTGCGTCTCCGCTTGCAGACGAACACTCCGCACATTGCGCTGCAGAGGCGGTGCCGAGACGGGAGCTGGCGAGAGAAACGGGGGTCTCTGGCATCAACAAGTTAAGGTTTAGGGGACCTGGAGCCACGGACGGGGGAACGCTTGATCTCCAATTAGGCAACTGATTTGACAGTGTTGCCCTAGAACTGAGAGGAGGATTTAAAAAGAAGAAAAGGGAAGAAAAAAAGGCGGTCCTTTTTCACCGGGGGTATTTTCTGTGGACGCAAATGATCAACTTGAAGACGGTGAAGGGATTCCTTGGAAAAATGGGAAAGCTGAAGGAGCGATCGGATCTTAACTAAAACACAGAGAAAACTAAGCCAAGTGGAATAAACAACATTTTGAGGAAATGGAATTTCCGATTTTGTTTTTACTGGAAGGGCTCTCTATCGCTTTATTGAAGAAGAGGCTGAATTCTTTTGTATTTCCTCAAAAGGGGTTTCTCCTTATGGAATTCTGTTCCATCTGGCTGCTCCAAGAGTCTGCGGAAAAAGACAGTTGAATGCAGCCTCCAATGTGCACAAAAGAATGGGTAAGTTAGTTCCTTTATCTGGCAAATCTGGACATGAATAGGGGAGCAAGAGTAAAAGAGAGCGAGGAGGCGCAAGACTAAAAGGCTATTGAGCCCTGCCCGTGTACGGCATTTGTCCTTCATCTTCCCTATTCATTAGCACTCATTTTAAAATGTATACATTTTTAATGAGCCATGATATGCGTTTCATAAGAGACCGCTATATCTACGGTGACGTTTCCTACTTTTTGCAAATTAAAAAAAAAGAAGGTGGAACTTAAGAAAAGGAAATTGTAATATTTAAGCATAATTTAGCATCGAGCAAGGGAGGAAAAAAAGCATTAAGCGTCTTCATAGCCACAAAGACGTCATTGAACTAAACGGGTCATGTCAAGTCATTTAAATCAGCTCATTAAGACCCAAACACTTTCATAGCGACAGAAAAACCACGCATAGCAGCTGAAAATCTTCATTCGATTTGATTAAGAAAGTCTGTGGTTCACAACGCACTGGAGAAGAAAAAAAACGCAGGGAGACAAGAGCATGTTGCCATGCATCAGCAATAAGAGCTCTGCAGAGATTTGCTTTCCCACCTCAGTTCATTTTTTTTATTTTTTTATCTTTGAACCCACCCAGGTTTCCATTCAAGGTGGCCATTGGTGGGACCCGCACCAACGGCACTCTGTCTATGTCTGATCAGCATGCTGCTACTGTGTCTGCTGCCTCCTGCGTCGTGCACAACCTGCCCTCAGAAATGCCGCTGTGAGGACCTGCAGTTCTACTGCGACACACAGGGGCTCCAAGCGCCCCCGGATGGCGTGGACAAGGGGGCCTTGGGGCTCTCTCTACGCCACAACAGCATCAGCGAGCTCAGCCCTGACCAATTCTATGGCTTCAGTCAGCTCACCTGGCTTCATCTAGACCATAACCAGATCACCACGGTTCAAGAAGATGCCTTTCAGGGGCTCTACAAACTCAAGGACCTCAACCTGAGTTCCAACCGCATCACCAAGTTGCCCAACACAACCTTCATTCACCTCATCAACCTACAAATATTGGACCTATCCTTTAATCAGATGACTGCGTTGGAACCAGAACTATTTCACGGACTAAGAAAGCTCCAGATTCTCCATCTGCGCTCCAACTCACTCCGTACCACACCTGTACGGGCCTTCTGGGACTGCCGCAGCCTGGAATATCTGGGCCTAAGCAACAACCGTCTCCGGAGCCTGGCCAGGAATGGCTTCGCTGGGCTCATTAAGCTCCGGGAGCTGCATTTGGAACACAATCAGCTCACCAAGATCAACCTAGCGCATTTCCCTCGCCTGGTTGCCCTACAATCTCTTCATTTACAGTGGAATAAGATCAACAACCTGACATGTGGCATGGAGTGGTCCTGGACTACTTTAGAAAAACTGGACTTAACTGGGAATGAGATCCGTCTCCTGACACCTGATGTATTTGAAACATTGCCAAACCTAAAGATTTTGCTTCTGGATAACAACAAACTGAGCAGTTTGGATCCACTGGTCATGGATATGTGGCAGTCACTGGGTACCATTGGGTTGTCTAGTAACCTTTGGGAATGTACCAAAAGGATCTGCTCGCTGGCCACATGGCTGAGTACCTTCAAGGGAAGGTGGGAACATTCAATCCTCTGCCATAGTCCAGAGTATGCCCAGGGTGAGGAGATACTAGATGCAGTGTATGGATTCCAGCTCTGCCAGAACTTTTCGGCACCAGTTGTACAGACCATTAGCACCACCACAGAGGCCACTACAACCCCAGAAGTCACAAGCTCGCTTTTCGGAATTATGCAGCAGACAGCCACACAGGACTATGCAGAGGATTTTGGGAGCTTCACCACGTTCACGACAACCACAACGACAAGTACCAAAACACCACGCACTGCTCTGGCAACCACCGATACGATGGAAGAAGCAGCGGTCACAGATGACTTTGAAACAGACAATACTGTCCTCACCCATAGGGTTATCATGGGAACTATGGCCCTCCTATTTTCATTTTTCCTCATTATTATCATTGTGTACATCTCACGCAAGTGCTGTCCTCCAACTCTGCACCGGATACGCCACTGCTCGGCTATACAGAACCGCAGACAGATGAGAACCCAGCAGCGCCAGCCTATGGCAGATCTTGCCACACAGGTACCCTATAACGAATATGAGCCCAGCCATGAAGAAGGAGCCCTCGTCATTATCAACGGTTATGGGCAGTGCAAATGTCAGCAACTGCCTTATAAAGAGTGTGAAGTATGAACTCTTATTTATTACTAGAGCATATGGTTTGCCATTTGACCATTTCAGATGATACAGGGTTTGTTTGTTTTTATTTCCAGTTTATATAAATATATATATACAAACATAATTTCTACAAGTACGTTTTGAGATTATGAGAGCTGTTGAATGAAGAAATTAGTAGGGTTGGATTTGACAGTTATAGGACGATGTCGAAATATTCACAAATTTATTTTTCTATGAATGCAGAGTTGTTCATATCAGGCAGGGGCAATCACTTTGAATGGGAAACTAAACTGTGAGATTTGTCTCCACATTGTCAATATATTCTGCAGCACAGAGTGGATAATTAGCCAGAAAGAACTCTGCTAAATGAATATTTAGTGGGAAAAGATTCATATAGAAAAAGTGTTTTTCATATAAAAAGTTACCAAATAGACTCTTTGATGAAGTTTATATAATGCACCAGACACAAAAATTTGATAGTTCAATCAAATAATTATATAAGTTTCCTTCGTTACGAACCGAAAACAACTCGATATATAAATGGTATGTCACAGTCAGGTTGCCCCTCAATTCGGTCAACACAAAATTGTATTCTGAGGAAATCGTCTTCAAGTTAAAGAGCCATGTCCAATAAACACAAGTGGTTATTCTTTATTATTTAGGTTTTATACGTTTTAGTACAAAAAATTACCATGTACCATTTGTACAAATGTTGGCTAATTTATCAAAATTACTGTTAAATAGGTCATTGGCTCCAGACTAACACTGTGACTAATATTGCCCACAAATTAGCCCACAAACTATTGTTTACTTGCGATCTAGAATCTATTAATATACATCTATATTTTACTATACAATTACTAAAAAGCAGAGGGTAAACGGTTTCAAACTTAGGATGGTACTTTCCCTGGGGCCCAGTAGAACATCCTATTTAGTAATTGGGCCTGACAAGCTCAAGATTGAATCAATTAAGGCCAAGCTAAATAAATGATATGTCCAACGTGTCCCCACCCCAGTGATCCAGCATGTGAGTTAGCTTATTGGATCACTCAGAAATGAACATCACAAGTTACATCAGTCAATAACATTGCTGAAACATTTGCTTCAAAAATTAAATTTCTTCATCAAAGGGTTTTGGTTCGAAAAATAAAGATAAGGGAGAAGGAGGCTAAGAGGGTTACAGGCCACGGTGCAGTGCAAAAACTTGGGTAGATACGGCAAAGTTGGCTCTTGTGATAAGCAAACATTGAGCCTGGGTCAGGACACATTTGTATGCAGCAGGGCAAAGATGTGCATTAGCATCAGACTAAAGCCGCAGCAGCAGCTCCGCAGCTCTTTGTGTTGGGCTGGGCTGTGGGGGCAGGGTGGACCGGAGGACGCCTGCAGAGGTGATGGGATGGAGAGGAAGGCCGACGATAGGCTAATGTCTAGGTTTAGCCAAGCCAATAAACGCCCTTCCTGTTGAGTAATATTATATTGTACGGCCAACACTGGTGTGAAAAGGGTGCATTCATTGGAAAACCCTTGCCCTGACAGTACAGCAAAGAGCATTTAAGAATCAAACGGAACAAGGTATTTTGTTTTGCTGCCAGTTCATACAAAAAATAAAAAAAGAGGTGCGGGTAGCAATGTTGTGATGTCCTATATTTAGAGGATGACCTAGTCCCAAGAGTAAGTTTAGCTTTTGGATTCACTTCTACAAATGATTTGTATCATATTAAATAAAAGCAACATGGGAGGAGTTGGTCTAACATTTGTCTGTAAGCAATCATAAAGCAAACATTGGCTGGTGCTAGACTGATGGCGCTGCAAGATGTCATCTGTAGGAAGCATGACTTTCTACAGAATTTGCATAATTTAGACTTGCCTTTTCAAAACAATATTATTCATTAATCATGTTACCTAGAATGCTAGCAAGTACCTGGCAAATGAATCGGAAGGGAAACTCAAAGATGATACATATACATTTTAAATACTGTAGCAATTTAGATCCTGACAATAACACCATACTGTAAAAGGCCAACTGTCAGTGTATACCAAAATCAGTTGTATTACTTTATTAAAACACAAGGGACACCGACCCCATTGTTCACCAAATGCTAAGATCCCATTGGTTTTTACTCCCTTCTCCATCATCGATCACAATTGCCCTTCAAATCCGTCTTGCATGTTCAAAGTCAGCACAGTTATTTTTATCTTAATGTAATTCAGCAAACACTGTTGAGAAGCCTTGTTTTTGATAGTGGGAAGGAATGGGGATGTGTGGATTTTTTTAATGTTCTGTCAAATCACTTGACATTTCACTGTTTAAGATAAAGCTTGTTCAAAGTGACAAAAAAAATCCACACAATTTGTAGAAATATGCATCCCTTTGCACTTTGGCTCTTTGTCAACTGTTTTTCGGTTCTTGTCATACTCTTGCCCTGTTCCCTTCCCTGCCTAAATAGAGAAGAAAAAAAAACAACCCCTTTCTCTTCCCCAACCTCTTTGTGCAAAACGAATGCTTTTCTCCTCCCTGTTCCTTTTGTATTGTAATATGTAAAATTTCATATCTGTAAAGTGGATAAGATGTGGCAAACAAAAAAAAAGTCTTACCCCCTCCCCCTCCTCCCTTCAAAACATATATTTTTTAAATAAAATGACTACAACTTACAAAGTGTTTGCTTCCTGGTGGATGTGTACAAGTAGGGATTCGGTTAAACAAACAATAACCTCCTGTAAGATCAATGATTAAAAGGACTTTAAAATAGGTCACTTTGAAGATTCAATTTCCATTCGATACAATGTGACATTCAGTCAACTGTGTACATGTCAAGATAAAACATATCTTTGAGATCCGTGTCAACCATAAAGCTGTTTTAAATGTAACCAGTGAATGCAGTAAGAAAATTCTAAATTAGTTGAAAGATGTAAAGAATCTATCAAGCACAAAATAATTACAAAGTAAATTGTTTGATTTCCCGAAAATACTAAGAAGCAAACAAGTATCGACCCAGTTCAAGCACTGTCCTCTGACAGACAAAAATAGGGTGCTGCCTGAAATATTCTCATCAAATGGAGGGACATTTGTGAGAGGCAGCCCAAGCCCTAAGGCTTCAATAGTGCTGCAGGAACCATGAGAAATGATTGACAGTGGTTCAAAATGATTATCTAAACCACTGACTCATGATTCAAACAAAATAGCAATGAGAATAATTCTTTCAGAGTTTTGCTGAAGGCCAACTCTTCCCATTTAAGCACATGTTTGCTTGATGTTGTGAATAAAGACCTTTCAGAATGTGCATACAAGGTTGGCCCAATTCAGATACAGAGGTTGTGCCTAAGTGCTCCAGATGGCTACAACTTTTAAAGGAAGAAGTCACTGGAGTGTGATAGATTTGAAATTGTAGCATATTTTACCACTATGTTAAATTCAGTTTTGAACCATATAAAAAACAACGAAAGATGTGAATGGGAATGTGTAAAATGTCCTGGATTATCAAACTCTTGAGACAATTTTTCTGCAACGCAGGTTTGTTGTGGCAATGTGTAAAAAACATTCAAAGGGTATTATCTCAACAGCCATATCGGATTTCAGAGAGACTGAATTGTTGATTTAAGTTCTATACTTTCATCTAGATAGTACTATACGTATTGTCTCTCAAAGTGAAAACACAAGCATAGGCTCAAATCTCAATGTGTCAGCACTGATAACCCAATAGACAATATGAAGTTAAAGTGAGTGCCAACGTGTTTAAATGTACCATGTATCAACTCTATTTACAATGGACAAATGCATAATAGAGCAATTCTATTGCAATTCGATCTGTAAGGGTTTCAGTTTTCAGAGTAAGGACTGGATTGTTTCAGAATGGAATTAGTTAGTGTGTGTTCTGCTGCGTTGGCAAAACAGTTGGCGTCCAACGCTGCTTAACGAACAAACCGCAATTGAAGGCTGCTTATCTGTGAACTTTGTGACATCCATCGAACAATGCTTGCTGCTACCTGTTTTTACAATTTCCAAAGGACCGGTGTGCATTGACGTCATAACGAAGTGCTCAAAGCACTGAATAGTGAAGACAAAATAAATGTTCATTAAGCAAATGCCATTGTACTGTAACTGTACAGTAAATGAAGTGCAACATGAGTTGGCCCACAATTCTCTGCCGGAAGATTACATTGCTAATGAAACTGTTAAATGTGAGAAGGCTGTCAATAAATGTGTCAGTCTGTCAAGTATATGTATGTACAAAGGGGTAATAATCAGAAATGGTCAAAATCAAATTTGAAATAATCTTTGTTAAGACAATAAAGACAATCTGTTCAGACTAAATGTGCCCTAGTTTACAGAAACAAGATACCAGGACATTACAGAAGACACAATGGCGGAATTGAGAATTGAAAGCATTCAAAGGCAACTTTGACAGAGAGGACAGACTGGTCTTCATTCCAGCATATGGTGATTCCAAGTGTGGAAGAATGAGGTGATCTTCCATCTTCCTCAGCACAATACATGTACCATCTCTGAACCAAAGCTTCACATATTCAAACAATATGTACATTATGTATGTCTTGTCTCTGGAAGGCCAGAGTGATTTCCTCACCAGGGCTCCAAATAAATGCTTTTCTATAGACTACTTTCCCAGACATTTCACAGAAACAAATTGCATCAATGATGGCAATGCTGACATGGTACGTTTTGTTCCATTCATAGTAGAACAGTTTTTATCACAAGCCAGCATTAGGTTCAATAAATAAATCTACTTGATTTGACACAAAGATCATGTCAGTCTACAATTCAAATAACAACCAGCTCTTGATAATGTAGACCTGGATAGGATTTGCTAATGGGGTGCCTCCAGTCATTTAAACAAGTGAGTAAGCAAAATGTAAAATTGCTTTTAAATTCTCATTTGCTTTCCCTGCAGGCAAAGTAGCATAATGTTTTAGTCAAAATATTAACCATAGGTAAGCCAAACTCAAGATATTGCTGAACATGAGCAACAGCTCACCTAAAGTGCCTGGAAAATGTCTTCTCAGTGTGCTAGTCATATCTTTATCAAAGTGTGTCTAAGGAACATTGTTTCTTTAGTTAAAATAAAGAAATGTGTGTGCACATTTAATATAATAATAATTCAAATGTTCTGCTTAAGGAAAACAAATATTAAGAAAAAAACAATTGCACAGCGTCCTTCAGAGGGGAAATTGCACAATACGTGAAAGTGGGCAGACAATCTTATAATTTATCAGTGTGACAGCCGGTTTTGTACTATAATGAAGATGGCGTAATGTGTGTTGTCCTTTCGTCGTTCAACCCCTGATTCTCAAGGTCAGCATGTTTAGACACTGACATAGGCCATACATGATGGTATTAACTTTAGATGTGCACGCAGGTCGGTCCGTAGCAAGTCATTGAGACTTTATGTCACATAAGTAAGCTACTATTCATCACAAATCAATTCAAAGAATCCATTTAACCTTCAAAGTAAGGCATTCCAATACGATATACTGAAATACTTGGAAAACTGTTGTGCCAACGAGTTTCATTATAAATACTAAACCGAACACAAAATGTAATACAAATAAAAGTGTTCAACTGTAATACACAATGGTCCAACACATTTTGTGTCTTCTAAGGATTTGTAAGGCTTTGCAACAGCATTTTGCGTAAAACAATACTAGTGGTGTTGAACAATCTCATTCATTGTTTTTACTGCAGAGGCTGGTCTATGATCCAATTCATGACTGGAGTCGTGAGTATTTGTAGTGGTTGCAGTCTAGTTATTATTTTGGGTAGCCCTTTCTCTACTGGTTGGTGAATATGAGTTAACCTATACATGTCCCTTTTCTGATAAAAAGGGTGAAAAGACCAGGAAATAAGAACTGCTGTTTTCACACATTGTGAAAATACTACCCATACTGCTGTGCCATGTGACTCCCAACTGCCATTCACGCACATTGGGGTCTGATAGCTTGGACTTGAAAAAAATGTTTAAAAAATTTAACAAGATTTAATTTATCAAGTGTCTACCCAAGTGTTACCTGCAGGACAAGGTGATACACATTGAAGTGGAATGGGTCTACCAATCACCCTTCTTTACTTCCAAGTTAGATATGTTTTAGTAAATATAACGTCCTGAAGAAAAAAATATGATGTTACCAGAAACCAAGTCTTGGTGTTGAAGCAAAACCAGCCAGTATTGCAGTCATCAATTTTGGAAGCAATGAGCCAAGCAGAAAACAAAGCTGAAATCCATTCAGTTCACATCAAGAGACCTGAGGTGACATTTGTACTGAGCACTAGCAACAAGGGATCTGCCAAGCACTGGAAAAAGAGAATTACCACATAAATGAATATAAAGTTGCTTTCATTTTTCTCTCCAATCGATAGCGAACACTGCCATTTCTCTTCATATAACCTTTGTTGGTGTGCTTCATATATAAATCGGGCACGTCCTGGTGTCCCCAATGTGTAGCAATCATTGACCTTCAAATTTGTTTCGAGTCTCCGTGACCAGCCCTGCTAAAAGGATTAGGGAAACACTATCCAACACCTATTGTTGAAGCCAGAACAAAACCTGGGAAGGAACAGTTGGACAAATGTAATTTATAGAATGTTGCAAGGGTGAAATATTAACAGGGTGGTGTAGTACTAGACAAGATCGGTGCATAATATGGTTACATATTCAAATAATGAATTCTAACTAAACCTATCCACGCTGGTCTACTGACAGTTATTGTAGTAGCGGTTTAAGATTCAGTAGAGACGAAGTCTCTTCTGAATATTTTTGTAATGCCATTCTATAAGCCCTTTGTATAGTGATGTTTTTGCAAGGCATTAAATGGATATTGTCTTGAGCCACTATGAATTCAGTAATCCACAATGTTTTGAATGAGTGAAATATTCAGGAGTGATTTCATGACAGCCATTTTTCACAGTGTTCATCTTCCAGCCTTTCAATGTTTCACCCTAATGTCAAATTTCTGCTAAACTGTGCTTGGTGAAATGTCAGTATTTTCTTTCCAGACACAGGAAATTGACTGGGAAAGGGTTCAGAGGCTTAACAAAACATCCCACTTAACATTTTTATGCCAGCAGTTAAATAATGCTATTGTGATTCTCAAGAGAACATAATGGCCACAGAAGGAAAGCAAATGGGAGCACCAGCTTATTTCTACATGCTTTATTTTCCATTTATTGATAGCCGTGCCATTTAGATTCAAATTATTTTAGAGAGGAAGCTACATGAAATGCACCTTTATCCAATCACCCCTATTATATTATTTGGACACCTGTATTCACATCAGATTGAATCTTGTATTGATCAGCAGTATCAAACTATTAACAGATACAGATAACCCTGTAGTAATAAATACGTAGCTTCTGTTGGCTTCCAAGAAATATCATAGATCTCATCATGGAGCATTTTGAAATCAACAAGCCCTGGATGCTGATGTCTGAAAATGTCAATAATTGATGTTACTTTATAAATGTAGCACAGTAATGTACCTGGCAACTTAGAAGTATATGTATGGTTTACTTTTTCTTTTTGGTTCAGTTTAGTTACCAGAGCCAAATGTATTATTTAAACTCAATTGACAAGGAGCCAAGACAACTTGATGGTGTTCGTCTTATAATTGGATGATTTGAAACCGTGTAAAGCAATCAAATATTGATTCTATAAGCAACACATTGTTGACAAAGAAAGGTGACAAACTGAAATGTTGGGTAGCATAAACCCCTTAAGAATCTGTATGCCCAGAAACTAGATCCCCTTTCAATCAAAACACATGGTGAGTTTGTAGCATGTTGGAGACAAAGAACTCTGGGGTTTCACTCTGTGGAACCCCAAAACAAGCCTCAAGGTACTGTATATAACCAGAACCTTTAGACAATGCCACAGCAATGGAAAATTATACGACGGGGCTTTCAAATGTCATGCAGAAGATGCACCTATCAAGAGTGAATATTTATGAGTTGTTTAATACTGTGTGCACAATACTGTTCAAATAAAAAAACAGGGCACTAAAGCCAGAAACAAAAGACTGCTCGGCTGCAAGGCTAATAACAAACATGGTCAAACAGGTTTGTGACTGACCCCCAGGGACAAAGTACACCTGCACGGCATAG
>JAOPJJ010000002.1:7181388-7191388 GCA_027122795.1 Enchelyopus cimbrius
TGACCCAGTCCATTTCCACGTTGTTTGACTTGAAAACTAGAAACAAAATGATGCCAGATACAACAGTGCAACTTGTTTATTCTGTGGAAAACACACAAGACAAAGTTTTTCATTGATCACATGGTACGTTCCGATTCAAAGTCAAGACTATAAAGGACAGGGTGTAGCTGTGAATAGGCATACATACCCTCGACGTATCTGTGACCCATGGTTTCTCGGTCCTTCTTTACAGCAATCTTCAAGTCCTCTTCAGTCTCCACCTCCACAAAGGCCTCTCCACTGGGTCGTCCCTCTCTTGTGTACGTGAAATGGATGCTTGTGGAATCGTTTGCAATTTTGCAATCTGAATTTAAGAAATGTATTTGTCGTTCAGCAGCTTAAAGACAGACGTCTACATTATACCAATTGATTATGCATCAATTGTGTAAAATGATGAGGTGAAAGGAACATGCTTACCAGAGAAGAACCTCTGTATCTCATCTACTGAGCAGGACCATGGGAGCCCCCTAATGCGAACCACGTATCCCTCCTCTGCCATTGTCGTCACAGGCCTTTGAACATAAATATAATAGTTAGACATGAAACAATGTGTAGAATAAAACCGTCTGGTCGCTTTATATGTCGAACTCAGTCTCTAGGGATCGGAAAGTGCTTACTACTACACGTACACATGGTTGTCGAAACTTCACTTTTAAGGGAGCTTTAAAGCACATTTCCTTTTGGAAATAACGGGTCACTCCCCGGATCAGTTTGGGGGCCGTTGTTGTAAAAGCGGCAACATTTCCTACGAGTCCGGCGCAACCAAGTTCCATCTTTCGACCATGATGACGGGTTATTGATGCTCACGCTGCATGACGTCATTCCGAGTTCGTTATAACCGAAAATAATGTTCAAAGTCGAATTCGGACCGCGTGCCCGATCTAGCGCAGCCCAGAACAAAGCGGCCTGCGGCCTGCGCCACACTACGGTACACGTTAGCTCCTTTGCTAGCTTTAGCTTGGGTGAGGAAATAAGTGGATATCTAAACACAAGCACTTTGGTAATTGGCCAATTGTTATTGTTTCTAGTCTAGTATCGTTCTATTTAACGATAAAACTGGTAGGTAATAAGTGAAACCAAAATAGTACCTTTTAAATAATGTAGACGTAATACGTTCCTCGGTGACCAGACTTTCGTAGCGCTGATAATGCCCGGCGAAAAGTTGCCACATATAGGCCCTCCCCCTTTTTATAACCTCAATATCTCTTTGGTGACTGGTGCGAAATAAAAACCCGTGGCAGCCAATGTCTTTGAAACCACATACGGTGGATTATTCGTTGCAGCTGTTTGTGTTGTCAAAGTAACGAAAACAATGCTTATTCTTTAATCAAGGGCCCTTATTACAAATTGATATTCCTGTTAACGGCTTCTAAACTGGCAACCCGTTATACATAACCCAACTCCTCCCACTTTCGCACGGGTCCTTGTTGACGCGATGGGTCACGCCCAAAGTTGATGACGTCAGGTGTCCCAGACGCAGCTATATCAATTTGAGTTATATTTATTCTATAGGCTGAGTGCCATCATAAGGCGTCATAAGACGAGGAACACACGCTGTAACATATTAAACACAATGCTGTTTCACTGAGAGGATGATTTGAGATCAGTGTAATGGTTGTTCATCGTTGGGTTTAAAAAAATATATATAAATAGCGTGCAGGTGCAATCTAACTTAATAATGATAAACAACAAGAATAGAAGGATGACTTGCTGTAGGAGAAAGACAACTAGGCCTATTTGAAATGAGGCTCGAGAGAAAAATACAAGACATTATCAATGACATTCTGGATGACAGTTTCCTCTTTCATCCTTGAATTGTAAATGGACACATTTGATAATGTAGGCTGTGTAGCTATAGGTAATAGTCATTTAACTATGGCTCTAGTCGAAGTGACTAGAAAGTAGCAATTGAGAGGTAAAATAATCGAATGCTAATATCAAGGATACTTATCAACTAGTATCCCCCGATAGGTAAGATGTAGGGTGTGAATAATGAGCAAACATTTTAAATTACAGCACAATATTGTTCTTGACTTAATGTATACAAAAAACAACAGCACCACCGACTTTACCAATTAGTTAGTTCATATTCATCTCCGACCAATCCAATTCCATTGTTACAAAATACTAAAATACTAAGGTAAGGCATTTTATATAAATAATTCATTGATCATGTAGTCTGTATGCTTTATTCCATCTGTGGACTGGCAGGTCAAACAGGATTCACACAAGGGTGGTTCCAGGGGGGGGGGGGGGACTCAGAGACTGCCCCAACAATTCCCCTTTCCATACTTTAAAGGTTCCATAATAGAAAACCGCATGTATTTGTTTTTGTATTTGTGTTATATTTATCATCACTTTATGGGTTAAAATACGTTCAGCAAGGCATAATGAACAATAGGATAACTTTACAATGTTATGTGGTCAACTATCTATTTTGACATTGTGCTTATGACAAAAGAAGAGTGTGAGAGCTTCCTGTTGTCATTATATATTCTAACAATTGTGTTTGTTTGCTTGCTTTTGATCATCACATTATCTGTGATATATATATATATGTATATATATATATATATATATATATATACATATCCTAATTTAAATGTCACATGTCATATATATATGACATGTTGTACATTTATAATAAGGTATATATATACATTATTAAACATACCTAATGAAAAACGTGTATTAAATATGATATCAATGAAATGTAATTACGATTTATTTTAAATTGTATTGGTATGGCTTAACGACTCAAATTTAAATAGTCCACAACTAAGCCTTTTGTTTTATTCGTAGCGAAGTATGAGGAATCAACACAGATGTAAATATTACATTCAAAAACGTCAACTGCAGCCCAAGTAAAGCGAAATATGACTAATAACACAGACTGTAACTCATTATGTAATTTTGTGACACTACATTTAATTAAAAAAATATCCATAATTTGCAGGAACAACCCGCCTGTTATTATAGTCAATTAATTATTAGTGACTACTTTACATGGACTAGTAAGGCTAGCTAACAGTTTAGTTGGCCTACCATCTCATGTCTTGACGTTCGTTATACAGCCTCGTGATATTGGTAAACCTAACATGACGTTGCGGGCTTTCACTTGATAGGCATCCACATCGACCAATTGGTCGGAGCGTTTTTTACAGCTCAGCCAATAGGAAGGCTGCGATTTTCATCAGAGGTGGACTTTCTGTGAAACAGTGCGTAGTGGGTTAGGTTGTTAGAAAGTTAATGGCTGGGGGAAAGAGATCCTCCTCAACCCTCGCTTCGGGAGAGTTTCTGGATTCCCTGAAGTAAAATCACGCTTATATTCAACAACAAGAAGCCCGGACGGACGTTTAAATAAACAACAAGCTCATCCGTATACGTTTTGTGAATATAAGTATGCAGGATGCAGTAGCCGGGACGGCAATGCTGACGGACGGCTTCGAGGACGAGATTGACTCGGTGACTCCTCGCTCCCCAGCGGCAGGGATGGGGGTAGGAGCGACACCAGGAGGAGTCGGACTCGGGGGCATTGGGATTGGTGTGGGTGGAAAGAAAGTACGTTTGTTCGGCGATCCCGGTGGACCTACAGCAGAGAGACTGGATTTCAAACTAGCGGCAGCAGCCGTCCTTTCTTCTGGTCCGGGATCCGGCAGCGACGAAGACGAGGTCTCCGAGGTAGCTACACGAGCTAAGCTCCGCTAGCCGACGCTAGCCAACATTCCTCTCCTTGCGCGAGACGGTTAGCATGTTAGCTACACGGCTAGCTAGCATTTGGCAACCACCCCCTCCCCGGGCCCGTGAAATGGCGTAAAATCAGTTATTCGTTTGTTTTAAAACCGGCTCATGACCTCGCAAATTCACGTGAGATGTTTGATGGCGAGAATGTTTCGGGAGACACGGGCGTTTAGGCACTCTGACGAGTTGAAATGTTTTATTTATGCGGCGTAGGCTGCGAGCAGGGCCTTGGTCGGGTGGAAGAGCCGACGGCCTCGTCACTGCTGTCGTCTCTCGCACTGTGCAGCAGCAGCAGAAGCAGCAGCACGCCACACAACACCCGTCACAACTTCTGTAATACCAGTAAAAGAAACACAAGAAAACCCCAAATCACCCCACCTTAACGCGGTGTGGCAAATAACGTGCAGCCGTGTCGTACTTGTGGTGCAATTACGTCACCTTACGTTTCTGTAAAATGTAACTCCCAATTCTGCGATACCGTTTCAGCGTGCACTAGTTTCGTACCGAGAGGAGAGAGAACAACATCTCACAATTTTGTTTCGTTTATTATAGGGTCCAAAAACGTGCAACGTTTGCGTGACTGAAACTTCGCGTCGCCCAGCGTGTTCGAACTCTCCCCATAAGCGAGCAACTTTCCATGTGCTAGCCGACACACCAGGGACATGTGTGATTTCATAATTTTTTTTACTGTGCTAAGCACGAACCTATGTTTCTACTTCCGGTGGTAAATGGAGAAATCAAATACTTCTCTATCCAACATCTATGTACAGTTGACCAGGGCTAACACATCCACTCTCTGGTGGTAAAGGGCGCCGGGCGGCCACACCTACACATATTTGCATTAAAAGTAATGGTGACCTGACAAACTGGGCAAATATCAAGGAGGGCTCACCAGCTCACCAGCTCACCCGACGCATGACGGCTCCTCCGCGGGTGTGTGTGAGCTGTCAGTTTAATGGCCTAATGTCCGTCTTGCACAGCATGTCGTCCCGTTATTTAGTTGACCAGGTCATATGAGGGTGGTTAGCTCCGGAATGAAACGTACCACCACAAACTAATGCAGGTTATAATAATTCACGAATGCAGTTTCTATACCAGTTGAACATTGAAATGCATAGCCGTGACCGCAATTGGACATGACATTACATATATTTAATAGCCATTACAAGAATGACACACGACAGCGATATTGGGGTTTACTCACATTCGCTAGTGCAGTGAACCTGTTGAGCAAGCATTTACATCATTTCGGACAGAATGCCTTTACAAAATGCCTTTCTGCCTTTAAAACCAGTTAAGTTAACGCTGGAAACACCATATCTACAGTATGCTGTGGTGATAACAAAGGTTGTTTCTGTTTACCAGACACTGGGATTGAATAAGATGCCAACCATTATTAATCTGTGAAGTTTCTTTGCACCAATGGCCTAGAAAATCTGTCTAAAAGGGAGGGTTTGTTATGGTGCATTACCCTAGTAGAGAACTCACTGCTCTGGGCAGCAGCTAAAATCTGAGCCCCAGGATTAGGCAGATGCCATTCTAGGCCTTTGCAGCTCTCTGGAAACGTTGTGGGACCTGTAGTTCATTAATTCTGTAGACTAAAATGTCCATTGTTAATTTTAAATGCCTTTTGAAAACTGCAGTGCATCCCCCATGGATCTTTGTACTCTGCATTCCTATGTTATAGCTACATTCCTTCACATTGACTAGTGCCGAGTCCCCCAAACACATGTTCACTCGGCCAGTCTGCTGCATCTTTGAGGAAAACCTCACCAGGCTTCTACTCCACTATTCTCTGCCCTTGTTTCAGTATGCAAGACACACATGCAGCATGTCAAATTAAATCTTGTGTTGCATTTATTCCTACAAACACCTTCTAAATTCAAAATGTTTATGCTGTAATTCATGTGTATTTGTGTGTAACTGTACCATAGATTGGCCAATGGCATCACATTGTCAAATTCGATTGCAAAGTAAACGGCGCACTTGTATGGAGCCTTAAAGCGGTTTGAAATTGGGGCTCTTTATATAGTGTGGTACACTCAAGCCCCCCCAGATGGCCTTGACCTTGTGTCAAACATGGGGCCTGTGTGGAGCGGCGTTACGCAGACAGTATTGTATGCCACACATCGTGTCAGTCCTTTCCATCATCTCAGAGTTATGGATAGTGGGTACATCAAAGTGAAGTGACGTATACCGCCTGATGAACGAAACCCACACCTAAACATTATAAAAACTTTAGGCGCACGGCCGTTAACGAAAACTCTGCGGGCGCGTGGGGGTATTGCCACAATACATTATTTGTAGAGGGGTGCTGTGGCAAATGTTAGCTTGCGAAGATGACCTGAAAAGGACTCAATTTATTTGCGACTATACTATGATTTTTCCCTTGTGTTAATGATGGACGGATGCATGTACAGGAAAGGTGCTCTTTATTGTAATTCAAGGTCGGGGCTGTAGAACCGCAAGTGCTTTTTTCCCCTCCCCGAATCGTCTTCGTAAGACAGCAGTACATGAGCTGGGTCAAGGGGCCCCGACAACAAGAGCACACTCGTGTAGTGTGGAGGAGCTCGCAAGCTCACTCTCAGCTGAGCACCCCCTTGTGTGCTGGGGGTCCACTGCCGACTTTAGCGTAAGGCCTTCAGCCGTGTACATTGTGTTGCTTCCCATCTAGTAATATTAGATGTAAAAGATAACAAACTGGACAATGGGTCTGCTATGTTAGTGTTCAACTAGCATGCAACTAACTCGGCATAGAAAAGCATTTAATGACCTCTGATTTAATGATCCTTTGCTACCATCTGTTTGTGTATCAGGAGTTGGTGCAAACACGGAGCTATATACATCCTTGCATATTTAAGTTTGCACCCTTTTTCTGAAGATTGTGTTATTCTTTACTGCCAATCCAGTTGTATGCATTTGCTATAGTTAAAAAATTACCCCAAAAGACAACATTTTACT
Organism: Enchelyopus cimbrius; assembly: GCA_027122795.1. Classification (NCBI taxonomy): domain Eukaryota; kingdom Metazoa; phylum Chordata; class Actinopteri; order Gadiformes; family Gaidropsaridae; genus Enchelyopus; species Enchelyopus cimbrius. The sequence goes on from JAOPJJ010000002.1 coordinate 7,188,130, forward strand.
GAGAAATTAACCTGGTAAGGTCAACTATGGTTCATATGTCCCCTTCACCCCGACCATAACCATCCTTTTTCCCCTCGCTCCTCAGGTGGAGTCCTTTATCCTGGACCAGGAAGACCTAGATAACCCTATTATGAAGACTGCATCAGAGTTGCTGCTGTCAAGCGCCACAGATGGAGTGGACTTGAGGACTGTTGATCCAGAGACGCAGGCCCGCCTTGAGGCTCTGCTTGAGGCTGCCGGTACGACCAAACGGGATTGTGTTTGCCCACACAAATTCATTTCTATTGATCAGATCTTGACCAGTTCCACTAATTACCTCCCATAAATACAATCATTTTATGTGAGCCTATCAAGCCCCAGCACACATTTTGTTGTGCCTCATTTGAAATGCTTCTTAAAAATGGTGCATTTAAGCTGCATTTTCAGCGGCCATTATTGGACGGAAGCTGCCGTTTTATTTGAGAGCCCGGCATAATTTGTGGTGTGGTTCAAATCTTTTTTTTGGGGTTAGATTCTTAATCTGGGTGTGAGTTATTGTGTGGACTAATCCATCAGCTTCATGTGTCCTGGCCTCTGGGTTTATGAACATGACAAAGCAGATTAATACCGCACCTTCTCCTGGTCGCGCAGGGCATGCATCGAGGCCCATGTTGAAGGGCTAATGGCTAATCTTAAACCTCTTGCCCCATAATAAGAGCACAAACGCTGAGGCATAGCTTCTCGTCTGAAGTCTACTACACAGGATCCGTGCATGTTATTGGATGAAACACAAATTTCCCTCGGATTTACGCTGTCATATTTACATCTATACAATGACAAACCAGGAACCATGACAAACGACAGTTAACAGGTTAAAGACATCTCAAGTGTCTGTATTTAGCAATACTCTACATGAGAAATCAAATCGTACATCGAGATGGCTTTTGAGATTAAAGTTCTACTAAATAGCTTTGCCAAACATTAGTAAACTGCATTTCAACATATTAAAAAGTGGTACCACAGGACTTAACCTTGGTACTCCAGACTGCAGCTTTCCTGAACAATCTCTGCATTAAATACGGATAATCGTTGCTAGTAATCGTCTCTGAATCAAACATCCGAGAAGTTCGACTGACTAAACATCAAAGCAAAGGTGATGACCAAGGCCATTGACTTGACTGATGCTATTAGACAGATAAATCGTCTGGACCTAGAGCTCTTCATTGCGAAATCTCCTTACTACGGCTTCCGCACTGACGGTAAGGTGGTTGATCCGGTGTACCAGATCAGATTCTTTTCAGGGTATGGATTTCTCCCCAGTCGTCGTACCGATAACAAATAACAAAACTTCTTCCGCGGAACAGGGCAATAGGTCTTATTTGCGACCGAGCGGTTTCATGCGACGTGTGCGTTTGTATATTGTGTTGAAACAATGTACTATAAATTGGGTTCATGTTTTGATTGCCAACCAACTGTTTTTCGCGTGGGTCCCTAAACATGAGTCGCGATATGGAGCTGGTGAAAGAACTATTTAATTCCAAAACTAATCCACCTTGTGAAGGTGTAGCTCAAAATAATTGCTGTGAGTGACACGACAAGATCTAACTGGCAGTCATGCCTGACAGTCAACAACAGGCCCATTTCTGTTAAGTCACCAACCTATGTGCGTCACAGAATGCAGTTTATAGACCAAATGTGTTCCCAGGGCCTGACCATCTACTAATCAAGTGAACTGCTAGTTAGCACAGACAGACGACACCTACTCAACATGCAGTGGTTAGTCAGCAGTGGCCTCTTATTGAAACTTAAGTTAGCCTGTTTGAACAGATGTATGTTGTTAGCACAACATACAAACTGGATGTTAGCCGTCAACATTGACTCATTTGTTTTAGATCGTTATATTTTTCCCTTAGACATCACTGTTGATTTTCCATCTTGAGGTATAACCTACCTAATTATGAAGATGCCCAGTGTTATTCAAATGTAACGTTTGGTTACAGTTTGACTGAACCGCTAATCGCAGGGATTTCACCTTCTTCACAATGCGGGAAAGGTTTGAGTGTTCTGAGAATTAACTTGCCCCATCATGTATGCATGTTCGTTTTATTTAAAAAAATCCATTGTGCGTTGGGCTGCAGTTTGTGTATTGTTATTCACCCCCGCGTTTCTCCAGATATGAACTATGTCAATAAGGCGCGCGACTGTGCGTCTGTTTTCGCTTTCAGGCTGCTCCGCTTCCCGGGCATGGCGTGTGTTTAGTGTCTTGGGGTCATTTGGTGGACTTTTTGTTTTTTTTCCCCCCTTGTTCCCTGTGAGATAAACGTGGTGCATTAATGATCAACCTTGGAGACTCTGCTTCCTCTGCCTTGGGGAGTGTTGCGACATCGCCGTGTTAACAGCCCGATCTAAGTTTAGCCCGAGTCACAGGCCGTCTGCCTGAAACCCAGGAGGACCGCAAGGGCCAGCCCTCCGTCCCTAGCCGCCTAATGGATGGGTTTGGGCTGAGGCAAACATCCCGGGGCCTGAAAAGTTCAAATGTGTCACTTTTGCTTTCCCGCTTTCTTCACCCACCTGCCCTTGCCGTTTACTGCTGTCCACACATTGTGTGCAAGACGTAACACAAATAAACCACCGACACGCAAAGCCGCGGTCAAACAGACTTGTATGGACTATGGCCTGTCCTGCCTGCGAAAGAGGTCTCTTTTAATGTAGGGCGTCAGAACAAGCAGTTTTTCCCCCTGTGCTCACTCTTCCTTCCAGTGTCCCACCCCAGCCTTCTCTTGTTACGCGCACACGTAAACATCTATACACACGCCGGTGTACAGTGGCCATCCTCCCACTGTGTCTTCTACCCCGACTTGACCGCCATCTGTTGTATTTATTTTAGTTTCCATCGCCATTTGCATAGTGAGGGACATTCCCTGTTATTGCTCTGCTCCAAACTCTTTCTATTAATACAGCAGTTAAGCGATGCTGTGCGTTCATTTTTCCCTGTTGGGTCATTTGTGGAATTTGTGTCAAGATCTGAACTGCGTAGGGTTGTTTTGATGAATACAAAATGTAGCTTGCCCTCATGATAACAATGCGTTTGAATTGCTGATTGAGTAATCAGTAAAACGATTGGAATATATTTGCTAACCATGTGTGTTTTAGAATGGCATCAACAAAAACGGCCCGAAGGGCCATATTAACATACTGGTTTGTGTTCTCTTTGTGTGCGTGCGTGTGTGTTTTCTGTGTGTGCGGATGCTACTACTAACCCCGGATTGGAATGGATTTG
>JAOPJJ010000002.1:7367024-7379092 GCA_027122795.1 Enchelyopus cimbrius
CATAAGAGAGGGCAGTGGTGGGCTAGCTCGGTCCACCGTCGTGCAGACTCCTGGACAGCAGAGAGAGAGAGAGAGAGAGGGAGAGAGAGAGAGAGAGAGAGAGAGAGAGAGGGAGAGAGAGAGAGAGGGAGAGAGGGAGAGAGAGTCCCTGACGGAGGGCGAGGAGACGGACAGGCTGTATCATCTTCCACCATGACCAGCGTTCCGCTGCCTGTTGTTTTGTTTATATCAAATTAAGCTGCAATGCCACTCTGGAGAGATATAATTGACCACAGCGTGAGATTAAATGACTGAACAGATCTTAATAAGCCATCAGCGGATTGCATATTGCATTGCGCTCCACTTATGAAGAATATGCAGTCGGACGAGGGGGAAATCGGGCCCCGGATTTGCAAGCCGCAGCGTTTCGCTGATTAATTACCACCCGAAATGACTCTATGGTGATCAATAGTGTATCAATTTAATTAAATATTATTGATATGAGCGCAAGTACAAATTAATGAGATGATATGCGTGTCGCAGCTATCTAGGAAGCCAATTTTTTGGCCCCGCTAGGTGTTACTGTTGAAGGTAATAGCGAACACCTCAGCTCTGTGCAATAATGAACTCTGTTCTCTTTGGTGCTGTGCGGAGGGATGGCTCACTTTAAACTCTTTTTTTTTCACGGTGATGTGGCGCACATGTTACCTTCATCAGCAAGACATTACCATTTGGCGGCGCTGAATTCCCGAAATCACACCCGATTGCACCAGGCACCGTCTTGTTCATAACACGAGGGGCTTTATCGCTTATTTTAATGATGGGGGGGAAAAAGGTTTAAAGTGGCGCGTCAGTGTAATGAACTTATCTTACAGGAGTGAACCTCTTGTCTCGGTCTGTCGGTGGACTCAAGTGACAACTCAGCCTGGATGAGGATTAAATACGGCCTTTGAATGAAAGGGAACATGAGAGGGAAAGAGATTGAAAGACAAGGGAAGATAGGAGGGGAAGATTGCGAAAGAGAGAAAAGAAAATAGGCTTGGATAGTGGAAGAGAGGGCGAGAGAGAGAGGCGAGGTCTCTCACTCCGTTGGCGAGGACCGCTGATGAAGCCCAACCTCCAATACTCCAGCACTTCAGCTCTGATGATTTCTCAATTTTACAGATATGGCCAGAGAATATGATTTGATGAAAAAAATGTAAAATGGGATAACCAGCAAATCATATGAAAGGGGCTGTATTTTATTCCATGGCTATGAATCAAAGCCAGCCACTCAAGGAATTAAAGTTGATTCAGTGTTTCTGGACCGAAGGAACAACTTAGCACATCTCCTCCACTGATCACAGACGTCAGCCAATCATTTTCTGACGTTCCCATTCTGTCTGCTTCATGCAGATTCCAAAGGCAATTTCCCCAACTTTAAGACAATGGTTCTCCATTCATTCTTCTACTTTTTGCATACGTCGTCACTGGTTGATAATGGACCAGGCTAAGATTCAGGGCACGGACTCAGTATCTAACAGAGCTATGCAATTTATTCATTGGAACTTTTGTCCATTTTTGAATATTTCTCTAATCCAGAGTCCATGGCGAGTGTATGAATGATGATGATTTAATTTTCCCTGTGAGAGCCCCGTGCGGTAAATACACTTGTAGTAAGGCTGCACGATTATCTTAATGATTAGTTCCTTTAATTCACTCAGTAGCTCGACAGTTGATGAAAGAGTTATTAACATTAACGCGTTTTTTTTTTTTTTTTAAATCAACAGGCTCTTCAAAAAATCTACTTTTACATTGCCTAACTAAACAGCATCTCTTACATTTTTTAAATAGGGAGGGAAAATGTGAGACAGACACACACATACACGTACGCACACACACACTTTGTTCCATTCAAACAGATTTCCTGGGGTGTGTTTCCTTGACCAACATTCCCTTGTCGTTTTCAATGTCACATTTTCTCACACACATTGAGGGTTGTTGAATGTTTTATATCTTCCTTTGTGTTATATTTGTAACAGAATAAACCCCACAACAACAAAAAACTGCACTGCGACTCCCATCACATTGAACAACATCCTCATAACTGATGGATTTACTTTTTTTGTTAAATAAAGTGAACTACAATGCAACCCTTTGTCAAAGAAACTCAATATATTGCGCCTTACTACCATACTATTATCCAGTCAAATTCCAGAAACAATATTTTGATCAAATGAAAAGTGAAATGTCAAGGTTGTGTGGCCACTAAAATCAGTAAAACAGCTCTAAACTTGTTTCAAAAGTTATCCTTGAATGATTTCTTTTACGGTGTAATTCTAGAAGCGATGTGTTGTGTATTCACCTGAAGTCGCACTATGACGGACGGCGACAAATATCAACATCACAAGCCGGATCATATTTCATAGCGCCTGCAAGTGGTTAGCCTTGGACCACTTATTTTATTATTTCATGAAAAGGGTACACATGCTGACATTTACATTTAGGGTACGGCAAATGCCAGGTGCTATTCTTTGAAACAGTGTTGGGTTACTTTTAAGATTTCATACCTAAATGTTATTAGACAATTGCTAAGTGACTCATTTTTGTTCAAGCACTTATTGTCACACTGCGAGAGGTAGCATTGAGCATTTTATTGAACTGATATTCTCATCACATTGTCTTTCATCCTATCAACCATTCAACTGACAGAAATGACTGTTCCCCTGCTATGACCTCACGCTCGCCTTTCACAAGCCCAGCCAGACGTAAGATAGCTAAGAGCTAATGCAATGAGTTATTCACCGAACAAAGATGTGATATTGAAATGAAGTGCTTTTAGCGCGCGTCGTTTCCAGCGGTCACTAAGTGAACATTATGAACTCTGATCATTGCAATAATAATTCAGAGTAGAGCACGGGCCTTGGTGGATGTTGTTACTGCACAGAGTTCCTCACAGCACATTACGAATGGAAGAGGGTCTCATATGACATGGGCATATTAATCAAATATCTGACATGTAAGTAGATACAGTTAGTGTCTTAATGGAAACAAATGGATTTTTCTGTCTCACAATCTGACCTACTCAATAACATTTTAATTAGCAAGTATTCCTGTCCATACTTGTATTCATTGCATGCATTTTAGGCCCAATAATTGCATTAGTGTCACTGCCAGCTAAATTCCTCACTCAGAGTCCTAATTTGACTTGGTTTCTTTGCAGTAGAAGGTTTGTCTTACTTTGTTTCACTCTGTTTGAGGGGTAAAATTATAATAAAATGCGTTTGGCTTCTTAAAGGAGAACTCCGGTGTATATGGTTCTGGGATATGTAGAATGATAACGAGTTCAAACATTTGGTGTAGAGCAAAACAAATCCTATACGACGCAAAGCTAATTAGATGTTCTTCTTCTTTGAGGCTGGAGGCTGCACACGCACCCCCAGTTCCCTCGTTCAGGTATACCGCCGAGCTCCCGTGCGTTTGCGAGCGAACATGCTTGCTCTGTGTTCGTCAATCGATTCTCCAGCCTCAAAGAAGACGTCGACGGGTGAACTACTGAAGGTATTGTGTGTATAAAATATGCTTTTTAAGAAACCATCTGTACACTTTCAAAGTTGTCAATGCCTCGTTTGATATATTAAGTCCCTCATTATACTACCCAAGAAGTGGCAGGCTACTTCTAGTCTTGTAAGTGGTTTAAAAAACCGATTTATTTTTTACATCAGCCGATGCCCCCATGACTCAAACGTATAGCATTTTTGTAGAAGCGGATAAAAAACATACAACTTAGCTTTGTGTCATATAGGATATTTTATATATTCTTTGCTCTACACCAAACGTTCAAACTCGTTATCATACTAAACATATCCCAGAACCATTTTGTTGTTACCCCGAAGTTCTCCTTTAAGCTTGTGTTTTCCGAGATACCCTCTCTTTTGTTTGGACATGGTGGGAATAATTTTACAACAACCGCTTGGGAGCAAAGGGTACATATGGTTCACCGCACTTGCATCCTGCTCACTGTGGGAAAAGAAAGGAAAACAAAAAGAAGGCTTGTCATCATTTCATCACTCAGTGTCTCAAGTGACATTTTACAGCAATTAAACTCACAGGGTAAAACATTCCTGAGAAACACAGATGGGAGCTCATGAATCATACCTTAACTTCCTCCACTTGTTTCACGATATGCCAAGCACGACAGAGGCCCTGACTTCAACTTATTTCATCTCATTCCCTGTGGAATAGCTACAATTATAACATCTTTACATGGTATTGTTAGCCATTGTTCCCTAGAATGGGCTTCACAATATGCTCGACAATGGCCTTTCTGAAGCTACAATAATGAACATTAGGGTTTAGATGACCCCTGTGGCCTCAATTTGGTCTGACCTGCAGTTGATTATGTATAATTAGTCTTTTCGTATCAAGGGTTAGTCACAAGCTTTACGTTTTTGGCCCAAAAAACTAAATTCGAAAATATTGGCATTTCATTATTTATTTATTTTAACACCTTGGAAAAAAGTAGCATTTCATAGAAATCAGGTTAAAATAACAGCGACCACATACACAAATGAAAGATACATGTACAAATCTAATGGAGATGACATTAGGCTAGCAATTTAACCTTGATGTTGTCTCTTACAGATATATTCTTAACTGTTTATATGTATATAGTATGTAACTCAAGATATATCCATCCATACTTTACTTCCGAATCAATGAGAGTTCCCTTCTCACAATCTCACTCATGTCCAGCCCCACTCTTCCTTATATTGCAAATACAGACACCAATAGGGCCTATGTGCACCATGATGTTGCTAGGAGCCATAGCCATAGCCATAGATTACTGTGCAGGTCGTGTATACCAATGAGCCCTGTGCGTCCACTTCAAATGAGCTCCTTTGTCCCGCCCCTAATAGGTGGGCTAGTGATAGGTTATTCGATTTAGAGGACTTTTGACTTGTCTCCTCCACTAACGATCACAACTCCCACAATGCACTGCTCTGCTGGGTTTGTTTGCACATATTTAACACACTTGAAATACATCTTGTTAAAATACTTGACTTCAATACTCTCCATAAGCAGACATTGACAGATATTTTGGGAATATTACCATGGAAACAGCTAGGTGCCCAGTAAGTGCAATGAGCCAAAATGTATTCACATTTCTTTGCCTTACAATGATGACTTATGTCAACAAATAGCTCTTCTACAGAGTTAATATTAGTCTAATGATGCTGATGTGCGACGGTATCAACCTACTGTGGCATTGTTGAATCCTTCAGTGTTTTATGTGTACATGAATTTACATATAGAACCTTACACATGACCTGGTGTGGTTTAACCATTTCCTGGTTAAACCACACTGCGCTGGTCAACCAGCACAAATAGGTAAGAATCTCGGCAATCAAATCAAGGACAAATATCCTTTGCGGCAGAATCCAAAGAAGAGTATCTGTAGAAACGCACGGTCCTATCATTTAAAATGCACTTTCAAAGAAGATTAGATTAAGAGTGCACTCAATATATAATGTCTACGTTCTGAATGTTCCATTCTAATATTGCTTGGTGCAGTGGTAATGAGCAGAGGTAAACAGGGATTCTCACAAACACAAAACCAATATCACTGTTATTTCTATGCTTGCTTATGAGTTGCATATCAAAATGTGAATTCCCTTTTTCTTCTTCAGATGACTAAAGTTAAAGTATGTATACAGTATATATCTTTTGTATATGATTTTAAACAAGTTTAGTAGACTAGTTTTCTATATTCATTTATTCTATGGTTCCCTTCACAAATCCCAAAAGATCACTCTGTCTTCCAGTCTTTAAAAGGGTTTAAATAGGCCATATCCCAGAGTCAGTGTACAACAGCAGTCAGCAGCTAAACTAGACCCCCACAGCTACTACTGCAAAAACAAGAGACGCTCAGTGGGAAGTGATCCTCAAAGACACTCAGATAGCTAGCGGTACTGTAAACGAGGAAGTCGCTATGGAAGATCGTTACCAAAATCACAGATGTTGAGAGTGTGTCAGTGAGTTGTAGGTGAATTACAGACCCATGGCTTCATTTTCAAATCTATTGTAATTCTAAAAATAAAGAAAGATATAGCCTACTGTACAATTAACTTAAACCTCTATACGGAACATTGTTTTCCGCTTTCTTCCTTTGTTTTGCTTTCTACGCGAATATATATTTTTTATTAGTTATAATTTACAGCTTCCAAAAAGTACGAGGCATCCATATTTTTCGGTTATTCCTGAGCAGGAAAAAAAAATCCTCCAGAAGTGAACAAATCAGCAGAATTTCCCAGACCGTTAAACAAGAGTTGTCTTGGAGGAGGGGTGGGGGTGGGGGATGGGGGGGGGGGGCGAGAGAGCCTTTTGCGCCGCAATCACGTAAAAATAAGACAGCGAAAAAATAGTTCAAAGAGCTGTAACATTGGTGCTCAGAGAATTCTTTTCATCACTTATCTGCTGAACCTCTCCATCAGCAGAAAGGGCTTTGCTGGTGGCACGCCATCATCACAAACAAAGACAGATTTAGCCCCAAACACTTTCCGGCCGTTTAGACAGTGCTGCTGCTGTTGCTGCTGCTGCTGTTGCCGTTGCTGCCGTACTGCTTCTGCGAGTGCTCAACTAGAACGGCGGCGATGCGCTCAAACATAAACACTCACCTGTGATTGATGTTCATTAGCTGCTGTCATGGCAACTAGGGCGCGGATTAGTTTCCCTTGATACCGTTAGCGCCTTAGCATTGTCAACACCTACAGTGCAGAATTAGTACGCAGAAGAAGAAAAAAGAGAAAAGGGAAGGATAATAATACATTGAAAAGGGGTTTGCATGAGGCTATGGGTCTGTGTGACACACACAGTGAAATCTAGCTAGCGAGCTACTATCGAGCTTGTGACATGTCATCTATAGGCCTCAACCTGGGGGGGGCGAACAGTGATGGATGGTGCGGCTTGAAAGCACTTGTTTAGAGTTCAGTCAGATGAGCCATCCCAAATAGATTGGGAGGATCGCGTGTCAACAGGATATAGAGATATTCTTACTGGACCAAGGTTGTGTGTGTGTCAGAGAAATCTTATCCAGGCTCCCTGACGGACTGCCGTTGTCTCCACCAGGCTTCGCTCGTGGCACTGGGGTAGAAAAGGGTCTTAGGAAAGGTTTTTGGATGGCGCTGTGAACAATCATGTTTGCTCTGAATTCCTGGCAGTCAAATAATATCATATGGTAGAACTTAATAAAGGATACAAAAATAAGAGCCTGTGTTGGTTTGACATAATGTATTCTCAGTCTATGGAAAAAATGTCCGAAAATATACAGTAACTGGCAAATTTAGTTCTCCTAATCACCCCAAAATGTTGTTTTACAAAATGGCAGCACAGCCCAGATAACGTGTTTTTGCACATTGCCCATAACGTCAGAGCAGGAAAAAAAAACACCCCATGCCTCATTCATCCTCCCAGTAATGCTTACTGTCAGCCAAGCAACACCTGAGACAGGCGCGACTCTATCAAGGATCCAACAGTTATGGACTCGTCTCACTCGATTGCAACCAATACATGCCATTCAGGGGATGATTTACTGCCCGTCTGTGCTGGAACATCGCGGTATGCCTCTGTTAACTCAGGACATCATGAATCACTCTGTAGCTGTTTGGGTCGGAATGCCACTGATGAACATTAGAGACGATTCGAGTCTGTATTATGGTGGCCAATCACCATCATTCACTCCACACGGTGATCTCATGGTGTATTCCAAAGAGTGTTTTTCAATTGTCCTGGTTTTAAAACTACTTTGGAAAGATGGGGTAAGATTGGGGTGAAACAGAGAACGACAGCGAGTGAGAGAGAGAACTAGAGTCAAAGAAGGGGTTCAGATACAGTATCATCAGCAAACAGTGTATATTATTTGACATTTTGCTGGGTAGGTGGAGGTGTAGTGGCTACATGGTGTTGGAGTTCATGCTGAAAGGTACTGGGTTTGATTCCCCAGTGGCCACAGTCTACCTGGACACATTCTTGAGCAAGCCTGCCTACCTGATTCTCAGTGGTCTAAATCTGAATTTCCTGTAAGTCACGTTTTAAGTGTCGAAAGACTAAAGAGATCAGCATTTCTCAAAATGAAATCCCTTTGAAGAGTTTCATAAACTTTAGTATGAGGGGATGTAAATCACGTGCATTGTGGGGAATGGGTGTGCTGTTGGCGAGGGAACGCACTTCAAAGAGGTTGTGTGAACGCGCAGTCAGATCTCAGTCAAGAACCCTTTAAGCCCAAAATAACACTGAGCTATTAAAGGTTAAATCATTTGTGATGGAGTGAAGTGGTATAATAGCGTGGCTGTGGTTGAAACAGCTTAAATATAACACATTGATTTTAAATACATTGTTTGGGAATGATTGCTAAATAACTGACTATAGTTGTTGGATGATGTGTATTTTTTATGCTGATTAGAAAGAGATGTTATGATTATTATAATGACATCTATTACATCAAATTACCCATAACGTGCATCATGAGCCTTTTATTCATGTTATTATTAATCTAGCTTGTTATAACTTGCTACTTCTGCAACTGAAGTATTGATTGTTTTGTATGCATTGATTTCACAGAAAACCCGCTCGCGATACATATTTATTTCCTTGGAAAAAGTCTACTTCATGTCTAGTATTATGACATTTCAGAGGTAGGCCTTTACAGCATATTGCTGTGTATTATATTAATGTAGTATTTTATACTTACTCGGGATAGTTCAAATGAACAAAAACTCTGAAGCATCTAAAAATGCATATTGGAGTTGCTCCATGTGGAAGTAAGGGTTTTACTCGTATAATAAAACATCAAACGGGAAAAAAGGCTTTGCATCCACACGATTCATGTCCTGCGATACCAGCCCCGTTACCCGTATGATAGCCAGCAGGGCTGAAATACGCTGAATTTGCTGAATTTGTCGAAGAGAGAACATACATGCATTGAGAGCAGGAAACGAGGCCCTTTAAGAACTGATAAGCAGGTACTAAACATCATGTTCCACTTTTTTGCTTTTCTTTGCTTCACTTTGTTTTGCACCTTCAGATCTTAGCCACATATAGTTGCACTAATGATCTGCTATATGACAAAATATAAGGCTGTTTTCGTTCATATTATCGGTAATTGCAATCCTATAGGCACTAATAGTCTCACATTATCATAGTGATGATCTAATGTAAACAACACAAACCCTGTGAATTAGTCTCTGTTAGTTCATTTATTTTTCATGATTCGAAATCTGATGGGAATTTCATAAATAACACTGCTACCGGGCTTCCCGCTTCGGTGTCAGATGTATGAACACACACACACACACGCACACACACACACACACACACACGCACACACCACACACAGTGTGTGTTGTAACCCCAAAGTCAACAAAATAAACCCAAAACAAATGCCCTAAAAAGTGGAAGGAATAGATTATGAATGAGTGATAAACTGCAATTAGTGCATTATTAGCATTTGAAACCATCCCTATGGAAGTTTTGTAAAGTCTCTCTCTCACACACACCTACACACACACAATATTTTTTGTATATAATGTTATACACAGTATCTCGCATCATGTTATATCATGTTGTGGATGTACTGTATAGGCCTATATAATATATGTATAATATTGCACTAAGACTACATTTTATGCCATGGGTGAAGCTAGGTCTCCATGATTTGCTCTTCCTATTACATATTGTCCCGATAATAGTAGAACATGTATTAATAAGGGAAACATTGATCCAAACAGATTCTAGTACATTATCAGGAACACAACTGATTCTGATTAAACTGGTGACTAGTCTGCACACCACCAAAGGCAGGAATACAGATTAAACATGCCTTTGGGCATCTACTCGCAACACTAATGGATTTATCTGTCATAAGAAAAATCGATACATACATACATACTTATATAGATACATACAAACATACATAAATATATACATTTATATAAATATATACATACATAGGCCTACTATATATTACCTTTAGAATTGTATAAAACCTTGAATAAGAAAATCACATCATCCTGAAACACATTATGTCTTGCCTTACAACATTTTCCATGGATAGACGTATTAAAAAGAAGAGCTGCCATTTCAGTTTGTTACGCTGAATTACTTTTTGCTGCTTCAAAAACAGACCCGTTTCAAGGCCTCTGACATTCCTGTCTCACTCTGCCGGGCTGCAACATGGAATTAAGATCAGGCTGTCACTCAACACATTCTCGTCCCTTTTCTACAGCGATCACTGCAGAAAAAATTTAGCGCCAACAAACAAGGTTTGAGGAGAACGAAGAGGAAAACCGCAAGCAGTACAGTTCGGTAGACTTTTGTACAAAAGTTTAAAATATTTGTTTCTTTACGGGGAAAAAACAGACCACAACTCCTCGGAATAATCTCTTCCCATCGGTATAGTCTGTTCTCTACTCGCTCACTTGGGGCAACTCTCGCCCTACCTTTGATATGATTTAAATGAGTCTCAAGGTATTCAAAGCAGAACTTGATTCATCGGAATTCCAGGGCAAAGTCAATCCACTTGGGGATTTCAATCTCCCAGGACGAGGTCTTAAAATGTAAATGTAGATGAGCCCGCTCCACCTGCCTACCGTGGGCTATGGGAGAAATGGGATGTTTTCCATGGAAGTCTGGGCTCGGTGTGTATGAGTAATGATCATTCGGGGAATTGCCCGTATGGAGGAAAGGGCCTTAAAACAGACCCCCTGCATGTTGGAGCTTACGGCTGAAAAGCCTTGGCTGGGGGGCTCAGTGAAACACACTGCCCTTCAGGGAATCAACCGCACTTGCTTGTGTCACTGCAGGGGGCATTTTTACAGAAGGTCGTAGAAACCCAGCCCACCTGAGATCTGGTCTCCGTTGTGCAGGGCAGGTGGTCCAGGGTAGGCCAACATTGGGGACTCGTAACGTTAGAATATTAAGGTCCGTTGGTCGGAACACCAGTCAACACCAGGTGACTGTGTATGGTTCACACAGTGGTCAGTCCTGCAGAGGAGTGCCATGGGCTGTCGAAAAACTGCTTCATCTTGAACCTGCCAAAACAGCTCGTCTGCTATTGCAGACAAAAGTGCCCATCATGGCAGTAAAAAATATTAGAATTAACAAATACTGATATCACACCAATAAACCAATAGTCTCTGCCTTTCACCTTCAGTGGGAAAGCCTAATTTGTTTCAGCAACCGGTACTTTTTGATATATCTTTGCTGGATGAGTAAGGGTAAAGCTAGGCCTAGAGTATCTTAACCACCCCGCAAACACAGACACAGACAGACAGAAAGAGAGAGAGGGAGAGAGAGAGAGACTGAGGAACCATGGGACGCAGATCAAACAGGCACAAATCTGATCTGTGTGCTGTGGAAGTGGAATTATTTCCTTGGCTCGAATGCAACCAACCACCTGTTCCTTTGTTTATTTGCCAGATTCTCCGTAGATGGGATAATCTTTGGAGAGGAAAGGGGCTTGTTCTGACAGACACGATCGTCTACCGTCCGCTGAATAACAATCTGCCGCAGAAAGATGGCCATAAACAGCTGACAAAAAAAACAACCAACAACTAGTTATTCCCATGAACAAGGCAGTACCTACATAGTGAAGTGCTCAAAATAGAGAGAGGGCTGGTTCTGATGCATTGAAATGTGTCATATATTCCACCCAGATTGTTTCAAGCTTTGCGAACATACCATTAATATCCTATTTCCTAACTGATAAATATTCCACTCTGCAGGCTTACCTTTCAACTGAGCGTTGACGGAAATGCTGTATGATCAGGGAGCTAGTCGGAGCACATGATCAACACTCCACACGTCAGCATGCAGACCCCTGCTGCTTCAGCTACGACGAGCTAATGGCTGACACCATGGCAGATGGGTGCTAGGGTTCTACCTTGAGAACAAACTGTCTCCCCATGTAGAACCAAATTTCGCTCCACACCTGCAATACTACGGCAGCCTTTCGTATTTCTAGCAAAGAGCAGTAAAGCTATTATTTTCCAACAGGCATGCATCAACACATGATGTAGCGGTGGAGCTACGTACTAGCAACCTCCAGAATGTAG
>JAOPJJ010000002.1:7499316-7514256 GCA_027122795.1 Enchelyopus cimbrius
GTCTTTTTAAGGTATTATTTCCAAATTCATAAATTCAATGCTTTTAAGACTTTTTAAGACCCCGCGGGAACCCTGCAGTTTAGCCGACAGGATCAGCGTGTTAACAGATCTGAAGGTGGAGAACATTGTCTCTGCAGTTGGAGGCTTTCTAATACGCGACGGGGTTGAGGTGGAGGCAAATAATGGCGCGCTTCTGGAACTTTACAAAGCAGGAGGGCGTGGTCGAGAGGAGGAGCGGGAGGAGCAGGAGGAGGAGGCTGCACGGTGACGACTTTACGTGGCGTCTGTCCTGTTGGGGAGTTTGGGTTGGTTGAACTGCAGACGTAGCGCGTTAATAGCTGCTGGTCGGTGCTGCTCTGCTGTACTCCACTCTTTAGTTTTGTGCATCTATTAGATTTGTGTCCAGAAATGGAAGCAACACTCTGCAACATCCAGGTCCTCCTGCAGGCTGCAGAGTTTCTGGAGCGAAGGGAAAGAGGTGAGTGCGTTGACTGTCAGCTGTCATTTTATGGGGGAAGCGAAATGGGATAACGTCAACAAATGTGAATATAAGCTATATTTATGCTATGCAAAAGTACTATGCATTGAGTTAAAGAGGTGTGGCATCTCCACAATATGGGAATAGGAGAGTTCCAGGCCGACGGTGGGTCTCCCCGCCGCGGCTCGGTGACCTACATCCCGGGCTCAGCATTGTAGTCAAACGCGCCAAATCTGCACTGTTTGAAAAGTGGAGAACCGCTGAGCGCCCACCGCACAATGCATGGGAGTTGATCCACAACGCGGTGGCTTTTACCGCTTTTTAACGCCAATCGGTCGACCGCGTATTCGATCTTTGTGGATGGTGTGTGTTTGAAGCTCCATTCATATATGTGGGGCACGGTTTGTGAAGGATGGCGCCAAAACTTGAAAACAAAACGTCAGGCTGGGGATGCTGACAGCAGCATCACTGTGTAATACGCGTATGGTTCGGACCCCCTAGTATCATATATCCGTTTATTTGCCAGACTCATGTCCAAAAACCATGCAAGACAGAACAGATAAAAACAACCAAACATAACAATCAACAACCATTAAAATACATACAGACACCTAGCGTACTAACAACGACGGAATAGCAAATAAAGCGTGCTTGCAGATCTGACGTGTGGGTTTTGCTTCCTCGTCTGTTCAGCCCTCGGGTGGTTAATATGGGACACTTTGACCCAACAGAAGCAGAGCACGGGTATGCCTCAGTGCACCCTCCCAGCCCAGAAGACCAGGACAAGAGGAGCAGACACAAGAACAATAAGCTATCGGGTCCTGGTGGCAATAGGTGATTACACAACACGTAATATGTAAAACATTTTTTTTTTTAAAGGGTGTGGTCGCAAAGCTAACCTCTTCTCAAACTGGCTTCCAATGCACTGTTCTCTTTTTAGTGAACATGTTATTTCTTTTTGATTTACAGGCTAGTTCACAACGAGCTGGAGAAAAACAGGTAATTCACCTTCAATATTTCTCTGTAACCAAGGTATTACACATACTAACTTTAAACCAGAAATGCAACATATTTGTGTAGGCCTATACGATGTTGAACGTGTACTACTGTTCCCACTATAAACATGATTGCGTTTGGTGGGGCGGGCATTGCTCTTGTAATGACTAACATGTAGTTCTATGTGTTCCTATGCAGACGAGCTCAACTGAGATTCCATCTGGAGCAGCTGAAGCAACAGGTCCCTCTGTCGTCAGACTCCATGAGGAACACCACGCTGAACCTGCTCAGACGGGCCCAGCTTCACATCAAGGTAACCACAACAGCAACAGCGCTACGTCGTGCTCTTTGGCACGTCGTCCTCTTGCGCCATGTCTTGTTTTGGCCCCTCCGCGCACACTCCTTCTGATAGACATCCGCATTCGTATTTTGTTTTGTTGTCGTTACTTCTTGTGACTGTACATTTTAGTGAATGAATTATAGTGTGTATAGGAGTGGGCCAATATACAGTAGTAGTTACAATGTGACGCAGTAGATCAAATCTACATTTTTGGTTTTGCATTCTATATTATCTTCTATACTATTATATTCTATATTATTAGGTGATTCGCAATGTATGTGTGATTCTTTTGTACTCTTTCTGAAGAACCAGAATTTCCCCATCTGGGAGTGACGGGGTTTTATCTCAACCTCATTTGTTTTGGTTTGTTTTTTTGGTCACATCCCAGAAGCTGCAGCAGCAGGACGAGCGCGCCACGCAGCTGAAGGGCCGCCTGCGCTCGGAGCAGCGCGAGTTGCGCGGCCGCCTGGAGCAGCTGCAGCGCGGCAGCGAGAGGATCAGGAACGACAGCCTGGGCTCCGTGGTGTCCTCCGAGAGGTCCGACTCGGACAGGGGTAAAGAGACGCTCGCCGCCGGCCGCATTATCGCTCGGTCGATGTTACCTTAGGTTAATGTGTATCGTTTGTTTTATTTTTGGATTGGCTTAACAGAAGCAAATCGCAGGCGTATTTACATCTGTGGTGCAACAGGTCTGCGACGGGCCTACTTCCCTCTGACTCATTTGCAGAGGGGGTGGGGGAGGTTTCGTTTTGTGAGATGTTAAGTTGACAAAAATACAGTTGTTAACGCAATTAAGTGTATTACATGTTTTCTATATGATGAGTGTACGTACTTTATTCCCCACGTTTGTGTAGGTTGAATTTCCGCCATAGTTGTTGTTTTTAGTGAACTCTTTGGGGTCCTAACAGCCTTTTTTTCTGTGGTTTTCTATTGCAGAGGACGTGGAGGTTGACGTGGAAAGCATTGTGTTTGAATGCGTTTCCTCTGACGGACTCGGTATTGCACACACCGACGCTGACCACTGTTACTCCAGCCTGGACAAGGACTGGCTATGACGACAGCCCTGGTGCTGGTAAACCTTTTCTATCATTCTGGTGCCCGACAAGGCGATACGAAGAAGAGGAGCAAAAAATACAACCTCAACTACATTCCAGTTGGTCTACACATAGGACAAGAGAGAGAGAGAGAGAGAGATTGGACATTCATGTAATACTGTGCAGCCAAACTTAAACTTAATCTTTTCACCAAAGCCGGTGACTCAAAATTCTACTTCCAAGATGGGTCATAAAAGGCCCGACTACGAGCTGAACGTGATTGGTCGATATGCCCGCTGACATTTGCACTGACGAACCGTTTTACTAAGCTGAGATGAAACGCATCGCGAGTGGACCTGTAGTCACTTCACTAGATAACTTAAACCATACAATGTGTCGGACTCCCTACTCCAAAAGGGTTACATTTAACAACACATTGGAATACAGTATTTCCTTTTTACCTCTGATCCAGCCTTATGGTTTCGTCTACTACTTAAACAAATCTGTCAGCACTAAGAAGCTTAAAATTCAGGAATTAAGTCATGTAAACACATGTATAGTAACCCCTTATTTTTTTATTAGCGTAACAATAATTCTCATGTATTTTATTATTTTCTTTGTTGCACAGAGCATCCACACATTGCACTTGTTTTGTTCCTTGAAAGGGTTGAGGGTTTTCCGATCTGGATTAACAGCATAACTGGTCATGTTTTTGCACATTTATTTTTTTACCAGGCAATGAAGTAAGCGTTACAGATGCATGATCCTCCTAGGGAATACCGTGTTGACGTTAGAACAATATGAGGAGGTCAGTTGCACCTTATTCGTACAATCCGGAATGTATGTAGTCCCATGTCGGCCACTCCACCCGTTTGGACAGGCTAACAGCGGACGACACACCAGTTGTGAAAATGCTAAAACGTTACTGATTCTGTCTAGGGAAACGAGTGTCTAGTGACCACCTTGAGCGATGCCGTATATTAAGAGCTTTAAGAAGTGAAGTGGTCTGCCTTACTATAGCACCACTTTACACAATGCTTATGTGTCCGACGGCATCACGCCATGGAAGATAATGTATGTTCAAATCTTAAATGACTTAATCATTTTTAACTTATTTATCCAACATCCATGTTGATGACAAGCAGGATTTAACATAATTTATTTCGAGGTTGACCATAATCTTGATGTCCGGATGGTGTAGTTGACCAGTTCAGTGCTGAGCAATGTCTTGGACCAACACTCCATCAATATTTGTGATACTCTGAATAGCAGCAGTCTGGGGTTGACATTACGGATTGTAGGTCTAAGTCGGAACAATTGCTTAAGTGAAAATGTGAACAGTGACATTTTGTTTGTTTTAGCTGTTCAATATTACAATTGTGCTTCCTTAAATATGCATTTATCATGACACGTTTCATTATGCATGCAGTAGACTCAATGTCAGGATAGAGAATGCTACCTGTAATTGTTATGCAAGTTTTGCATATTACAAGTATGTGTATCCTATACTTTCACATTGAATATTGTGAAGCAGATTCTGGCTTCCGGATAATATATGCAAAGGATGCCTTATTTTCTTGTAACAACTTATGTATGCATTAATTCATCTGTCTTTCCAGTAATATAATGTAGCATTTTTATATTAGTGAACACTTTTTTTTTTTTCAATGAATAAATATTTTTTATATATTTCCCCCGGATTGCATTTGACTGTTGAAAACCACCAAACTTGCAATAGTAATTTAAACGATGCACAACGTATAATAGCAAAATTAATATTTATTGACATATCAAGCCATTGCTGGAGCAAGAGCATACTTTTACATACAGTATATATTAGCGGTGATAATTGATGTAAACAAGGTACCTGTTTTCATATTACATACAAATCCATTAGGCATAGTTATTTTCTAGATTGTGGTCACATGGTCTAGGAGTCCTCAGACTTGATTCACAAGACCATACTTGTGGACTGGATTTAGGATTGTTAACGATTAAGCGTAGGCAAAACCACTTCAATTTGAAGCAAGGAAAAATCTTTTTGCATGTAAAGCTGAATCAGGTTAACATAAATTTGGTTGAAATCACATTTAACAAAACCCTGACTGTATGGATTAAAACAATTTACAGAAAACAATGATTGTAAATTTAAATTAAATAAAACATTTTTAGGCATTGTTGTAAAATGCTGTTAAGCGCAAGGATAAATGGATCAATGTTGGTGTTCTACTAAAACCTTTGGGGCCGTAACAGAACAACATAGAAGGGCTCAGGGAACATGGGCTGCACTGCTGAAGGATTCCTTTAGTTATTCTACAAAATAGATGGGATGTGTGTGTATCTCGACGACACGAAGACCTCCGACGTACAGAATGTAAAAGATAAGTAACATGGGTGACAGGAAATGTCAAAACAGCGCTAGCCGTCATGGTCCATGGATCTCTAGCGAGGCAGCATGGTGGCGGTGTTTGCCTATACCCCTTCTCTTCACTTACTTGGACTATTGTGGGGATGGAGCAGTAACTTTGGTTGGATAATCGTGCCCCAGGGATCAGACATATTGTTTCTTTTGGGCTTGAGAAGCCAGGCCTTTAGCTTTCTCTTTGGCGGCCATCGCCGTCTCCCTCGCCCGTTCTGTAGCAGTTTCCGCTAAGGTTCTGGATGGAGTTTCGCCTGCAAGAGTGAACACGAAAGACTTCTTAGTGACACGTTTGTTCATCTCTTTCTAGAGCAGGGCAGTTTCAGAACACGTGTCAATGGTAATTACAGACATAATGTTTTGTATTTCATTTAATTGAATGAGTAGAATGTTAAATGATGTTGTCCACACACAGATCATTTCAGGTTCATCCCTGTGTGCCATGCAAAAGGTTATTTTCAACTTTTTCATTTGTCAATGATAGAACCACACACAAACCACATTTTACCTTGCATTTTGGCCAAGATATATTCAAATCCCTTCATGGTCTTGGTGACACTGGTTTTAAACCGTGCAAGGCCGAATTCCTGAAACAATAGATTGAGATGAAATCTGAAAAAGCAAACCTCTGACAAAAAAAAGCATTTGTTCACACCAAACATTCCTCATATGTATAGGATATAACAATGTACTTTACGACTAGAGATCTCCTTTCCAACACTCACCTGAATAGCTCTGGAAAGCCCATAAACAGTTGAGGAGATCCAAGCCTCTCTCTTTATTTCCGTCCAACTGCTGTTTTCAGTATTAATACCATACACACACCTCTCCTGCACCGACTGGTACAGATGGGGGAAAAGCAAGCAAAAGGAAAACGCGGTTTAAGACAGACAAGGTCACAGCTATGCAGGTCACTATCGTCAGAGGAGGATTTCCATGGAAATGCGATCAGAGACGAGCGGTACCATGAGGCGGGCATGGCTGATGTTCCAGGTCAAGGTGGTCATGGTCCTGTTCTGAGGGTCCACTATGGAGTCCTCAATGACGTAGGCCAGGCTGGACATGTGTTTGGGGAGGTATCGCTCCATCCAGCGAGGAGCCCTGCTAGTTTTGGTCATCAGACGTCTGGAATGGAGGCAGTTGCTTGGCGTAACCTCTCGGAAAATGATATCTTCCGTTAAGACATGGTTACTGAAGGGGGGGAGGCAAAACAGACACAATGTTAAGCTATTGACTTATGTTCAACGTGTCATTGTTTGGTGGAGGCACCATGTCATGCATAACGTGTGTGTGTTTTGAGTGAGATAACATAAATCAGAAGAGTGGGCTAACTTTCCAATCTAACCTGTAGGGGTTGGGGTAGCGTTGCCAGTATGCCACGCAGGCTTGGTCCCAGGTACATTTCAGCAGGCCTGCACAGCAGAAGTATTTCACCATGGTTCCCTCCTGCGTTGTTCTGTAGAGATAATGCAGGAATGTCCGTGAACATGGCATTGTACCTCGGTATCGACCAGAACCCAACACACAACCCAATATCCAATATAACTTTACATCATGATGGGGTTAGTTTTTTAATCTTTTTTATCTTTAATCTTTTAAATATACATTTTTAACAAACAAATGCGTTTAACCTGTAGCCCTTTGGGATCCGTGGATATAAAAAGCACTACACATAAAATATATTTTTATAATTATCTGTTTAATGAGTGAAAGAGCTACACACAAGCTGCAATACTGTCAACACAGGAGACGCACTTCGGATCAGGAATCGATTCAATTTGACCCTCAAGGCAAACGCAGTGACGGCACGATAGTTTCCGTGTTAGCGATAGCCAACTCTTCGTGATGAATGACTCGTAAGACTACACGTTATTTTGTCAGCGCATATAAGAAGCAGTCTCACTTTATAGCACGATGATTATAATAAGAATCAAACTGTACCTTTAAAAAAACATTCGAACCCAAAAGAAAACGAATCTCCGTTAGTTAGCGAAAAGGCGTACGGCTACATGTCAAACGTGCGACAACGGGAAAAGGTCAAACTCAACCTCATATCCGGTGCGGAAACAGGGTGCAATGTCCATAGTG
The DNA here is from genome assembly GCA_027122795.1 of Enchelyopus cimbrius. Lineage (NCBI taxonomy): Eukaryota > Metazoa > Chordata > Actinopteri > Gadiformes > Gaidropsaridae > Enchelyopus > Enchelyopus cimbrius. The sequence continues at coordinate 7,506,672 of JAOPJJ010000002.1, forward strand.
AGCACTAGATAGCAGCAAAGGACAACGTATATTATGTAGCTGCCGTCACGTAGAAAACGTGTTTAAATGTATTCATTTATTTATTTATATATTTATTTATTTATTTATATATTTATTTATTTATATATTTATTTATTTGTTTATTTATGTATTCATGTATTTAAACAAGTATAGCCTAGAGGTTAGTAATATATGATTTTTTAATAATTTAATATATACATGTATGGCACATAGACCATAGGCTTCCTGCTTGTGCGTGATGAGCCCAAATGTGCTAATGTTACATTATAGTCCACAGGATTATAGGGTAATTTACTTTATCTGATTATGAACTGCTTACAATCAACACAAATCTAGATAGCGAAATAAAACATTAACGATATTCTTTATTTCCTTTGGGTAACCGTCAAGTTGCATGGAAGTTATGTTGCAATCTGCACAGAGACGCAGGCAACTTCATGACGTAAGCAATGTATATATAAAATGGTGCACACACTTGTGTGCACACTTCATATAATCAACTAACAGGAACTATAAACAATCTACAATTACTTTTACTCTGCTTATTTAATAGCTCTCAATTACACAAACAAAGACACGTACTACGGTAATGAGCCAATGTTTGTAAGTCATTGCTTGGATGTCATTGAATACAAATGCCTGTGGCATTAACGGCTCTTTGCCTCTTCATCTGTTCATAGTTGACAATACAACCAGCCATCATATAGAGTAGAAGGTGTTTCGTTGCCATAACAAAACAACGTTTTTACGACCACCGCAGTGGGTCCCACACAGTGTCGCAGCCTCTTATGGACATGCATGAATGTAACTCGCTTGATTACATATCCATAAAATAAAATAAAAACAATGGCATACATCCTATAAACATATTACACAGAATCCATTTTCTTTACAAAGCAGCATACAAAAAAGGTGGCGCCCAAGTTCTCAGTTAACATCAAAGTACGAACGATACACTCATGTATATATACAGTATACAGCATTTACAGATCAACCAGCGCATCCGGCCCTGAGGTCCGCGTCTCTCTCCACACGGCGGCGGCGGCGGCGGCGGCCCGGCCCTCACACCGCGGTGGGCTGGTGGGCGCAGTGGCGGCCGCTGAGCGTCAGCCGCCTCAGCGAGCGCGTCCTGAAGGAGCCCTCGGGGTGAAAGGTGTCGGGCTTGTCCTCGCAGCGGAACACCATCAGGAAGCCGTTCCTGTAGTTCTTGTTCATCCAGCCGTACAGCACTGGGTTGGCGAAGGTGGAGCACATGGCCACGATGTGGAACAGCGTGTAGAGCAGCTTGTACTCCTTGAAGCGCAGCACCAGGTCCAGGTCGCTGGCCACCTGGAACACGTGGAAGGGCAGCCAACAGGTGGCAAACACCACCACCACCAGCGCCAGCATCTTGGTGGTGTTGCGGCGGCGGCGCACGCTGTCGCTGCGGCTGGCCGGGCTCACATGGTTCTTGAGCTTCAGCCAGATGCAGACGTAGGCGTAGCTGATGACGGCCAGAGGCAGGATGAACTGCAGCAGCAGCATGGCCAGGCTGTAGATGACGCCGTCGCGGCCGGTGGCGTGCGGCCACTTCTCCGAGCACACGGCGATGCGCAGGTCGATGGACGGGATCTCCTCCTGCCGGTACTCCCGGAAGATGGCGAGCGGCGAGGCCAGCACGGCCGAGATGGCCCAGGTGAGCGCCATGATGAGGAAGCTGGCGCGCCAGGTGAGCCGCTGGCCCAGGTGGAAGACGATGCAGCGGTAGCGCTCCAGCGCGATGACGGCCATGGTGAGGATGGAGACGTGGACGCTGAGCGCCTGGGCGTAGGGCACCGTGTGGCACAGCACGGCGCCAAACTTCCACTCATCCAGGAGCGTGTAGACCAGCGTGAAGGGCAGGCACAGCGTGTCCACCAGGAGGTCCGCCAGGGCCAGGTTGGCGATGAAGAAGTTGGTGACGGTGCGCATGGTCTTGTAGCGGATGATCATGTAGATGACGAGGGCGTTGCCCAGCAGGCCCAGGAGGATGATGAGCGAGTAGGCCACGATCAGCACCACCTGCACCCCCACGTGCTTGGTGACGTCCCAGCCGAACCCGGGCCTGTGGAGGTCCGTGCTGGAGTTACCCGGGATGGGGAACCAGAGGTGGCTCACGGTCTCCGTGCCCCCCTCCTCCACTGTGCCGTTTGCAGAGTCGGTGGGACTCATTGCGTCAATACCGGGTTCTTAGCTTGGCGTGCACCTGAGGATCGAAAGCAAGCAATTGATTAATGCTTATCTCAAGACGCACGAGATGAAGAGGCGCCGTGGTTGATATGCCAAATTAGCTCTTATAGTATCCCCGCCCCAGGGGCTTACAACATGGGAAGCAGAAACCTATTATAGCTCTCCAATTGTGGTCTTCTCGAGATGTGAAATAATAACAGATTGTGTGCGGAATTGATCTTCAAACCATATGAAAAGGTTTGCACGCTTGGGATGCGAGCGTCAAGAATTGGGATTGGAAAATGTTTGCAATTATAAAGGAAAAGAACATCGCTGATGCCTTTTCTGAAAACGAAATGTGACTCAGGAAGTCCCTGTGTGCCTTTACAAAAAGCCTAATTTCAGGCATTTCAGTCAGCTATCAATAAAGTGTTATCTCTCTTTGTACACGTCTTCTATAACACTCAGAGATGAGTCACTTTATGCTAAAAAACTGTTTGTTGTCCTCTTTGTGCCTTAATAACCACCTGTGCCCTTTAAAAGGCAAACAAAGCATGCGGTTGCAAACATTATAAAATCCCTATCTGTATCACACAAAGGGCGTTCAATTGTGGAGTCCACTGCTCAACAAAAGTACAAAGCCACTATTCCTATCTGTCTGACAATCCGAGTCAGGGGGATAGGAGGTTTTGAAGTGTGTCTCGCTCTTTGCTTGTTGGGGCATTTTGCCATGAGAGCTTCTTCATCAGAACACAAAGGCTGGAGAAAACTGGCAATGTACTCTTTGAGTGCTCAGCGTATTCAGCATGGGTTTGATATCTCTGCATTGAGGAAAAAAGGGCATTAGAATAATAGATCCCATTGTGAGATTGGATGCTCTGCTGTTCGGCCATAACCTAGGGAAATCACTTTTGTGCAATATCATGCATATTAAACTTTTGGTCAAATCAATTCAAAGCTGGATATTCATGTGATAAAGAAATGTTGAAAATCCACAGCCTTTTACATTGCTGCATGCCTCATCGCTGCATGCAATGAGTAGACGTCTCAAACAGGACACATGTCAATTAAGAAGAGCCATGCAATGACTTGCAAATGAAGGCGTTCATACCCCAGGGATGTTACCTTCATATCAATGTTGGTAGAGCCTTACTTATGTGTCACGTGACCCGCACTGGACTTACCTGTACTCTCACATTAGTCAACGGTGCAAACACACCGAACAGCTCAGCAATACTAACGTGCAGCAAGCCGCCTGCGGTATAGGAGAACGACGTTGTTTCACACAGCCGTCCGATCAGCATGTCACTGGAAGCCAGTCTGTGCCATTGAGGAGTACACGAAAACAAACCATTTTTTGAGACCTTCCCCCCCCAAAAAAAGGATGCTCCCCAACAGAGGCAAAAGTCGACATCAATTCTGCGCGTCTTTCTGGAGCGAATGTGAGCTGCTGCGTGTGGAGACTCCGGTGTCAGGCTTCTGCGTAATGTGTCCAGATGCACGCATGGTGCACCTCCAATCCATGCATGTGCATGCAAGCCATGCCATTCCAGTGACGAAATACAAGTTCCCTTTCAGCCAAGTAAGCCCAATAAGCGATGCATTGCCCGCGTCTACACCATCACCATTACGCACGCACTATCCGGACACACACGCATGTAGACGCGTGTGGCGCGCCAGCGGTCCATCTGGGAGGCGATGACAGAATGGTTCCAGGTTACTGGACAAAGCGTTCGTTGTGAAGTCCTTCAACATGTACGGCATCCATTCCGCGTGTTCATACTCACCTTTTCGCACTATAGGTCGCTTTACAAAGGATGTTGACTTTGGCAAGGTGTGGAACCAGAGGGCTCCCTTAGCTCCTCCCAAAGGGTGAGGAGTGCACATTTTGGTGACTGTGCTGACTGGAGTTCATTGGATGCGAGGACGCTAGTGAGGATGCGAGGACGCTAGTGATGATGTTATTCATGAATTCACAGTAACACAATTTACAATTGAGCTACATTATACATTACATTCAATACATTCATTCAACATGAATTAACATTAGTCAATAAGTAACCTACAGTTAATCAAGAGTTAACTAATAGTAAGTCACCATTTACTTATGGCGTTTTATGTTTACTAATTGTGCTCATGTAAGGTTATGGTGTTTATTATAATAAAGGTAAAGTGCATAAATAAATACACGTATTTGTACATTATTCAATAGGGTCAGCCCTTACCAGCTTACCCTAAGCTAAAGATAGCCCATGTGAATGCTATATAATAATGCCAATGCTAATTCATTTAATAATGAGTGGTTCCTTAAGTGAAGCGTTACCCAGTTACTTTGGTTTATGTGTGGTTTCATTGCATCTCGTCTCCCTTGACTATTGACATATTCATTGCCTTCTCATTTGCCTCAGGCCTATACTGCAATATCGATTTGAGTCACCAAGACAACACCTGTTCTACCTGCTGAGGATTTCCATCTTATGACAAACCAGTGCAGATCATTGCAGAACGCAACTTACACACAAACTCAGAGAATCAACCATCGATTCATGTTGAACATTGGCACAATGTATATTCAAGTCGCAAGAGAAAACCTATTTACAATGTGAAACCTTCCATATTGGGGGAGAACAGACGGACAGTCAGTCAGTCAGTGTCGCTTTATTCCCTTAAAGGGGTTGCGGGGGGGTTTCTGGAGCCAATCCCAGTTATCTAAGGGTGAAGGTAGGGTACACCCCGGACGCACATCAGGAGCCATGTTTGGGGTTCAGTATCTTGCTGAAGGATACTTTGGCGAGTAGCTCAGCTCCACCCTGGGGAGCCGGGATTCGAACCAGCGACCTCCAAAGACTGGTCCACCTGCTCTACCCGCTGAGCTACAGCCGCCCCGCCCAAATCCGATACCGGTGACCCTCAGCTGATATCACATCCACCGCAACAACCAACCTCCAATTAGGAGGTTGAGCATGCGTCATCCTCGGAGTAAAGGGTAGGCCTGCATGATAAGAGCAGCTCGGATTGTCGGCCACTGATTGCATATAAAAAAACACGCCTATTCCCAAACCAGTTCTAAAGTTAATGTTATGCGCTGTGGAGGACCCTTGTGAGGGACACGTGGACACATGGACACGTGTTCACTTCAAGTGGAATAATGGGCCATAGCCTCGCAGCATATGCTCATATGGGAGCTGCATATGAGCATGGGGGGGCGGGGGGGTTAAAAGAAAGGAGGATGGATATATACACTAACCACAGTGACGGGACTAATGGTGTGAACATGCTGCGTCTCACGTTCGTGCCTTTCTCCCATATCAAACAGGGCAGTTGCCACAAGAGGAATCTCGTGTCACATGGTCCACGTGTGCACCGATCTGTTTGTATTTACCCACTGTCATGTGGAGAGCCAGACAGCCCCTGCCATTAATTGGGGGTTTGTTCAGAGACTTCGGGGAACAACGAGCAGAGCAGCGACCGCACCGCAGCTCTCCCTACGACTCCTTGCGTTTCTGCTGCTTCTGTATGCAGAACGTTGTAGCTCCTCTGTCATGCTCCATCTGGGTCAATTGTCCCTTATAAACAGTACACACACGTCCTGATCTCCGGCTAATAGCCAGGCAGCGGCTGAGTGCAAGGAGAACGTAAGCTGGTAAGGGAGAAGGATCCAGGGGGGATGCCTGCACCTCTCTCCACCTCTCTGCTTTGTATTCACCCGTGATGCTTTTCTGGTTTTTGTTTTTGTACACGCTGCTGTGGATGTTCGAGTGCGCCAGAGTCCCCATGTATGTGTTCTTTCTTTGCATGCCACTATATAATATTTCATTACGGAACTCTTAGTGATCTTTAGTTAAATCAGTTATTTCTTGCTCTTTTGTCGGGCATAGGTTTCAAAACGAAACCTTTGAGACTGTGTTTACGATCTTTGCAAACATAATGGACTTGACTTAACCGACCTGTCCCATCAGCCTACATCGAAATGAATGTGAATTAGAACAAAGTTACAAACTATATTAAAAACGGCCGAGTGATGACGTAGTGATTCTTGACCAGATGCGGGGACCAATCAGAGGACACAGTGTACTCTGGTCATGCGCAGTAGACCGTTTCTGTCCGTCTTGTTTCGGTTCCGACCTCAAGCGACTAACTTGAACTTCACAGCGCAGGTAAAGACGGGGAAACTTCACAGGGTATTATTTAGCAAACTCAGCGCGTCCATTAACGCGTATTGTATTCCACATCATCGATTATGTGTATCGCTTCCTGGCTAGCCCTTTTGTGGATGCCTCTCTGCATCTAGCCTTTTGTTTTGCTGTTGTATCAGCAAATGCCACACACGGCCATAGTAAACATTGGTTTGTTTATTGGTGAGCGATCGGCTGACCCCTAAAAGCCCTTTAACCCCAATGTTTTTTGCTTCCGCTTGCTAACAAAAACCAGGCCAACACGGATGATGTTGCTTCCCGCCACGTATTGTTTACGCCGAATCTCTCGCAGGATGAGTTTCGTTTTCCAAGAATTCCAGCTCTAAAAACTTGCTCCAACTTCCTCCATTACAGGCTCTGTTGTCACTACTGTACCATCACACCGAGATCTACCCTGAGCACGATGGCGTTGGCCGCGTCTCAAAGAGGCAGTATACGGGAGGACCTGACGTGTGCCATATGCTGTGATTTGTTCCGAGACCCTGTCATGTTGACCTGCATGCACCACTTCTGCAAGAGCTGCATCACCAGGTACTGGAGAGGGGTGCAGGGGTCTGTGAGCTGCCCGCAGTGCCGCCAGGAGTTCAGCTCCAAAGAGTTTCACACCAACTACTTGGTGACAGCCATGGTGGAGAAGGTCAGGGCCAACTCCTCCGACAGCTACATCCAAAATATAGAGGTGAGCTATCTATGACTTTGTAAAAGTGTGTCAGAAATCAATTACAGATGTATTCCGTTCTAATGGGAGCTCTGACAGATGCCTGCTGTATGTTAATTCTGTGTTCTCAAAGTATTGGCAGACAGATTAATTATCAGCTGACTTATAGCATTTAAGCAGGTGCTCATTAACCTGCAACACCAGATGGAAAACTAAATGGGAAATTGTCCTTGGCCACTGGAAAGGGCAGGCACAGAACAAATGCTCGGCAGGGGGTGATTGGATGAACCGTCTGTCCATCACGTACAAGCTCAAGTAATTACCCACGTTGATTGGTCCGGACCGCTTGGGTTCAGCCATAAACACATTGCTTATAAGCCTCACATTATGGTCTCGTGTTTTTCACCTTTGGTTGGTAGCTTAGTAGCTAGCGTGCTTGTAAGGTTGATTTGGTCAGGGGGTTTTCTTTACACACAGGGGGAATACTTGGTATTAGAGGATACTAGGAGGGAAGACCTAATGC
>JAOPJJ010000002.1:8115977-8126121 GCA_027122795.1 Enchelyopus cimbrius
TCCGCGTACGTGTGAGCGCCTGACAAAAATGTTCAATTATCTTCATGCGAGCGTTAATGCGTGCGTTCGCTAAAAAACACATGAATGTTACACGTAGTCACTACGGGTAGTGTGATTACCGGCGTGCAGCAGTCATCATCACGCGTGAACATGCACATGAACGGGGGACTATTATAAGTCAATGAGGAAACTACATTACACGTCAAGCCCTGTGTGTGTGTGTGTGTGTGTGTGTGTGTGTGTGTGTGTGTGTGGCAATCAAGGCCGGGTGTGTTGTGGACTCAAGCATGTAAATGACAGGTATAACCACTTGTCTGGGGATACAGTTGAGCCCTGGGATCAATTGAACGTTGAAAACAAGTAGACTATTTACAAATGGTGAAGCCATCATGCCGTCATCTCCTTTTACCAGAATCCTTTCCGGTATCTGTTACACATTTGTGATGGTCCTTCCGGATACCAAGCTATTTGTATAAACTTGATGACTTAGTTGTTTGTAACTTTAATGATTGTTGGAAAACTGAGAGGCTAGATAGTGTCATTCTGTGAGAAAAGTAAATAGCTCCATCCACAATAATCTTTCCTTCCTGGTACAGGTTAAATCGGTGCTCTGCAAATACCCTTTCATTTATTTACATCTCAGGTCAAGGCTCTCAACAGTTTTGTGGAAACTCCTGTGGTGTAAGGTTACTTTGTTTAGACTCCCAGTAGGCGACACGCAGTCCACACATTGTGTGGACCACGTTTGCGCTACCCCACCCATTTTGATCGGGAAAAACCACAAAGCCATTTTTACAAGGATGTGACCTTTGAACATATAGATAGAACATTTTTGGTGAACTTCTATTTGAGTAAGAGGTGCACAAGTGTAACCCAACTCTTTTTTGGAGATGTAATGAGAATGAACAGACAAACCATTTATTTCAAAAGAATACCAGAATATACATCTTCAATACATTAAATATTTACACACATTGAATTTACAAATATATCAATATAGCCAATCAAATCCCATTAAGCCCAATTGCTTCTGTCCATTGATTACATACGTTTCTGTGACAATGGTTCTCAATAAGGAAAGGTAAGATAAATAATCACATGTTGTATCATTCTCACATTGAATGTTCCCCGAGGTGTGTTGTTGATAGATAATAAATCAACCATAGAGTACAAGATATTCATTGGGACAGACAGAAAAAGTTCTGGGCAATTATCTACAGCATACAGCTTTTTACTCTGTCAAAGATCTGGTGGACCTTCACCGCAGGAACACACCCCTCCCTAACAATGCTGATGGTACCTGTGAGGAATTACGGTGAGAAGGTTAGTGTCAAATGTGATACAGGATCGTCACTGGATGTGTGAGCAGTTTGTTTTGGGCGAAGATGGCATGCATTGTACCTTCATCTATCCTCAGGCAGTTGACCACTGTTGATGCCACGACTTCATTGGAGTCCCCATCACACAAAACCCCTTGGATCTTGTGTCCTAAACGGCTGCAAGCGAATGCAACAACAACAACACAATTCATTATAATGAACCGCACAAAAAAAGAAAAGGACTCCTGGAAACAATGGCGTTGACATGTGCTGGACTCCACTCACCTGAGCACCATGGAGTGGTGGGTGCTGTCCGGCTCGCCACTAGGATTGGCCGACGTAATGGCAAGAGGTCCGGTGAGATCGCACAGGTGGCCGGTGACGGTGTGGTCGGGAACCCGGATCATGATGCTGTCCTTGGTTCCCACGCGGTCATAGGCCGCACCGACACCTATGCGGGACAAACGAGTCAATACTGAAACCCCTGATTGAAAACCTTGCTCCACCCCTTTCCAAAAGCTGCCCTGTCCTACCCAGTTTGTAGAGCCAGTCCCCTTTGCTGACGATGCAGCTGATGCCTCCAGGATAGACGTTCCTCATGAACTCCCACAGAAGAGGACTGAAGGGCGGCTTGGCTGCGACCAGCTGTTCCACGCTGGAGATGCAAATACAGATCGGCTTTTCCGCTGGTCTATCCTGGGACGAGGACACAAAACACAAGTTTCTCCTGCTACCTGCGATGTCCTTCTGGAACAATATCTTTGTACTTCCTAGAAAAGTTGGACTTGGCTTACTTTAATGTTGTAGATCTTCTCTATGGCCTCGGGGTTTTTGCAGGAGGCAGCCAGAGCATACACTGTGTCAGTGGGGATGCCACAAACTCCACCTTCGTCCAGCAGCGTTGTGATCTTCAGGAGACCGCTGGTGAGCCTGGACTCAGCGACAGGACAAGGGAGCTGTGGTGACTCCTCATGTTTCCTGTGATTCTAAAACCATTGGAGAAGTGTGTTCAGTCCCATGTTTATGGTGGAATAGAGTAGAACCGAATATAACGTAATATTCAGTCACCTTAAGTAAGGGTGGACCCACTGGGAGTAATCTCTGTGCAAAGATGCAATTCACCAAGGAAGCAAGGGCTCCATATATACAGATCAGGGAGAAGAGGGCAAGCATGGCAACTGAGATAGAAACAGAAAACAAAATCGATATTAGAGAAAACCTTCACAAATGGTTGCTTGCTTCTTTAAAACGTCAAAGACTACCACCAGAAGGGAAGGACTTGCTTACTTTCTAGTTTGTATGGAAGTTGCTGCAGGGTGGAGAGCAGAAAACAGACAAGTACTACCTCCATGAGAGTTGTCGAAAACATCAAAACCAGGTTTCTATAGGAAGCTGCGAGAAAGACATAGGACACGTGAAACATCAGCAGTCAATGAAAACACTGAGACATCTATCATTTTTCTTTTAAATCATTCTGTACTCTGCCTTACTGATTAGGATGATGCATGCATTTATCAACAGGAATGCAATAGCGCCTGCTGTGAACCCATGGATCCCATTGGATGAACCCTGACCACTGATGAACCCTGGTGGACCCATTGGTTCCAACTGGAACTGACTTCCTGTAATACAAAAACGGGCCACTCAGGATCAAGCCGGTCACACTGAGAACAAAAACCAAAAAAGAAACAAAGGGAAACACAAAGCCTACCTGCAAAACGAAACCAGGTCCACGTGGCCCACACCACCGCATAGAAGAAAGGGATGATGGAGCCAAATCGCACCCTGCCACGGACCTGCACCTGGCTCACTAATCCCTGGATCACGGTGCCAGAGATCAATACCCAAGGCACAGTCAGGTGGAGGAGGCTGGTGTCGGCGCTAGATGTCTCGTTGTGGAGGGCGGAGAGGGCCGCCACCCCGTTGCAGATGTAGAACAGAGCATCTGGTATCTGGGGAGTATGAGAAGGCTCTCCCTGATCTCCGTGGTCAGCTCGACCCAAGCTCAGGATCCTTCTGAGCCGGTCCGTGGAGACCGGCTGGGGTCCTACTGGGATCAGGGACTTCTCGGCGATAGTGTTGATGAGGCGCGAGAATGTGCCGTAAAGGGAAGCCGCGATGAACAGGGAACACGCCACACCGAAGAAGACGTAGTAGCCCTGCAGGGGGATCTGAGGGACCGCGGCGATGGCGAGCAGGAGGAACAGCATGTTGTGGCACAGCTCCAGGCAATCCGTGTTCAGGCTTCCCACGCAGAGCCCCAAGGCTGCAGCCACAAAGAACCAATTCCCTACCATTGCATCCCTTGCTGAGGACACTTTGTTTGCATCACCAATAAGCACAAAGGCCACAAATTCCTCCCAGGCCTTGGTAAGCCAAAAGGCAGCATGTAGGCCAAATTTGGTAGCGTGGTAACAGTCATGGCGGAGGTGGGCATAGTAGGCTGCAAATAGCTGGGCGGCGGAGATTATCGACACCCATGCCACCCCTAACTCAAAGGACTTTACATAGCCGAAGCAGTAAAAGGCGAAGACGAACGAGGAGACAGTGTCACAGAAGGAGCCCAACGCCATCGGCTCAGCATACTTTGTGTTCTTTTTCTTTTCCTGGCCGATGCTCTGTGCACTGGCTGAGTTGGCCGTGCCTAGAAGGAGGACATTGAATAGGGGTGTCCCAAAGCCCTTGAGGGCTAGGCGCTGGGTCAGCCCTTTAACCAGAAGCACCGCTGAGCCATAGATGGCAAAGATAAGAATGAGAAGCTCCAAGATCCCCGCGACAACTAGGGCCCAGTGGCCTGACACCATTGCCACCCCTTCAAAGATCAACGTGAGGGTGATCGCTCCAAACACAAAGGGCATGATGTAGTTCACTGTGGCGGAGCAAAATGTGAAGATAAACGAGAGGAGGATATAAGGCACCAGACCAGAAATGGCTGCATGTGATATTGATTGATTGACTGAAGGACTTTGACTGTATGCCCAATCAGGGTTAGTGGTCGTGTTATGTATGTCATACTGGTTGATCAGGTCATTTGGCGTGATGTTCATCATAAGGTGAACTGGTATATCATATGGATATGGAGTTTGATCATATGAAGAACCATTTCCAGTTGCACCAGCGTAGAATATTTTGGTTGTTCCATAACTAGCCCACAGAGCAGCATAGCCAATGAAGGCGGTTCCACTCAAATGGTCATATTTGCGAAATGACAGCAAACCGGCGACCAATTGACAAATTCCACCAATCAAAATAAGGTGTACACCTGCAAAGTAAGAGAAGAGAGTATACAGGAAATGGTTAGTATCCGAACATAGGTAGAAGTATACATAATACTTGGTGGAGGAATTTTGCTCGATATCACTTTGAAAGTACTATGGACAAATGAAAGACAAATGAAGAGGTGGAAACACATATGTATCAATTTACCTGCCAGACTGTTTGCTACTCCTAATGGTGGGATTCCAGTCCGCGCTGTATTGAAGTTCTGCAGCAGTACCAGAAATGCACTGATGCCATTGGCTAACATGCCGAGAACCCCAGGCTCACCATAAAAACTTGCTGGAAAACCGTTAGAATTTTCCATGTCGAGTTTCTGTGGACAGGATTTCGGGTTTAGAGAGAAACAATTTATGAAACATAAACTAGGGTGTTGTTCACAGCCCCACGGATTATGACTATGCTATACAAAGTAACTTGGAATTTGCTATTTTAACACAAATTAATGTTTTAAGTATATGCGGATGCCAATAATAATGTTATTTTATTAGATTTTGTAAAAATATTCTAATTGTTTAAACAGAGGAATTAGCTCATTACCCACATTTTTTATCTTCTAGTTCTTTTTCTAATCTAAGCTTTCACAGAAATGCACTGACTCTACTACTGCCCGTCTCCTTCTCTGTAGTGAGGTATTGATGTCATGTTAGAGCGGGGCGAGCCAAACATTAACTGGCTCTGTTCACTCTGACTCATACTGCTCACCTGGATCAAAACTCAGGGGGAAGACAGACATGGATACCCACAGAGGTAATGTAGTGATTTTATCAGTTGAAATTAAATTGAATGGTTATATTTAACCAAAATATAACTTTATTATTATAAAAGTAATAATGAAGTTATACTTACTAATATAAGTAATTTTGGGTTGTTTTTACTTCTATGTTGTTTATCTTCACAGCAGATTTTCACAATACAGGTACATCTCAGATACATTAGCGGTGAAGCTTGGTTTAAATAAGTGTCTCAACTCTGTTTAGATCGTTAAATAATGATCACGTGACAAAATGTAGACAGAAAAAGTTTCTTACCTGGAGGATAGAGACAGGAGGACAGGAGGACACCCGGGTACTGCAGCTGAAGTGATTATTTTGAGGTTCAGGTGCGAGCTCGTCATAAATAAGACTTTCCTGAATCTGGGAGGGATTTCAGAAAAATGACCTGAGACCCACCCAGTATTTGTCCTCCATTACATCAGGACAATGTGTATCCTCCCCCTCCACCCCCCCCACACGACAAAGGTGGTGACGGAGACAACCTATTATTAGACATCTAAATTTTCTGCTGGGAAATTTTTCGGTTCAAAAAAAGAATTCCTGTTTCCTTCCCAGCTACTGGGCTCAGCAAATGGCTATAAAAGGTGGGTAGACATCGGTTTCGATCAGCACATCTTTACTGAGACGAATTGCTTCAACCCAGACCGAACAAGCACTCTCATACGACACGATGATCTCCAAACTGCAGGTAAAAAAGATGATACATTTTCTTCTTGGAGGCAAAGGTGAACTTTGCTTTAAGATTGCCTGCGATTGGACACTGCATCTGCTGAACAATGGCTCTTCTTGCTTATTCCGGGGGTCAACATATATATTTTGTGTGTCACGTCCACATATATTAAATCAGCTGACTCAATAAGTGTATCGGACAGAAACTGAAACTGTACGCTCAAAGTATTTAGATTTAGAAACAATGACATCCACCTTTGAATTGTCGTTGTGTTCCACAGAGAACAACAAGTTCAGTGCACGCTATGAGGCACATGCACCGCTCAGGAACCAAAGGTAACCATCTTAACAAACCCTAATTCTTCTTTTACACAAAGTGTTCTTGGACTGGACATTTACTTACACTCATAATGAAAGAAGAAAACCGAAAGTATGGCTTGCTTATCATACGACTGCTTGTTTCAACAGCAACTGATTACAGACCCGAGTCGCGTTTATTGCCTGTGTAAATCCTCTCTTCCACTCGCCGCCCTCCCTCCCTCCCTAACTCCTCCGTTGACTGCACCTGCACGCCTCGTCTGACTCTGATCTCTCATCGATTCAATTCTCTCTCTCTCTCAGGCCTCCCGGCGTCAGCCCAGCATACGCTCGCGGAGCACCCGGCTTCGGAGGTGACCGCCAGCTTCGGGAGGTTCATCAGCGGCCTGAAGGCCCGGCACCTCACCCCAACCGTGCTCCGCCGCAGCAAGAGGATGGTGCTGGACAGCCTGGGGGTGGGCCTGCTGGGCAGCACCACAGAGGTGTTTGAGCTGGCTCTGACCCACTGCCAGGTGAGCTCATTGGACAAGGGGGGGGGGGGGGGGGCTTGACCCGCGGTGGTGAGACGCATGACCTTATGAGGAGCCAGAGGATCAAATGAGATCAAATGCCACCAGGGAGATCGCCGTATCAGACTGACAGGACAGTCGCTTAATTGCATCGTGATGACCTAGATCAGGGGTGTCAAACTCGCGGCCTGTGGGCCATGTGTGGCCCACGTTTTATGTATTTTTTAATCACCTATGGGCTACCATAGCTCAGGCTCGTGACGGCTATTGGTGGTGTTTGTTGGCAAGTTAGCCAACACAAATTAGTCCGGCCTCACCTAGACTATATGTCCAGCAACACCCAGGAAAGTTGAGTTTGAGTCCCCTGACCTAGATAGATTGCGCCGGACAGTTGCTGCTCTACACAGACAGACGCTAGCCGTGTCTGAGGTGACGTCATTTGTATTAATCCATTGTGCACCACAAACAGTTTAAGAACCAGTCATTCAGCCTAATGCTATCCTGTACGGGTTTCAGTGTACTTATGCATACGTATGCGATGACAGTGGGAGGGACATGGAAGTGAACTCTCTCTTGTTCCCCGTTTCCCGCCCGTTCTCCGCTGCAGCAAATGTACGCCCCGGACCACATCAGCTCCGTCTATGGCCGCAGCGGAACCAAGCTGTCGCCAACACTGGCGGCCTTTGTCAACGGAGTGGCAGTAAGTAATTAAACGCATCGAAAGAACCGCCAGATGTGTAATGTGATGTCAAACATTTTGACGCGGATACAGAGTACGTTTCCAAAGAGGTTGTTGACATCGAGAGTTCCTGTGTATGCCCATCATTGTGCAAGTGGAATAGCGTTCCATCCTCTTTGCCGTAGGTTCACTCTATGGACTTTGATGACACGTGGCACCCCGCTACGCACCCCTCTGGAGCGGTTCTTCCAGCCCTGCTGGCCGTCAGTGGCATGATGCCACCCAACAGGAAGCCCAGTGGCCTGGACCTTCTGCTGGCCTTCAATGTGGGCATCGAGATCCAAGGCCGGTTGATGAGGTTCTCCAACGGCGCCAGCAACATCCCCAAGAAGTGAGTAGACTGGATGTATGAAGTGTGGGCAGAATCTTCAGTTTGTTTCTTGTTGTTCAGTTCGCTCACGGTAGTTCGGCTGTGAGACCTTTTCAAACTGTTGAAATGCACTAGCTTATTTGCTTTCTCTCTCTCCCTCCCCACCACCAGGTTCCATCCTCCCAGTGTGGTGGGCCCAATGGGAGGTGCAGCAGCATGTGCCCACCTCCTGTCTCTGGACCCCTCCCAGTGCAGCCACGCCCTAGCCATCGCCGCCTCCCTCGCGGGTGCCCCCATGGCGAACGCCGCCACGCAGTCCAAACCTCTCCACATCGGCAACGCCTCCCGCCTAGGGATGGAGGCGGCGCTGTTGGCGTCCAGGGGCCTGGAGGCCAGTCCCTTCATCCTGGACTCCGTCTCGGGCGTGGCTGGCTTTAGCGCCTTCTATGAAGACTACGCGCCGCTGCCATTGAACCTAGCCAAAGACGAGGGCCACAGCTTCTTACTGGAGGACCAGGACATCGCGTTCAAGCGCTTCCCCGCCCACCTCGCCATGCACTGGGTGGTCGACGCGGCCGCCTCCGTCCGTAAGCTGCTGGCGGGCGATCGTTCCGGAACAGTCTCCCCCTCACAGGTCAAGGAGATCCTGCTGAGGATCCCCCGCTCCAAGTACATCGACCGGCCCTTCCCGGAGTGCGAGCACCAGGCGCGCCATTCCTTCCAGTTCAACGCCTGCAGCGCCCTTCTGGATGGGGAGGTGGCGGTGCCTTCCTTCACTGCCGGCGCCATAAGGCGGCCGGAGCTGGCGGCGCTGCTGAGCAGGGTCCGCGTGGAGCACCCGGCCGACAACCCGGCGAACTTTGACCTCATGTACGGCGAGGTCCGGGTGACCCTCGACAGCGGGGACGTGCGCGGCAGGCGTTGTGACACCTTCTACGGTCACTGGCGAAACCCGCTGACCGATGAGAGCCTGAGGAAGAAGTTTCGGAGCAACGCAGGGGCAGTGCTTCCCTGGGAGAAGGTGGAGGCCCTGATTGAGACAGTAGAAGCACTGGATCGGCTGCCAGACTGCACACCTCTCCTCAGTCAGCTGCAGTAGTGGCTACCCTGACCTTCATCATGTGACCAGAAGTCCTTGATTACGATTTGAAGACAAGGACAGTGTCGCCATTTTACGATGATTATTGCTATTGTTTCAATGAAGAATATATATCATTGTAAATACTATGTATGCCTGTTTTATGTTCAAATCAAATTATGAAGAGGTTTTGTTTAAAATTGTACAAAGCTGATCTTTGGTATACTGTGTAAATATACATGAAGTCACTTGCTGCTTTGAAACGTAGCTGTACGTTGCTTATATACATTCAATATGACAATGAACGAAACATATTTATGTTGACATATTTTATTTATTTAATAAAACTCTTCTCAATTAACTTTTTTTCCTCAATTATTTATATAATAAAATACATAGATCGGCCGACAGACAGACAGACAGACAGACAGACAGATAGATAGATAGAAAGTTAAACAGTGATGCATAAATAGATAGATAGATAAATAGAGTGATGGATAGATAGATAGAAACAAAGATAGAAAAAGTTATTTCTTTCACATGCATATTTAAAGTAATCATATTTTATGGGTAAGGTTGTCTTCAAACAAAACAGTTTGTATGTAGGAAAGTTTATTTTTTAGGTACGTATTACGTATTTCATAAAGGCCGTTTGGCCTTGTATGGGAAGTATAACAGGACAAGACATGTACAGCTTGGTGTTCGCAATGAAGCCATATCACTGGTGATGTCACCAACATCTGGGTCACTAAAAAACAAACTCCAAAGAGGAGATTTCTGGAAATTCCCTCCAGGTAAAGGGAAATGCTGAATTGAGGGGACTTTATAAAGAATGTTCAGTGAGGTGGTGGTGGTGGTGGTGGGGGGGGGGGGCACATTGTTTATAATTATTACTGGTTACCATGTTCAGGGTTTGATGTTTTGCAAATGACCCTGACCAATTTATTACATATTGAACCTAGAACCGGGACTTTAACGCGTTAATTGCGATTAATTAATTACACAACGATTAACGCGATAAGAAATAAATTTAAAAATGTTCGCATTTTAATCACACTTATTTTTGCACCGCAGAACGTTTCTCACTGGATGATTTTCAGGCAGACCGATTATACTGGAGCACCAACTAGCGTTCATGAGTTCAGACAAC
>JAOPJJ010000002.1:8147656-8163219 GCA_027122795.1 Enchelyopus cimbrius
GGACGAATGACACTTTAGAGGAGAATGCGATACGGAGAAGTTATACTGCAGAATTTTTAAGACACAGATATCAAAATCCAAGACTTTTCCAAGTCTTTTTAAGGTATTATTTCCAAATTCATCAATTCAATGCTTTTAAGACTTTTTATGACCCCGCGGGAACCCTGATAAACAATCACAACGATCGAACATGTGTGCATATTTTACGCATCATTCGATGTACGTTTTTTTTAATTACCATTAGTGACTACCTGGTTAGACATAATTCAACCCTGAAAGACATGTCACAAACAGTGATTTTTCTAATTGATACATTTCTTTCTCTAAAGAATGTATTGGATTTACTTTTGAGTTATTTATATTTTCGTTGTAGAACAGGTTGCTATTAGGCCTCATATATGGCCTTAGTGTTAAGCCAAGGAGCTCATGTCAGTGACACATATAGCTCACACATATAAGAGGCTCTCAGTGTGCCCATTGTTTCAATGGCTTTATTATTGATTGAAAATATCAATACTGTCCTTCCAGTACGTCTACAGTAGCCTGCTTCGCTGTGATGGTTAATTATATTATGATTACAAAAAAATAATAAAGGGTTAAGCTATATCGACATCTTTGATATTTCATTTGGCATACCCGTCTCTGGTTGCACACAATTTCTGTTGCTTCCTTTTTGTCCTTTCCGTCTTCTCTCTCAAAAATCCCAGTTGAATTGATCCGAATAAAATGACTCGGGGGGGCCACCAGGCATCCAGTGCTGGGGCTTACACGTGTGATCAGTTGAACCACACATTAGAATAACTTCTGTCTTCTGTAATTTGCACACCCCACCCCCTGATTCTCTATGGATGACTTAAGAACAACAACAAAGCCCATACTACCTGACTGACTGAATTATTTCTGGGAGCACAACACAGGGTGTGTTTATGATGTGAGGCAGAATCTTCCACTCCAATTAAGCATGGCAAAATGTGTTCCACAGCAGACCGCAGCAGAGTTATGGATGAGCAATCACCCTGGCAATGCCTGACCCTGTGTGCTAATTAGTTACGACATTCAAAAAACAGATCCACACCAGGAGTTGGCCAGAAATGATAAGGCTTTTCTGTAGGAGTCCTCAGATTAACACTGTGGTAGCATTTAGTAGGCTTTCCATCTACCTATGATACCGTGTGGTTGTCAATTTTGATATTTAAAAAAGATTTGTGGTTGAAGCTGTTTAACATGACTCCACTTTATGCAATCATTCCTCATTTACACAATGATAAAAACAGAAACGGTTAGAATTATTATACATGGAAAAAACACAACCCGACTCTCTTCAGAAAGCAGCATTCAAAATCGTATTTTAATTTGTATATTTACTCCATAAACATTATTACAAAACTCAGCAAGTTACCAATATTACATTATCACCATACAGGCTTGATCACAAATATTTAAAACCTTTGCAACAGTTACAACAAAAACAAACAAAACAAAAAACAAAATTATACTCAAATAATTTACATGAAAATCTATAAAACAGCAAATTCTTCACAAATGAGATTTTTTTGCAAGTAATTTTTTCTTTGCTTATTTGTGTTTTGCACAGTAACACAACACTCTCACAACAAGATCATGGTCTTATTACAAAACTTCCAACAAAATGTAAATATTCCTAGTTTTCTGTCAATACTTTCATATTTTGGTTTTTAAAACCAGAAACTTGTCGTTGTATATCCTTTCCACTGCCTGTAGAGGCGCATAAAAGGTTACTCACACACACAAATACTTCACAGCACTTTCTAAGAAAAATATACACTTACAAAATATGTTACAAATTGGCACACAAAAAATATACAAGATTTTGTAGTGTCAAGAGTTCATTAAGATCCTTTCTGGTGACTCTAGACAGTATATATAAAGCTCGGTATTCTTTTAATGAAAAGACAAAAGTAATTTCAAATAATTTCATTGAATCATGGTGTGAACACATCAAACATAAAATAACATTATAATATACATTCGTAAAGAGGGTTAGGTACCTAATGTATTTTGCATTTCTTTTTTGTTATCTCTGGGAAAACGAAATAAAACGAAACAGAACAGATTTGTCAACTTTCTTAGCACCAATAACACGAGGCAGCTCAACAGTGGCACATCTAAACAAATTAAAAAAACGAAAGACAAAAGAAACAATGGAAACGACAATTATGAACTCAGAAAAGTACATTCAATTTTGACAATAGGCAGAAATGAGTGAAGGCAGACTAAGTGTGGCGCTCTCCTTCAGCAGCGTGTCTTGGACCTAACCCTGATACACAAGTGACAAAGGAACAACCAAAGTAGTATGGCACAGAGAGAGAGAAAAAAATAAACATGGACAGAACAGTTTTTAGGATTAGGATTCTTGCCTTTATGCAAGATATCCATCGCTCTGTCCTCCTGTGCTTCAGAATAACCCTAGCCAAAGTGACAAGGCCCTTTTCATAAATTAAGTGTCGATATGTTGGCACATCTTCATGCAGTCGTGGTTAATTAGTGCTCGGTTTTAAACAGATATTGGAGAAGGAAATTAAAGGCATACAGTCAAGGAAGATTGAAAGGAGATTTGTAGTTAAAATATGCAGCACAAAGTGATTGTATTGGCTCTTTATTTCTATTCTCAAGAAATGAATACTGGTAGTATGGATGCATATAGTATTAAAATGGATCTAGAAAACCTAATGTACGGTAATTCCACCATACAGTGTATCTGAATTACAATATCCATTGTATTCAGTATGTCTTAACAGCATGTCTTTATTTTTTTCATTTTGAGAAATGTACATAATCACATATACTTGTTGCAATAGGGTGACATTAAAATTGCCGTTGTTGCAAACATCATGATAGTCTTGTTTTCCATCAATTTACAGCTGATTATATGGATTTACAAACCATTTGACTGGGGATGTTCTGAGGTGACGTGCGCTTCAATCAGGCAGCAGATGTGACCAGACTGTAATTGATAGGAGTGGTTTGGGGGGACCTTTCGCTTCTTTTGACATTATATGAATCATACATGAAAGAAATAGAGAGACCAAATTAACTTGTTATATAACGACTAATATATTCATTAAACAAAGTTCTATCCAAAATAACAAATCAGGCAATAAAATAACAGAAATTCTCATGCAAAGTAAAAAATGTAAAGACACTTCCTTTCATCAATATTACTGATTCCATTCTAACCTTTTATGCATTCACATGAAATCTGACTGCGGATTACATTATGTCATGATTGCATTTACCGTTAATGCGTGCAATACGTTTATAAGTCGCCTTTCATTTCAAGTGCCTCACCCTGCAAAGAGCCTACGCTGCCCTCCGGTCGACCCAGCCCTATCTCACCTTCCATCACAGCAGCCTTCAAAATAATAATAATATTTCTTTAACCTCCCCATTTTAAGCTACTCAGAGCCAGGCAGATTTCGAGGTAAACTGAATTTGGCAAACAACACGTGGGAGAGAAGAATTCAGAGTCTGTCTGTTTTGGTTTAGTGAGTGGCTCAGTACCACTGACAGCTTGGTGGGGGCCTTTCGTCAGAGGTGAGAAAAGTCCAGAATGAAGGAGTTGCAAGTCACTATCAGGATTTTCTGACCCGAGCAGCCAATATTCAATGGATAAAAAAGAGGAATAGCCAATATTCACACATACATAAGAGGTCATTTACACAGCATCGTTACTTTTGGCACATTGATTTTAAGATAATAATTCTTTTTTTCTTTTTTTTGTTGCAAATATTGCATGTCCCTGTACAACAACATTGACAAAAATACTCTTTTGTAGGAGCTTTTGTGAATTTGCAAACATTAAACTGTAAATTTAGATCCCCAGTGGGTCTTTAAACTCCAGAAGAAAATAAAATAAAAAGGCTGGATAAAAAACAAAACAAAATGGGGAGTCATTGCAACATTGAGAGAAGAAAAAAGAAGGCTCAGGACAATGTTTGATATGTCATCGATTACAAAATGGTCCCATCCTGTGGAAAAGATGTCTTGGGCTTAAACAAGGCTCATTACTTGTCGATTTCCCTCTTGAAATAAGCCAGGCAGTGTATGAAGGACAGCAACAACAGGACATCCATTTTCTGCGTACAAAAACAGATGAGGAGGAGGGGTGCGTAGATGTCACTCAATGCATTTGTTTTAAATAGCTACATCTTTAGGGGAAAAGGGGGGAATAAATACATAATTCAGGGCAGCTAATTTTGCTGAGAAATACAAAAACAAAAGTTCTTCAGAAAAGGTGACAGAACAGTTTTTTTCAAGGCTCATTATTCTTTTTTTCAGACAGAAAATTAAACTGAAACAACTATAGGAACAACCAAAGCAGAAACAACAAAAGCAAGAAAAATGCAGCCATGGTAATTTCAAATCTCAATCAAGCTTGACACAATCACTCAATAGGTAGTTTGCAAAGTACAAGAAGTTTTTCTCATGCAGATAATAATTTCCTCTTCGGGGGTTAAAAGGTAGTGGGGGGTAATCAGGGGGACAAGAAGTCATGCAGCTCTGGCATAGCATCAGTGTAGGTATGCTGGGGGAGGGGAGGCTGAGCAGGTAGTGGGGTTAGGTGAGAAGTGGGGGTGGGGAGGGAGGCGGAAGGGGGCTGGGGGTGGGGACGGGTGCAACAGCAGTCAATAACAAAATATTACCTCAGTGTCTCAAAAGAGGCCATCAGAGCTATGTCCTTATTTGGGTCTCTTTCGGCTCGCTTCCCCTTCAGTGTCTCAATCCGGGGGAACTTTGCACTGGTCTTGTGGCGGTACAACTTTTTGTGTGCAGGCCCGGGGTTAATAAAGTTAGGCTTATCAAACATATTACAGCCCAGAGCGAGCTGAGGGAATAAGGGGTGGGATGGGTTGAATTTGGCCTGGTTTTTGCCTCCCTTTCCCCCTGCCTTTCTCCCTCTCCCAGCCCCGGTGAGAAGGGCCCCTTTTTTCTTCAGGTCAGCTTCGGTGCCTGCCAATATTTTGAGGGTCTTTAGGTTGAGGCTATTAGCCTCAGGGGTTATACAGGCCTCTGCCATCGGGTCCCACAATGGCTCAATGGAGGCCATCATGAATCTCTGGACCTCAGCCATGCCGGAGACAATGTTGGACAGAATGTTGGAGGGTTCCTCAAATTCTCTCTGGTCATCTCCTACCAGACTGTTGCTCTCTGACCATCCGGTGCCAGACCAGTCCCCAGTGCTGCTACTGTCAGTGAGGCCTGTGCCACAACCTCCGGCCTGGTTCTTTGCAGCCTTACCCTCTAACATGGCCTTGATCTTTTTGGTGGAGCGGGAATTCGGTTTGGGAACTTTGACCTTTTCCGTCTTGGCGGCTTTAGGGGCACGGCTCTTCTTTGGGCCTTGACCTGCGGGCGTTTGTTTGTAACCTCCTTTCTTCTTTGTCTTTGTGCTTTTCATACCGTTCATCTCAGCAGTGTGTTCATCAAAGTCTGTACTCACCAGCGCCTTTTTGTCCAAACCTACGCCTCCCTCACCGTTAAAGTGTTGCAGCGTGAACTGGCCATCCTCCGCTGTGTAGGGACCACTGTGCTCTTGCTGCTGAGCAACCTCACAGTTCCATTTCACCTCCCTGCCGTTGTCCAGCGTTGACTCGTTCCCATCCTGATATTCGCCAGTTTTCCCCGCCATCTTTATCTCACGCCACACCACCTGGGGGGACAGGTTGGGGGTCTCGGGTGGGGAGAGCTCTGACAGTGACGAGTGCCTGAACTTGTCAGGGGTGAAGTTGGAGATATCCAGTAGGTCTGAGGACTCCCTGAGAGGGGTGAGGGCGTCCACACTCTGCTGAATCACCACCTTCGGACTGCAGTGAGCCAAGAAGCTGTCCCGGCCCTCTTCCTCGCCCTCGCGCTCACAGGACTTGAGGCTCAGGGAGCTGTAATTGCTGGAGGAGGCTGACAAGGAGCCTACTGAATCATAGCTGATGAGCCTGCCGTTGTCTGTGCACAGTGATCCTCTCTGGTATTGCACCTGGCTGTCCAGAGCAGCAGGCTGACACACTTGCATATCTGCCCCGGGCTGCAGTCCAGCCTCGGCCATGTAGCCCTTTTCGTACAGCAGCCCGTCGGCCTCAGAACTCAGTTGGTTATAGTTGGATACAGGCAAGCTGTCATTTAGGGGTACTGGGGCAGGGCAGTTGTTGGGTAAAATGGGAGTTTCGTTGGTCTCCGGCCCAAAGGTCTGGCTATGACTGGGGCAGAGCTGAGGATGCCACATGTGGGGAAAGTTTGGGCAGTTCTGGGGCGACTGTTGGAGCTCGGACTCTGAGGGAGGAGAGAGGACGCAGCTCTGAGCTAGCTGCATCGAAGTAAACTGTTTCTCCTCTAGAGACAGACGCAGAGGATACTGCTGCCTGGAGGGTTGCTGGGGGAAATATGAGATGGCTGCTCCACCGGAGGAGTCAGTGCCGTCTAACAGGGTCTGCAGGTAGCCCCCGGGGATGACAGACACCCCAGCCTCCACCTCCTCTGAAGACGCAGCTTTGTCGGGGGAGCAAGTTGAGGAAACAAAAGGAAATTTGTCCTCTGGTGCGTTATTAGCGGCGGAGGTGTCGGAGAAATGGGTTGAGACTGTGTTTGAGTTGGCCTCGCCTAACCCTGCGGTAGGGCCCTCGATCTGTGCCACAGAGGCATCCATTTCATTGGTCACACTCCTCCCCTCTTCTCCCTCGGCTGCTTTCATTTTAATGCTCCTCAGTCGGGCCTCACTTTTGAATTTCCTTATCCTGCCTGTTGCATTTCCTCCCAGTCTCGCCTCCCTCTCTTCCCTCTCCTGGGAGCGACTCTTGGCTGTGACTGCATTTGCAATGTCGTGAGAGTCTAATGTGAGTGGGCAGGTAGGGGCTTCGGTTAGTCCTGCTATGACCATGGGGGTGGTCTCCTCTTTAGTGACGACCTGATCAGAGAGACAGGAGCCTGGTGTTGTGGCTGATTGCTCCACTGTGTGAATCCTCTGAACCTTAAGCCTATTTGCAATCTTATATTTCCTTTTGGGGTGAGTGGAATTGAATGGACGATGATGGCGTCCATTTAGATGGAAACTGCGTTGCCGTTTATCTCTGGCAGCCAGCTTAAGCTGCTCCTCTCTTGCTCTATGCCTCTCTTGCCAGAAATTCTTTAGAGGAGCCAATGTTTCATACTTGCTCACTGAGTCGGCGTTCAAGCTCACGCTATCTTCCACAGGATCCATTCTTCCCAATTTCACTGACATGTATTTCTCTCCTTTAAACCGGTTGATGATAATGTACTTGATGACAACGGGCGGCTCTTTGCGGCAGGATTTCCGGCGCTTCTTGGGACACCAGTCGACGTCCTCCTCTTCCTTCTGACCTGAGGGTGCCTTTTCTTTCTTCTCCGTGTTTTTCTCACTCTCGATTGAGTCCACGTCGTACAGGTAGTCGTCGCTGTATCGGACCTTCCTTTTTGAGCGCAGGCCATAGTTGAGAGGATTGGAGGGGCTCAGGAACCTCTTGGAGTGGCCTTTCTTAATTTTGCCCTCCTGCAGGGTGTCTGAAGAAGAACCAGTGCAGGAACTGTCGTCGCTGTACTCGCCCGACTCCTCGGTGGAGTTGAAGTCCAGTAGGTAGTTTACTTTAGGGGTGCACATGGGAGAGCCTTGGGAGCCATCGAGGGGACACTCACTGCTGCTGTCCCCAGCCTTCTCCACCTGCTCGGCCACTAGGATGAGTTCATCGGATTTTGGTGGGTGTTTCTCTGCACCCCTTTTTGGCATCACCACTCCCTCCTCTTTTTTGCCACAATTGGCCAGGACACTAGGGAAGAAATTGAACTGGGTCTCCTCCTGGAGAACATTAGTTTTCTCCCTCATGTTGTCCTGGAAAGACTCATAGCGTATCTTTAGGGAACAAACATCGCTGCTTAAGGTGGAGTCATCATCCTCATCATCAAATAGATTATCTACATCGTCCTCAGAGAAAAGGTTCACCGACAGTTCGTTCTTGGAGCACAGGTCCAGGAGCTCCATCTTGCTCTCACTGATGAAAGACTCAAAATAGCCCCAATCCTGACCAGCGTTAGCTAACAGAACCTCCTCTCCGCTCACCTTGTCCAGCAGCAAACCCTCGTAAAGATTCTTCGTGGTTGCATCGTCTTCCGGGTCATCACAGTCTGTTATTTTGTCCATGTCCCCTCTCTTGCCCTCGCCAGGGGCTTTAGGCAGGGGGAAGTTGAGGAGCTGATCTGAAAGCAGCTGCTCTCCATAGTGGCTCCCTGCTTCCCCAGCGTGGCTCAGGCACTGGATGCTTATGTTGCTGATGTCAGAGAAGTCCTCCCGGCCCACGTCCCCTATCCTCACACTGAGTCCAGGCTCTGGGTCGGGGTTGGTGCTAGGGTCGTGGGGGGTTTCGTGGATGGAGTTATGGTCCGTGGTCTCGATGAAACAGCCGAGGCAGGTCCGGCTGGGCTGCAGAAGACACTCGTCCGTCAGGGCAGAGACCACGGTGCCGGGCTCCATCATGGTGGACGACAGGGGCAGGGACGCAGGCAGTGGTAGGGTGGACTTGTGAGGGTCTTCCGTTGGGACCCAGGAACTAATGGCGGGATTGGGCAGCGAGGTGGGAAGTGGAGGGCCGTGCACGTGAGGGGCTATAGATTGAACCTCATGGGCTAGAGGGCAGGGGACCAAAGTCAGGCTCAGGGAGGATTCGGTGTCAAGGGGCAGGGGAAGGATGGGGGATGCAGGGGTGGACCTCTGGTGGCTGGGGTAGATCCTCTGTGATGTCCCTGCGGCGGGAGGTGGAGAGGATGGAGGATGAGCAGCATCAATAAGTCCGCCAAGCCTCAGTTCCCCGCTCTGATCACATAGTCCTACAGGGCACAGGGTGAACAAGAACAGGGTTCAGTTGGTATGCTCTTGATTAACCCTCTGAGCACATCATGCAATTGAAGTACAATTTACTCAAGAAAAGTCAGTTACAAGTGGACAACAGGAGCAAAGCATTAATTAATACAGTTGTGATTCATCATTATTATTCAGAAAAATGTCTTCAGATTCACAAATGATGTTTCAAGTCATTTACTCATTTTTCAAATGACTAAGACCAATGATTTGAGTAAAGCAAGAAATCACCATATAAGAAATGGTTGTATAGAATGGTGAACTTAATGCTTATATAACCTGATAACCTGGATAACCTGAAAACACAGAAAATGCTGTCATACACTCATATTTAAAGCGGTTAGGGAGAGTACTTATTTGGGGAATTTGATATGGCTACCATATATTATCGTTCCAAAAAAACCGGATGGGTAAACTGTAAAATCTAAACACAAGGTGCCTTCTGGCGCATCGACATGCAACACGATTTTATTTGCGGTCACCTCACTGAACTCCTTCCTCATCTCAGCATGTTACCGTCAGCATGTTCTCCACCCGCTAGCAATCACAGCCCAGCCTGGCTTTAGAGAACAGCACATATTTACCAAGACTGTCCACAACAATTGCTTGGTAATGACTTCATTGAGCGCCGGGTTAATTTCCTACAGGTTATGCTCGGTACAATGTCTTGTTCAGCCGAAGACTCGTCAATCTGATGAGTAACTATCACGCGCCACAGACGCTCGCTCGCAGCAGCAGCAGCAGCAGCCGGCAAATAGCTTTGTTTGCCGTGCATAATTAGACGACAGCAGCGGAGGCAGGTACATACACGACAGGCCCATATGCTGGAGACAGCCGAACCAATATGGTAAAGGTACAGCTGCCTCTCAACTCAGTCCCAGACTCACGGCGCACACATTTGTCTTACGGGTCTGCTGCGGAACGCGAAAACACCGGAGTAAAAAGTGGGTTATTTGTCACCGCAATTAATGGATCATCACAGGTTAACTAGAAGCACATGCAGCCATTGTGGAGTGGATGCGCTCCTTCACTGCAGTGCCTGAGGGGGGGGGATGACTGCTTTGACATACACTACACTCAACAGGGCCGCATCAGCGCGGTAAGCAAAGCTCGGAGGTCCCAGTAGGTCTGGAGCCTGCAGACACACATCGGAGCGTGGCGGTATGCCTACCACGATCTTACAATAGCGCTACTGTCATACTTAATGAAGGAAGCCTCTGGAGAAATAAGCATCTCCCTCCCTTTTTCTTTTCTTTTCTTCTTCTAGCCGGTAACAAGCCAGGAAACGGTTATGGCAGCACCTTCTTAGAATCCGCAGGAGCCTCGCAGTGAGGGCTTCGTGACGGGCTACCTTCCAGTCATTCTGCCCCCAGGTCCGCACAGCCAAAGTTCAGCATATTGACACATGTTCCCTCATTCGAGACCCAGGAAGGACAGCGTTTCTCGACGTTACCGGAACATATCACTATTTCTACTATATCACTATTGGGAAGGGTTGGGGACAAACAGAACGTTAAACCATTATTAGGGGTGTAAAGATTATCCGATATGTATCAGTATTCGTTTTTTAACTTGTAAGATACGACTACATCGATTCGGGAAGCCTTATGTGGATATGAACGTGACATGAACAGGTCATTGTTCGGATTTAAAAGTAAGGAATCGGTTTGTATCGCAAATGTTCCTGACTTGATAGTCTCTCGTTCCGAAATGCTCAACGCCGCGGCCTGGTGCCTCTCAATTCTGATTGGAGAACAACGATAGCCTGTCGTTGGTCAGAGATAGCGTATGACGCGATGACTTTTTAAGACGTGCAGAATGTTTTCAATTATTGAACTGAATCGGATTGCATCGAATCGCATCAAATTGATTTGTACCGAATCGCTTGTTATCAACATGTTGCTTTTCTTGAATCGTATCGTGACCACGTATCTAAATACGAATCGTATCGTCGTTTACACGAGAGATTCACCCCCCTAACCACTACGCTTTCCTCTTTTCTGTGAGTGAACAGAAACACGAGTTATCTAAAGTCAAAATACCGGTGGTGTCGGTTCTCATATATATTGTTTCAAGTATATTGTGCAGGATTCTAAAACAGCGCAGACTCTAATACTCCTCTCCTCTGCAGCTCCAGCATCTGTTCCAGACGTCTTCTGGGCCCCAGCTTGAAAACATAATGATCCTTCTTTTTTCTTGCTTTCATTGCTTGTATTAAAAACCAAGTTGTCACAAAGGTTTGCCCAAAGACGCTTTAGAACCACCTTGAAACTTTACACTCCATCCAAACAGTGGAACCACCAGCCCTATCAGTGGGTGCTGATGTGTGTGTGCGCTCACATTGTGTACTCGCATTGTGTACTGTGTTGTCCCCGCATTAGTATCCGGTGTCTCTCTAAACGTAACATGGTTTGTGTCTGGTTGTGTGCCCGCGTGCGCACATGCGTGCGTGTTTGTGTGCGCGGGTGGATGTCAATGTGTTTGTGTTTTTTTTCATGCGCGTGCATGTGTGTTTGTGCACATATATTTGTGTATGTGTCAGTGTGTGAGTGTGTGTGTGTGTTTAAGTGAGAGAATGATAGAGTGTGAGTATGCTTGGGGGGTATAGTGTTATCGAGAGGCCATCTGTCACCAGCTGGACCATTAGCTCTTCAGCTGTTCTCTATGTGCCTCAAATCCGTCAGTCAGACAGGTACACACACACACTTACACACACATTCGCGCATACACACACACACACACACATGCGCACACACACATGCGCGCACACACGCACACTTACAAACACACACGCACACACACACTTACACACACATTCGCGCACACACACACACATGCGTACACACACGCACACTTACAAACACACACACACACACATACACATGCGCACACACACGCACACTTATAAACACACACACACAGACACACAAGAGCTCAAAGCAATGGCCCGATACAACAAATTGACGTAACGGGTCAAAGGGGGATAAGACAGCCAACTTCTATTGATCAACCTCAGCCAGATCCGTTTAACCTCACAGAAACCCCCGGCGCATGTCGTCCACATACCGTTTCCCCGCACCACCGACCTATCGCCCGCAAAACTATGCGCAGCGCAGTTCTCCAGGACAATACCCATCTAGACACACTTCTAGATTTTTGGGCGATTGCGTCCATAAGGAGAGAAACGGGCTGGATCGGTCACATCCCAGAAGTAACTGGTCATCATGTATTCTGGATGACGTATTCTGAATACAAAATATGAGTAACTGTATTTAGTTACTTCTTCACTGAGTGGTATTCAGAATACAGTTACTCTGGCCATTTTAAGGGGTTACTTTGAGAATCCTTCTTATATGAATTTACGGGATTTCTCGACTCAAATTCTATTATTTCTGCGAGATGATCTTGTACATTAACACAATGTACAATGTTCCAGTTCATCCGATAATAAAGTCGTGTTTTGTTGCTGACATCACAAATGGGTCTTACAAACTTAGAAAGAGTAGTTTGATTCAACCTTGATAAAATTTAAAACAGTGCTTATGTAATCCAAGTATTCAGATGACAGTACTTTGATGGAGTAATGTAATGGAATTACGTTCCAAATTACATTTTAGAGCGTGTATTCTGTATTCTGTAACTGATTACATTTTAAAAGTATCCTTCCCAACACTGCATCCCTGCCACCCTGGCACAGACCTCCATGGCTGGGCATATGGTGGGATTCGGCCTGCTGGCAGGTGGCGGTTGATCGCCCCTCCGAACCCCAGGCCTGCCTGGCCCAGGCCATGCTAGACACAGCCTGGCCCATGTCAAACAAGACCCTGCTGAACCAGGCCAGGCCAGGCCAGCCCCACCGCCCGCCAGGACGTCTGCCGCGGCGCTGTCGGACTAAGCGTGGCGTGAGGAGAAACTCTCTGCCACCTGAGGTAAAGGCCTGAGACATGCACGCACACGCATGCACACACGCACGCACATGTAGAGAGGCGAGCTGGCAACTGTAGCCCATCTAATGGATAGTCAGACACACCCCACCCCCTTACACACACAAACACACACACACAGTCACACACTCATGCACACACACACACAGTCATGCACTCATGCACACACACACACACACACACACACACTCATACACACAGTCATGGTGAAACTCAAACGTTTCCTGTTAATTTGCACTTCGAACAGATTCAAAAACAACTATCAGGGGTGCATTGAGAGTGCTGCGGAACCTGACATTGATACGAATAGAATCAACATATTGTTTATGTCATTCCATATTTACAAAAAAAGCTCAAAAATATCAAATCGTTTAATGAATCTGATTCATTATTTTTGGACGTCCCATATATTTGTCTATCACCCCAATGCTCTGCATTTCACTCTCGTTTTTTTCCCTGGCCATCTGCTTTACTTGCGAGTGGCGCGTTCCTCAGCCGCGCTACGAGCCTAAATTACCCAGGCTGCTAGCCGGCGGGCTAGCTAGCTCCGCGCTGCCCACTCCCTCACCTCCACTCTACAGCATCAGATGAATGGGAGCGTGAGGAAGAGGAGGGACGGGGGAAGGGAGGAAGACTGCACCGCACTGCCGAGTTCACAATAAGTCAGTGTGTCATGAGTCACAGCCGTCCAGCCAGAGAGGCGGCGCGGCGCAGTTCAACCGAGCCCCGTTCGACCTGTGTTCTTATCCCCCCCCCCGCCCCAACTGCCGTTCTTTGTTCCACGACCAGGTTTTTCTTCTCTCTCTCTCTCTCTCTCTCTCTCTCTCTCCTTCTTCCTCCCATCTTTCTTTGTGTCAATATTTATCTCCCCTCTCTCTCCCGTTAGCCCCCCACCCACTCCACTCCCTTCAAGGAACAAGCTAATGCTGACGATGATCTGTGTGATTCACCCAGCAGGGGGGAGGGGGTGAGGGGCTGGACCAGGGGAGATAAAACCCCTTGCTAGGAAACAACCGGCGCTCGGTACAGATGGAGCTCTGGGCCCCCCGGGAGAGAGACTGTGAAGGCAGCAGGGGGCGCTAAGGAGTGGCTGACTGGAGGCTTAGCAAACAGGCATCACTGGGCTTTCCAGCCAGTGACAGCAGAGAGGCAATAACCGGATCAGCCGCAGTGGCTTCTAATCCACTGATAGGCGCTGCGCCTGAGTCTGCGGACCCAGTCTCCCATCGACGGCAGTCCACTCTGACAGTCCGCGGCAGCGACTGGTGTCCTATCAGTCCGCGCTCTGGTGCATGTGCGCCACGTTTCGTGTTTTCGCTTCATTTCCTCCAAAACAAAAAGTGTACCAGGACTCTGCCAGCGCGGCGGAGAGAGAGACGCTTAACCGTTTATTAAGAAAACGTTGGCGCGGCGATAAACGGACGTCATAAGTTATACGACAATCGAGGAGGGGGATTAGCGTCTGTTGAAGAAAAAGCCGAAAACACTTTCGGCACGAAAATAGACACCTTCAACCTTATCTTAAAAAAAAAGAGCTTAGAAAATATGTTCAGAAATCAAATTCCACGCTACTTACGCATTAGTGATTGTCTTTCCAGAACGTCCATTCTGCTTCATCAACGCAGTTTGTTAGACTTTCATTTATTTGGATTAGAGTCGTAATAAAGCTGTCTTTGCCCGGGTCCAACAAAGAGGATTATTTCTTCTACAAGAGTGAGGAACATTTGAGCAAAGAAGGAAGCGTCCGCGCCGATCTAACGCTAAAGAGACAACACGCAGGAGAAGCAGGGAGCGCGGGAGGATGAAAAATCAGCTCACCTGCGTTCTCCACGAGATCGACAGCCTCTGGTTGCTCCGTCTTCACGCCGAATGTGAGACCGCCGGCTGTTAGTATATCCATCACAAGGGCTCCACGTTCCACCGCCTATGCAGCATTTCCCCAGACCCACCTGTTGAAGGAGCCAGGGAAGGGAGAGGAGGAAGGGAAGGAGGAAAGGAGGAGACGGAGGAGGAGGACAAAGGGAACGGGAGTTAGTCACATGTGAGTGGGACTCGCACCCTGCCCTGTCTGTCTGTGTGACGAGTGCCTGGTGTCTTGTCAAAAAAAGACAAATATACGTATAAATATATTTATATAAATTTTTTATATTTTTTTTCGCAAAAAGGTCATTGAAATAAAATGGGAATTAAAATAACCAAGAGGGAGGCGAGGTGACGGATACAAACATAGGCTACGCAACATTCATATGAAAACGCTCTGAGAAATCATCTATAGATGTCAGACGGGGCTCCGGGGGGAAGCAAACAATCTCTCATCCCTGCTCTAATTGTATCACATATTCTTGTCTTAGATTAATTTCAACTCTGCCAACCCATAAAGTACACAAAGAATCCCTGCAGGGATCGCTATGGCAACTGTATGCCACACCGTCCTATTTTAAGCTTCATTTAACATTTATAGCAGAGTTGTTAACCTATGAGCACCTTACATAGGGGGCGCTGAGCGTATTTGTTTATCGTAATTAGCCACCCTCCCCCGCTCTGACAACCAGGAGCCGCATGGAAACCCAACTTGGCAACCCTGGCCCGGCGACGCCCCGGCGAGAGAGACGCCAACGATGACAGTACTATTTTTTTTTTTTATACGGTCGCCTTGAACGCCGATGTGTGAGCGTGGGGGGGGGGGGCGTAATTGGTACCGGGTGGGGGGGTGCGTGCGTGTA
>JAOPJJ010000002.1:8257019-8269050 GCA_027122795.1 Enchelyopus cimbrius
CGTGCGCACTGAAGACCAAGACAAATTCCTTGTATATGAAAATGTATTTGGCAATAAAACCTTTCTGATTCTGATTTGTCAGTCTTCCCCAAGAAAAGCCATATTCAGGCCTTCACATCTGCAATTAGTGAAGTGAATTAATCGTTGTATCCACAATTACAGATGGGTGGAAAAATATATACATAATATATACTTGGTCCTAATTTGCTGATACAAATCCTTTCTTCCATATATTAGAACGGTGCTATGTTTAGTTCTCTTTGACTTTAAGTTACTTTAAGGACATAACATGCTTGGATAGTAAATCAGATCATTAAATCATTAAAACAGATATACTAATTGAGACTTAATACAACAATTGTAAATATTCAGTAAGACCATCCAAACTCAGAGAGAGAACTAGCTAGCTACAAACCAATACGCGTTAAGGGAGGGCTACAGATTTCCAGCTCGATGAGCAATTAAACCACTGTTCCATATTAGGCCATCAGGAAGAAATGACGTCTCTGTGATCTGAAAGTGACAATATAAGAGATGGAGGTTTGAGTGGAGCGAGCATACTGGGTTCACCTTCACACCTCAACCTAAGGATAGCTGCCTACACCTGATACCATGAAGACGTTCCTCACACTCTGTGTTGCACTCATGCTGCATGTCCCTGTCATTGATTTGAAACCGATGGCCGATGTGTGCCACATTCTCTATAACATCCACAATGAATCTGAAAAGGATTATCCACCGGTAAGAAAAGTGCCTTTGGTCTGAAAAGTTGGTTGGTCTTAAAATGGCTACATTCTTTTCATCTGTAACAATCTGACAATAACTATGTGACCTTGAAATAGGACATAATGGATTCTCAGGCAAATGAGATAACCAGTGGCAATTCTGAATGTGGGGTATGTTGAAAACCTTATTATTTCCATTTGTATTATTTCAATTATTTATATTTCAAACATTTGGCCGGTACGTCTGTTTTTTTCAAATGTGTTTGTATTTCCTTATTCAAGGGACAACTATTTTGTTTGGCTGAGAAAAGTCTAGCAAATCTCAATCGTACGCAGTGGAAGTTGCCCGACTTATTGCATCAGTACAACAAATTGGTAAGTGTGTGTCAAATACATATATATTACCTCTTATATCTACTTGTTTTTTCGTATAATCCCCTTTTTTTGTCCACAGATACCTCAGCACTGCAGACTAATTAAAAGGACGATTTGTGTGAAGAAAATTTTAAAGAGAATTAGCTTTTGTACCATGGATAAAATAAATGAAAAAAATTGTACTATGAAATACTTTCATAGTTGAATAGTTGAGTGTTTTCTCAGTACATGCCACTGGAAAAAGTAACGGAACTAACAAACGGATAGTGGTTGGTGGAAGGTGTTCATTTTGACCCGGAATGTGACTATTTAAATGCTGTGGTAAAATATAATTATGTTTTTTACACTGAGCCATTGTATTTCTCTATTTTGTGGAACAGGCAATAAAATGACTTTCATTACATATACAATGGTTTCTAATGGGTGTTATTGTCGTGGAGCCAAGAAGGAACACTGATGAATCACTGTAAATAACTAATGGAAATACATCCCGGTATATTGAGTTTACAACATATTTACTGAATGGATTTACTTACACATAGACCTAGGTTGATTGAGGTTTCCAGCTGGAAATATAAGTAGAGTTTAAAGACTCTTGGAACTCATACTCTTGGAACTCAACTCATATAGTTTGTAATCACTGGCACATCAGCTTTGTTTTCTACTCTTCACTCACCTTATTTATCATTTTATCGTGTATTAACTCATCTCGGTGTAGTTGTCGGCATGCATATAGGAATACTGTAGTTGAGGCCATGTATACAGATAAACCCATTAATGCTATTAGATGAGGCGCAACACAGCAAAACAGATTGGAGATTTGTTTTCCTCTAGCGAATGAGAATAATTCAATGAAGAATTGGGATCTAGATGCTTTAACTTGAATTGCAAATATTTCACATTTATTGATGTCCTGACATTGCATGTGTGTACCAATTTAAACACAGATTTTAAGACTGAATGCAACAAAGCAGTTGACATAATACATATATAAGAATTAGAATAATTCAATAAGTTAATATAATACAGAGATAAAGATTGGGGAATGTAAACATTCAACATATAGCATGATATAAAGCCACTTTCTTGCACTGCAGTACATCATTTAATGAAATATATGCAACAATGTGAAAATAAGTGTTGCGAGTGTATTTGACACTAAGGTATGATTGTAGGCTACATCTCAATTGATTGGGAATGGGCGGATATCTGAGAGAAAGAAAACAGATTTGCCTAGTACCTAATGGAAATAAATGTTCACTACTGTAGGCCCTGAACGGCATGCGTGTCCTACCATTACGACAAGACATAAGTATGACGTGTAGTTTTGAAGTAAATACTTAGAACTTCCTAATATGTTTATAGCCCGCAGATAACCAGCAAATATTATACAATTCAATGAAAGCTCTCCGTGCCCATTGCTGCATATTCGGATTCGTCGTGGTCGAATATTGTGATCCAATAGCGTGGCATGGGATAGACAAGTAAATGATCTTGATTCATTGTGAACAAAATGCTAGAATAACCCTTGCATTTGATTACTACAGTATAGTTAACAGCGTTGGCATGAAACGCTCCGTACCTTAGAATGCACTGCCTCAACAGTGATCCTAAACATTAGTGTCTTTGATGTCTTTTCAGATAACAGCCTGAGAAGATTTGGATGAGTGTTAAGTGTACGTATGCATCTCAATCATTACGTGAGATTCATTTATCTGCAAGAATAGGCATCATTTCTTCTTCAAAAAGTCCACCAATTCCACTTGAGGCTATGAGGGAAATGATTTGTACGAGTGGTGTTTGGGGCCAAGAGCCGTGGTGTACTGCTGTGTAAAGCGTTCTCTCTCTACTGCTGGATCAAAACAAGCAAGCCAATAATAGCACATACAACTTTATACAGACTTAATCTTCAGTCGTGTCCATCATCTTCACATGTAAAACCAACGGGTGTTTTGTCATTCACTTTTGACATAACTAAAAACAAATTATAAAAATCGTCATACCAAAGTAATGACTACAGCCCCTAAGTTCAGACGGGGTTGGGGTTCAGAAAACTTCACTGCAAGAGAGATTCGATCACAGCCTCTGGCTTTGCAGATCTCTTCCTGTTAGAAGATATGGGCAACGATTAGAAATTTCACCGAAACTAGGTAGTATCCTGCGGACATACTTCTTAGAATAACCACACACACTGATAAAAACCCTCAACATGATTTTCCTCAAATCATTTTCTGTCTTACTTCTGCATATTTTAAGTTCTTCATGGCGCAATTACCTCCGGCCGGTCTTGGGTCGACCGCTCTTGCTGCTCTTGGAGGTCCGTGGCCGCTCTAGCTTCATGAGGGACTGCCGCATGCTCTCCTCTGTGTAGGCCAGGTACACGTGGGACAAGTCCACCTCAAAAGGCTGGAGCGATGCGGTCGGTGTGGTATGAAATAATAAAACAAGAAGCAGACTATAGTTATCGTTAGTTAACATCAACATACTATTCAGTGTTCAAGTGAAGTGAAGTGAAGTGAAGTGAAAGAGAGTATGTAATGTAAGAGATGTAAATTGTGGGCTCCATGCCTGATGGCCTTCCCGTCTGTCCCTTTTAGCAAGTGAATCAGGTACGGCTAACCTTGTTGGTTTCTGAGGGCAAACAAAGAGTCTACCAATCACCTATGTTCGAACTTCCCCTCATGTGGGTCAAACAATAGTTCCCTGCTCTTGGTTGCTGGTCATCCTGGAACCGGTTCCAATCTAAAACAAAGAGCTCCTCTCCATGGTGCATCCAGAGGTGTAGGCAAGAGACGCACAGAGTTCCCTTTGAACAGGGACCCCAGTTTCCTGCTTCCTGCCACAGTGACTTCAAACATATGGATATAATAATGCTTCTACTTTCTTTAAACATCATTTTCTCCCTTATCGGCAGGACAAAGCACGGGCAGAACGCAGAGTCAAGTACGCAACACATTTTTCTTTTGTCATTCCGCAAATATTATGGTGATATTTGAACCAAAACATTGGTGAAATGCTGCAGCGTATATTGTTTCTTACATCTTTTTCTTTCTTGTCCGGAGCTGGGGTCTGTTTCCTCATATTGTTTCCAGTGTACGCCACACATTTCTGAAAGAACAAAGAAAAAATCGTAATAATAATAGTAATATATCCCACAGCGGGATATATAGAACGTGATTTGCATCCCGCTATATAGAAATTCTGACAATCTCCAAATGTGATGCAGAGAAATATCACGGACAGACGTGCTCATCCGTGAAACCTGACTGCAAATGTTCTGAGAAACTGAAACTTCTGCGCGAAGCTCTTCGCATCCACGCCGCGTAGCTTGGCAGAACTCACCAGCTGCCACTCTCCTATATCTTCGTTCCAGTGCACATAGTTTTCGATCATCTCCTGTCATCAACAAAAACGTGGGGAAAATGATCAACACAGCAAAACAAACACCAATATATTCAGATATACAAGCCATACAGTCCCACGTCACCATACAAATGCAAAACACACACACACACACACACACACACCTGGTAATCCTGGGGGATGAAGTTGTCTATGATGAGCATCTGGAGGCGGAGCTCGCGGCTCAGTTGGCGGATGTTTTCCAGCAGTCCCTCGATCTCCCGGTGATGCTCCTGCTGCAGGTCTGCCATCTGGGGGGGCACGGTTCACAGAACACCAGGCCTCTGAGAACCGCTTTGCTTTACATGGGCCGGTCACACGACCTTTAACCTCTCCACCCCCGAGGGGGACCCGTATCCGTGTCCCCGGTAAACACACCCCCCTCCGAAATTCCGGGGCGTCCTCCGTGTTGGGAAGGATACTTTAAAAATGTAATCAGTTACAGAATACACACTCTAAAATTTAATTTGCAATGTATTCCATTACATTACTCCATCCAAGTACTGTAATCTAAATACTTGGATTACATAACGCTGTTTTAAATTTTATCAATGCAAATTGTTTTACAAGTGTGAATCAAACTACCATTTCAATGTTTGTAAGACCCATTGGCGATGTCAGCAATAGGAATAGGAACAGCTATAGGGTAAACTGCAACATTATACATTTTGTTGATGTACAAGATCATCTCACAGAAATATTAGAATTTGAGAAAATCCCAGAAATTCATATAAGAAGGATTCTTAAAGTAACCCATTAAAATGGCCAAAGTAACTGTATTCAAAATACCACTCAGTGAAGAGGTAACTGTCACTAAATACAGTTACTCATATTTTGTATTCAAAATGCGTAATCCGGGATAGACGACACCGGGCGTCCTATAGGGGTCATGCGATGCATGACCCCTATAGGGGGGGATTTTCCCTCCCGTTTGGTGTGCTGAACTGATTTTAATGGTGCACGCAAACGGTCTACCAAGTCCGTCGCGGTTCCCGAGCCGCTGTTCCCGACTTGGCGTCGCTCACCTCGGACTTTGCGGCCATCAGCATGGTCCAAACCTTCTTCAGCTTCTTGGTCTTCCCTTGGGCCTCCTCCTGCAAACTGGTGTACTTCTCCTCGATGTCCAGACGCTCTTGCTGATTGGGGAAGGGAGAGGAGCAGGTGGCCATGTTGACTACTCTTACTATGATATGAGCTCATTGCTACTGCATTCTTTTGTTATTTGTTATTTTGGCTTCCAGTAAGAATTCTATTAAGAACCAGCCGCGAAAGTAAACACCTCAGACAAGCAGACATTTAAGCGTACAACTATTATGCAGTTTATTTTAGTTTATTTAGAAGGGTGGTTAGAAACAGCCCTGTGTTGGCGGGTCACAGGGTGGACGTTGTGCTCCTAGTATGAGTCAGCAACCCTTCCTGATACGTCACAGAACGCTCAAAGTTGATCTGGTCTCTGATAACGGAATCAGCTCCGCCTCATATAGCAGTTAATTCCCGACACAGGAGGTGGGCAACGCCAGACGGAGTTCCCCTGCATTCGCAAGTTCTATAATAAAGCCTGGATGCCCCTCACAACATCGTAACCAAACCACGGTTGGATGATGCGATGGTGGGTGTGACTATTGAAAATAATCACACATCTCAATCGCAGTTTGTGTAGTTTGAAAGTCGTTGGATATTCAAATGTGCTGGAATATTGAAGTATTGTACAATGTCTTTATTCCAAGACACATCTGACCGCGGTTATATTCTGACTTTGGAGCTACCTAATTCCACTTCAGCCAATTGCGGTGGTCCAATTCAGACCTTCACCGGTTGAAATATGAATATGTATTGAAAGTGGGTCATATATGCAGTTGAATAGTAGCATACATTGCCTTCTTGACCGAGAAAAGGCATAACATTACTTTTTAGGGCTTGTGGATTGCAGACAACAACTCCCATCATGCACCGCAATGATTCAGCTCTGCTCGATTGAACTAGAACCCCCCCCCCCCAAAAACACTCCCTAGTACAAATTACGCAAAAATCTACGTCATTTGAACTAGGAAGCGTGAGAGGTAAATACGGACTCCTCCCGTCTCGGGGGAAAATGAGTGAACGCTGCACGACGTTAAAAAATACGACCGGGTTTCTAACGATGCAACCTTTAATGCAAACGTGTGAAGCGCTCCTCCAAACGGATACCTCCTTCTCCTCAAGCTCTCTGCGAAGTTGCTCAGCCCGTCTCCGGCGTTCCTCCAGCTCGTTGTTGGACTCCTGCAGGAGCTTCTCCTGCTCCTCCGCCTTGGCCAGCAGGTCCACGCCCCCCACGATCACCTTCTTCTCCAGAGCCGACAGCTTCTCCAGCAGCAGGTGGTGTTCCTGCCTAGACGGGACGCGGAGGAGTGAGGCGCAATGTCCCAGAGGGCAAATCACCAACACCGGAATCCCTCCTGAAGGCCGGGATATACTTCTCTGACCCCTCGAGCCTTCGCAGTTCTCCGTCGGCAAAGTAAACAGGTAAAGTAAACAGGTGCGTGCATACAGCAGATTGTAATTAAAAAGGGATAAAAAAATTATAATTAAGTATATATATATATATATATATATACACACATATATATAAATATATATATACATATATATAAATAAAAATAAGTATGTAAAAAATGTGGTTTAAGTATAAACCAGGCTTTAGTCGATCCAGAAGCTGTTCAGCCCTGACGGCGGCCGGCGTGGACTCACTGTGCTTTGAGCAGGTCCTTCTCCCTCTTCTCCAGCTCCGCCCGGGCCTTGTTCCTCTCCTCCTCCTCCATGTCCAGCTTGGCCTCCAGAGCCTTCCGCTCCTCCTCGATCTTGGCCTGCATCTCCAACATCTTGTCAGGGGAGACCTTCTTCTTCCCTGGGACCCGGCGAGGAGAGATACACATAACATGAGGGTGTTGATGTAGGGCCTGGCATGTCTGGTTAGTGGGGGGGAACATGGATTCTGGTTAGGACAGGTTACATATGCTGCGAACGCCGCCGCCGCCGCCGCCGAAATGGGAGGTGTGTCAGTGTGCGGTGGTCATTCTACAGGGAATCTCGATATCCATTGATCATTCGATCGGTTAGTGGTCTAGCGGTGAGCTGAGCGACAGATCGCACGACCTGTGATCGAAGAGTGAGAAACATCCCAGTGGAGGAGTTTGAGACGGGCTTTGTGCAGGAGGCTCTCCGGTACAAAGTGGAGAGAAAGATGGACGAAGGTAGGGCAATGGCAGACAAACAAAAGCACACAACGGAATGTGAACATCTGATGGTTTTTTACACTTGAAGACTTATTTCCAGTTTCTTTATGATGAAATAGATCGGTTCAGATGTTAATTTCGCCGAAAAGCTTGGTTTGGAGAAGTTTAGCTTTTTTTGTAGCCCCACTGTCGAGGTACTGTAGAGGTAATAGGACCAATCGTCATCGGTCATTAAACGTTCGTTTGCAAAGCTGTGAAACTCACCGACTGGTCACTGGTTGATGTTCGTCCAACAAAAATCTGAGCAAAGTAAGCTTTCCAGCAGAAGTTAGACGATCGTTACTCTTTTTCAGAATGTAAACAATCTATTTTCCGGTTCCTTCCGGTGGCCTGGCTACAACAAAATGACTCGTACAGCGTGCTGGAAATCATACTTTGCTCAGATTTTTATCTTGTCGAACAGCAACAAACACTAGTGACCACTCGGTGAGTTTCACAACTTTTCAAACAAATGTTTAATGTTGCTTTAGGACCGATGACAATTGGTCCTATTTCCTCTACAGTGCCTCGACAAAAGTGGAGCTTTTGTAGCAGTGGAG
Organism: Enchelyopus cimbrius; assembly: GCA_027122795.1. Taxonomy (NCBI): domain Eukaryota; kingdom Metazoa; phylum Chordata; class Actinopteri; order Gadiformes; family Gaidropsaridae; genus Enchelyopus; species Enchelyopus cimbrius. Next base: position 8,265,333 of record JAOPJJ010000002.1, read on the forward strand.
CTACAAAAAAAGCTAAACTTCTCCAAACACAGCATTTCGGCGGAATGAAGACATGAACCGATCCATTTCATCATAAACAAACTGGAAATAAAGCTTAAAGTGTCAAGTACCGGAATACTCCTTTAACATGTGATGGTTAACATGTGACGGTTAACATGTGACATTTACATGTGACGGTTAACATGTGACTGTTAACATGTGATGGTTAGCATGTGACGGTTCACATGTGACATTTACATGTGACGGTTAACATGTGACTGTTAACATGTGACTGTTAACATGTGATGGTTAGCATGTGATGGTTCACATGTGACGTTTACATGTGACGGTTAACATGTGATGGTTAGCATGGGTTAAACCACAGCACTCGTCTTCTTTTGGCCTGCATTGCCGTAAAGAGGACAGTGGCGGCGGACGCGCGGCAGCCAACTTGGTTAGGGGTTTGTGAGCAAAGCGAGGCCAAAAGTGCATTCGGGAACATTTAGGATTCTCCCACCAACCTCGGTCTTCTTCAATTTAGAGGTGTTTAGCAACCGAGCAAAGGGGATGGGGGGGAGAGAGACAGATAGGACCACGTTACCACATGAAAACCTTCTTGTACTCTACAGGTTGAAAGACAGCCAGCATGTCAGAGAGACAGGTAAATGGTGACAGGGGGAAAACCCAGATTGATAGTTGATCTGACAACATCCTGTCCATAGAGCTTCCTTTATGTTGAGTCAAACAAACCATCGTTAATCAGATGGTGTACAGATCGTGAGGTCATACCATGCAAGTGACATATGTAACGTTGAAAGGGTCTGGAACTGAAGAGTCCCCCACCCACAGAGGTGTAACATGAGTTGGATGTTTCACTAGATCTATTATGGACTTTCAATTGGTTTACCACTCTTGTCAAAAAGGCCTGGCCACACACCTACAAACAACCTTAGAGGAGCCCTTCTCCACACAACACAACACAAGCATACCGCGGGGCCTCATGTAACACTCATTATCACCCAACGTAATGGAAAACATGAAGTTGTAAAGTAGAGGGGTTTTTTGGTAGTTATTTTGGATCGAGTGTGGGACGGCTGTCGGTTGTAAGTTACGGTCATGTCTGCTATTTGTGGTGTGTGCGAGTGTGTGAATGTCATCCAATCGGGGGCGTTACACTTAAGAAAAAGGGGTCAAAAGCCAGTGTTTCCGCTGAATTGTCAGTGCCACCACAGAAAAAATTATAATAATTGCACACTGATCTGGTGTCAGCAGATACCTTGACTCTGTTGGTAGTTATGTCATATTTGGAAGCTCAATCTGTAAATTTTTCCCCCAAAAATCTCACTAGAAGTAACCATTTAAAGGGTTATTTTTCAAAAATGTCTTCCAGGGGGCATGACCCCAGAACCCCCTACCGTTGGTTACTAACTCACAGCACCACTGCTACAAAAACATCTAGGGGAAACACTGAAAGCACTGTGACAAAAGATGGAAAATAGTGTATGAAAAGGAATATGTGAACTTCCTCATCAGTATTAACTAGTAGGTAACTGATAGGAAACCGCCACTTCATTATTTATAAATTGAATGACTGCAGAACTAATATCCGTAGGCGTTTTTAGGAAGGTACAAACCGCATCGAGATATTCATCTGTGCAGAAATGTCACTATTGAGGCGTTAACCCCTCAGAGAGGATTTTTTCAAATTTCAACCAATCTCCAGAACAAACCACCAACGTAAAGATCTCCCTGATTGCCGTCAGTCGTATCATGACCGACAGATATCTTTATATCTTATGATAAATGTAATAAAAGTGTCTTTTATAATATTTTGTGTCGTCTTGTGCCGCGATGTTTATGGAAATCACTCACACATATGATTGTGCTTGAACTTTACCAGTAATGTTCCAACATATTTGCAAACAGATTTGCCAGCATTTCGCTACTGGTTCCCATTCACACACGAACGGCCTAGGCTGCATGTGTGGCCCTACCTCTCCTTCTCCTGCGTCCTTCTCCAGCCTCTCCTCCTTCCTCGTCTCCCTCGTCCAGCTCCTCGGAGCCGCTGGCCTCAGAGCCAGAGATCTCCTCGCCTGGAGAGACACAACACAGCCTCTTGGACCACTGCACACTGCGATGCTGTGATCTAGTCACGCAAATACATACAAATATGTGTGTAACAGCAAAAAGACACTACTGCAGGGGTCTCAAACTCGCGGCCCGCGGGGCGATCTTTTGTGGCCCCATACTTGATATTAAAGCTTAGTTTTATGTTATTAGAAAAAATCTAATGTTTTGTATATTTTCTATATTTCATATCACTTAGGCTGGTGACGGCTATTGGTGGTGTTTGTTGACAAGTTAGCCAACGCAAATTAGCGCTGGCTAATTTGCGCTGACAAAACACATATTGATTCGGCCCGGCCCCTACCCGGACTACATGTCCAGCGGCCCCCAGGAAAGTTGAGTTTGAGAGCCCTGCACTACTGAAAAGCGCGTATGAGGGATTAAAACCCTTTAAAAACATTTGACTGCATCATGTTGACATCTCAGCCACACAGAGGTAACGACACACGATATAGATGGCAGACACCGCGCACAGGGCAGTCCTCATCTCAACCCCGCCCTGAGGGGCTCCAGTGCTCGTGGGGACAGGTGGTCCCGGTGGTCCCGGTGTTACCTTCCTCCAGCTTCTTCTTGAGGTCCTCGATCTCCTTCTGGAACTGCCTGAGGAGCGCGTCTTTGGGGTCCTCGTTGATGCGGGCCTTGTTCTTGATGTTCTTGGCCCGGTTGGCGTAGCGCAGCGTGCTGATGGTCTCGTCGTAGTTGTAGTCCGCCGGGCCGATGTTCGCACACTGGCCAACAACACACAAATGTAAACACAAAACAGCCCGGGAGAGAGAGAGAGAGAGAGAGAGAGAGAGAGGGAGAGAGAGAGAGAGAGAGAGAGGGAGAGAGAGAGACTCTGCATTCGTTCTCATGATCGTCACGTTGCAAACTCTTTGATTCATAATAAATATAGATATAATTTGTGTGCGTTGAATGTGATGTTTGAGGTGAAGCTGTCCTGGGTCCTGATCGCGATCATCCTACCTGATCTCATCCATTTAAATGAATTATGGACATTGGAAGATACTTGAATTATCATGTTAGACTGTTGTTATATTGTGTATGTATGTAAACTAAATCATGGCGGTTAATTGATTACAGGTTTGTTCAGACCAATCAACAACCAGGGTCCACCATAAAAGGTGTGTTCTTTCACCGTTTGGGTGTGTAACTTGAAAAAGGCCGAAACATTGTTCCTATAAAGACTATTTGGCATCTGAACAAGAGTGTGCGGTTTCTCTCATCCCGTCGCGTTCATCCTACCATCATAGTCTTGGAGTTCCCACCGAGCGAGTCCTGCAGCAGGCGGGTGAGCTTGGAGTTCCTGTAGGGCACGTGGGTGCTCTTGCCGTCCACCAGAGCAGAGATGACGTTGCCCAGGGTGGAGAGCGAGAGGTTGATCTTGGTGGCTTCCTTCAGGCGCTGCCCGGTGGCGCCGGTTTTCCCTTGCCTCTCCGAACCCTGGTGACGTCGAAATGGAATCGAAGCTATAAATGCATAATTACGGTATCTGTCGTTTGAAAGATTCGAGGTTATCTAAGAGTGGACTCACAGCCAGGTCGACCAGGTGCAGTTTCCCCATCCGCACGTGCTGGTTCCCGTCCACGCCTTTCTCGCTGCACTCGATGGT
>JAOPJJ010000002.1:8509997-8521318 GCA_027122795.1 Enchelyopus cimbrius
GCAGTGGAACAAAGTCCACCGGGGCCGTGCCCTGCAGATGGGAGCAGTTTCAGTCCGCATACCAGAGAACGACGGCAACGACAGCCACCCGACTGGTCCGATCGGTTTCCCCTCTAACCGGCTAGCGTTGAGGCATTCGAACGCAGATCAGGCTCGATAAGGGAACCGCTGATCCACATCGGTATATAGCCGTAGCGTGTGAGGCAGCATGGGCGGATGAACGGGTGAGGACGGTTGGGCTGATGACTGGAAAACACTGAAAGGCGTGCTTTATCGTGGCTTCCCATCAAGGCCGATGTGGCTCATCCTTCCTGGATGCAAACAGTCCCCCCCCCCTCTCTGTTTACAAGAGTAACTTCTTCTCCTGGACGTCTAGCCTTGTTCAGCTAGCCAGCTACGGACGACGGTCGTAAAAGCGGGCTTTATTACATTTGGTGCAGTCCTTACTTTTCCAACAATCACAAAGTAAACATCACACGCTCCACTGAAATGGATTCAGACTCACTGAACTCATTCAATCAAACGTGCTCTCCCCCCCCCCCTTATTACCAGCCCAGAGTGAGATCTTCCTTATACGGTAAATGGCAGGTCAGGTTTTTACATGGATGCAAATCAGTTCACCAAGCACGTGTTATTCATAGCTCACGATGTGGACCGCACTGCAACCTCAGCGAACGCAGAAGCACACCGCGCTATAACGAGAGGTTGTTAGGGTGCTCGATACACCGCCGCCATGACTCGATACCTCCGGAGCATCACCGATAGGTCACCGACGGCAGGCGGGGCCCAGGGATCCCGGAATTAACTCTGGGTAGGGACTGAGTTTTAATCTACACTTAGATCAATTGGATTTCCTCACAGCACAGCGCAGCATTAAAGAGCTACAGAGGCTACAGGGAAAGAGCTGGGGATGTTAATGAAATCATCTCAACAGGATGCATGATGTAACTGAATCCAAACACCCGTCCTTGTCGGCTGACATGGGTCTTAGTGACGTGGGGAGCGCGGCCTATCCTGTTATTAATACTTAGCATTGGAAGCTGCTGGTGAGCTGCCTGAATCCCATCTTTAATGAATTATGCACTGGCTGCGCTGCATAGGGTCTCCATAATGTCCTGCTATTTTAGATGAACACTCGCTATGCTATCTCTTTTCTGGGGGGGTGCCGATCGGTTTCTAGGATAGAATTGTGGAAACTCGAAACTATGGCAAAAAAAGAAACAGGACATGGTTACTTCAGATTCTACATAAAACATTCAAAAGGACAACACATTTAAAATATGCCTCTATTCGAAAATCCAATGACAAGTCGTATTCCAGTTGATTATATCATTTAGGTAAACCAAAAGTAGATTAGGACTTTCATCTTGTACTGTAGCTCTGATATTCCTACAGCCATATTTATGTCATAGCCATAATTATTTCATATGCATATTTATGTATTTATTATTTATTTAGTACCTAGTTAAATGGCATTCCATGTAGCTGTAGCTGGGTGGGATCATTTGGATTTGAACTCTACACGGCACATCCAACGGGCTCCAATCTGTTATCCCTCAGTTCCAACAGCTGCATCACAGAAAAACCTTGATAAACTGTACATGAGGGATTATTCATTAATAAATGCAAGATATGCCTGGGATTAACCTTATGTTACGTCATCAGTGGTAGGGCCAAGAGCTGAGCCACGGTTCAAAGCATTGAAAAAGCCACACTTGTGATTTACAGCAACACACTCGCCATGAGTCACATGCACAATTACGGAAAAATCAATGTTGGCCTCATGTAGCCGCCCATAATAGAATACTTATCTGGAAGAAAAAGAAAAAAGGCTCATATATCCGTGCTGGAGTTCACAAGCTCTGATTTCACTCGCTCTTACAAAGTCAGGCTGGTAGAAAGCTCTTAGTGGACGACGGTGTAATTTACACGTACGTGGACATCGTGAAATTGGTGACCAGGCCATAACAATACCCAATCTGCCACATGATCCCATCAATTGTACATAGTGATATGTGCAGAAGAACTAATGTACATCATGTTTTTATTTAAATGAGTTGAGTTTCGAGCACACTCCCACACACCGCTCTGTGGGCAGTTTGAGAACAAAGACTGTTGCGGAGCACTGCTGCTGTTAATGAGCTCTCCTCCGAGCCGCCGGGGACTGGCTGGTGAGAGTCATTCAGGAGCTGCACCGCGATTGGTTGAGTGAGGAAACAGGGGTGGGGACAGATGGATGAGAGAATAGAGTGGCCCTAACGGGGAATCATTCTCTCCATAACCACCAGCTCAAGATCCTGAGGTAGAGAGACGGATGAGCCATAAACGTACACTCGCACACACACATACACACACAGTGTTCGAGAAAACCAATAGCTCAGGAGTCTGGGGATGAAACACAGTTGAGCCATAAATACACGCACACGCACGAACATGCACACGCACAAGCACACTCACAGGTGCTGACCAAGTGCTTATCCTGTCTGTGATACATTCAACGAAAATGCATTGCCATCTTCAAGAGGACTAATACTCCTTAAATTACATAAACATTTCTATTCAAATAAATATATCATTTGATTTATACATTTAAGAACAGAGAGTGGATTTGGATACCACTGTGAAGTATATCTCTGCAGTATAATATGTTGGGTAAATCGCCTGTGGGGTTATTGACTTGCGTTTCTGGTTCCCATTTCCACAAATTAGCAGTCGGAATATCCAGTCAGAGATAATGGGAGGTGAGTGTCGAGGGGGAAATGGCTTATAATGAGAGGAAGATGTCTGCTTGGATGTTATTGGACGGGATCCGGTCCCCCACAGAAGGCCCCACCCACTCAAGCTCCAAACCTCATTTCAATTTTACATTTGGTAATAATCTTAATATTCAACAACACATGGCCCTTCGAAATTGAGATGGACCGTTGGAGCGTACCGTTACAGTTTTAACAAACTGTTTATAACACCTGCGTGTTATCCGTCTCCATGCCAACAGCCACAATCCCACAGGAGGGATAGTTCTGTTCCTCTGTAACGTGAAGGTGGCAGCCGGCTCAGCCCCTTCCAGCCTCCTACGTGCAGGCCTGGTGCTCAGCATGGGCAGCACTAGCATCATTGTCTTCATCTTCCCCCCCCCCCCGCCAGAATGAGACAACTGCCCCTTCTGTACCGACTCCGCCAGGATACTGCCATCATTGTGTCGGCCGTACAAGAAGGCACTGGAGGTGCCTCTGGGCTCCAGTCTTCTCTCCTGGTTGTTAACACGTTTCGCTGTTTAATGGATGATGGCAAATGGATGCTCTTTGCATCAAGAGACCGTTGCATCATATAAAAATAGATACAGGCCTACCACTAAATGCAAACTATGTAAAGGGACATGATACATTCAATGAATGCTTGGTGGGGGATATCTTAGCTATAGAGCTGAAGCGTTACACAAATACAAACACACAAATTACATTCCTGCCATCAAATGCAACATGCAGAATCTGAGCCCTATAGTGTTGTGCTAAGAGCTATATTGAGTTGTACTCCTGCGTTAAGATTGAAATGCTGAGACAACAAAATGCAGGGCTGCCTCGGACAGCCCAGGGAATTGGATATGCTGAAGCGGATGCCTGAGCCTGCAGTAGACGTACACCTGCACACCCAGGAATAAGGAGTGCGTCTTAGGAATAAAGGAAACAAGTGCTTGTTCATCCTCAGGACAATTGGGAGTACAAAACAAAGAATGAAATTAGGACCCCCAAAAAACTCAGTGACCCTCACCACAGTGTCCCACAATGTTACCCAGCACTGGAGTTGAGGGGTTGGGGGGGAGGGGGGTGGCATCCCCCTTTGAACTAAAGATGGTCAAAATCATCCACCTTCCCATACCCTGTTTTTTTTTTCTTCAATTAATGTCATATTATTAATTCAATATTATTTTGGGGAACAGGCTAAAATACTGTGGACGAGGGGAACGTGCACATATAATGATCACCCCCCCTGATTTTTTTTTACAACTAGAGTACTGATGTTAACCCATCCTCAGGTAGTCACTAGTCAACCACCACACACACACACACACACACACATAACAGACAGGTGTTAATGCAGGGACTTACTCGAACGCGAAGAAGAGCGCGCACGTTCCGACGATGAGGAACAGCGTGAGGTAGAAGACGCCTTTCTGGCGCGCCATCATCACGCGCCCATCACAGCAGAACGTGTTTTTTCCCGGGAGCTTTTCCCACTTTCGCACCTTCCGTGTGATCATAACGGCCGACATGTTGCTGGTTGAAATCAGCGTCCCGTGGTAGGCTAACGGATAGCCGGTTTTACACAACAAATAGTTCTATCGCGTCGAAATCCGAGGAGATAGTGAGGCTTGAGCTTGCGCAGATTTAGTCAAAGGTGTATTAAATAAAATGTCCCAAATCCTTTAAATATCATCTAGTGATGGTGTAGTGTTACTGAATATGATAGCACTGCTTCATATAAACAATTAATTTGAGGCAAATAAGGGATTGTTTCTGTAATAATAACGCTGTCCCTTCTTAGACATCGTTATGAAGCGTGGTTCTCCGTTTGTGTGTAGCACGCTGATCTTCCTTTAATCCAGGTTCCAGGTTATTCCAGGTTATTCCAGGTTATTGTATGTTACTGTTGGCCCGGCCGCCTGCCGTGATGTCAGAAGAAAGACCACCACCCGTTCGGTCAATGAATCAGGCCGACTGTATACTACGTCAATGCCAGGATGTCCTCCAAAGGCTGGCGAAAAATGTTTCCCCAACACTGAAAAATATCCATTCCTGGTTTCTGCATTGAACGAGTGGACATTGACCGGTTGACATTCATATCATCTTGATAAATCATAAACGATCACACACATACCACCGCCGTTTCATGAATACGACTACAACACGGCCCTCGACCGCGGCAACCGGGTCCAATTCTTTGAAATCTATTTCACAAGGCTGTTTAAAGACAAATCATAATTGCAGCCTATATACAAAAACGCATTTGTCGCGCTTTCCCGCAGGATCCGCGGTCTTCTTTTAGTCAATGGCAGCAGGAAACACGCCTAGATTGAAATGTCTCTTCTTAAAGGGCCAGCGCAGGTGGAACAACACAACATGTGGGTCTTGGTTCAAAAATTGCTTCAGAGAAATCAGGAAAGCAAAGCAAATATCAAATCGTTTGCAATAAAAAAAAACAATGATTGAATGATTTATTTGCTGTTCTCGCGCGCGCGTCTGTGTGGTACATCTGACACTATAACTCTTGCATGAGTGTGGCGCATGAATAAAGGAGTGTGTGCAGTGTGTTCACATGGGTGCATGTCGGCTTATTTACACCATGGAGGATCTTTATTGTGATTATCTAATACATGGCGCCTCCGTGCATCGCGCAGGTGGGAGGTTCTGTTGATCTCCTGGCTCCGCCCACTATTGTTTCACGCCCTACATGTCAGGGCTATTGTCATTCCGTAAGCTTTATTTTGCCGCATGAAAGCATTGTTTGTGTGATGTGTGGAAATAAGCATAAGACTGCTTCTACGATATGATTTTTTTTGTTATGATACAAATATGAACAGTAAACGTTTGTAATTAAAAATCTATCGCTGGGGTTGGTCCGTCGAACATGATCGTCCGACTAGAAACAGTGGTTTGTTGTGTTTCCGATTGCGTAGCTCACAAACCACATGGACCAGCGTCTTAAACCTGTAGTTTAACATGCCGTCTTGAAAAATTACAATACCAATTTCTGTGCTACATAATATTATTATTAATATTATTATATTTAAACTATTATTAATATTATTATTAATAAACTACACATGTTACATATTCAGTAGGCACAAATACAATCAAATCATTTGATGGGAATGACGAAAGGAGATAAACTAGTGAGATACAGGTATAACAGAGATTCATACAGGGAAACTGAAAAATGACCGCCCTCACAGCTACCAGTGTCATGGGGATTAAGTTGAGTTCTGCTAGTAGATCATTGTTCCTCTCGACCCGTTTTGAAGATACTCAGCCAGTGGCGGTTCTACATCGAATGACGCCCCGCCCCGGGCGAGATCCCCTCCGAGCGCCTTCCGAGTGTCAACTCAACAAAACAGCTCAGGTGAAGCCCCCCAAGAAACAAAACCAATCCACATCGCCCAGCGCATCAAAGACGTCCAAACCTGGTTACTGACTCACAGCGGGGTTCCTCTGTGAGGCTCCCCCGTTGGTGGCCACGTTGATGTTTGTTTTGATTGATCAATTAAGGAACACCCGCCCAAAGAGCATGCGTGCCGCGTGGCCTTAATTAAGGGGGCGTGCTCATCAAGAACAAATTCGTTATTAAAGCCAATATGTATGCATTTGTTAAGATTAATTATCTATATGCCTTTGATGTTATTTTCTAATTTCCCACCTCCTTAATCAGATACATATACTATTGTGAGGGTCCGCTGGTCTGCAGCAGACTCATAATACGTATAGTCGTAGGCCACTATCTCTATTTCAACTCGGACACTAATGACTGTTTTCTTTATTAACATCTTACTAAAGGGTCATTCATTTAACATACAAGGCTATTCCACCTGCAGCACTCATGGTAAACAATATGTGACGTCACGTGCATCAAGTCAGTATGTGGAAGTATTAAAGGGGCACTATTGCACCACCAGGCGTAAAATGATTACATTACAAGCAGTATAAAAATATGCCCGGCTGTGTGATAGTGTGACATCAAAAGTGGGAGAGGCGGTGGTACACCACCATTATTCCTCATTAATACGTCCAATTGTGATAGTCCTCTTTAATACTTCCACCTAATATTGACTTGATACACACTATACAGCCCGATTTTTAAACAGCGTATAACAGCTAATAACTTCTACAGCTGGTGTATAAAAGGGGCCCTTTAACTCGTTGTTTATTTTTTTAATTTCAGTAATGACTTTTCGGAAAGGGAGTAGCCTCCACCCTCGTCAATTCTCACTTGACAGCTTCAATACACACCTCTGTGGATCGGGTTTCCCTCACATGAGGAGCCTACACGCGCGCCAATGAAATGCACCTGTCATTGAAACCAGCCCGCTGATTGGCTGCCTTCCCCGTAACTCCACTGTGCACGAACTTGCGCTATCTTCCGCCTGAACGTAAAGTCAACAGCGCAGACAGGACAGCTATAAAGCAGAGGAGGAGCGACGTATGGGTCCGCGGCTCAACAAGTTTACTGGATCCTTGACAAGATCACTGAGAGGTAACCGATTGTACTTGTACTTTTGTGTTGCTGTTCTGTGTTTCATTGTTTTGTTTCCTTATATATCGGTCATGTCGGGCAAGTGAAGTCGAACAGCGGAGAGGAAGTTCACTTTTAAACAGGTGCACGGAAACTAAGTTGTGATGATTTAGGACTACGCTGTTTCAATGTTTGTGTTTTGGACTGACCGACTATGTGGGGTATTTAATGGCTCCGTTAACGTTACAAACACTAGGTAAGTTACAACACGATTATTCACTGGGCTGCACTACCATATATATTCACAATTTGATAAATGATGTTGGTAAATTATTCATATACTTGACATATGTAAAGATATACGTGTCCTAATGCTGAGCAAATTCTCCCAACGCCTGCTTCCCACGTACATTAAGTTTCCCCCCTTAAACTAATCTGCTTTGTGTACTCGAGGGAGTGTAATTCAATTTCAGCTTTGCATGACAGACACATCGCCATTAACAGACGAGTCGGTAGACTCCACCCTTCTCTCTGTGTCTTTAGAGGGTGGGAACCCTTCTGCAATGCAGAGGAGATCATGTTTTCATGTCTTCCAACCTCTCACCCTGAAGGTCCCTGCGGGTCAAGGCCTGTCCCCTTATATTAATGTAATGCTAAACTAATATTGACCAAAGTTTGTGTTTGTTCATTTTTTGTTTACGTTCATGTCATCTTAAACGTGTGGCTGATTTAAGACTTGAACGTCAAAACAAGCTCTTTCATAGTTTCTTTAGCCATGTATTCACAATCCCATGTTGTTTATTTAGTGTTAAGCAGTTGTGGCTCCACTAATCGCCTATATGTATTCAACATGTCCTCCCTTTTTTGTTTTTCTGAACCATTTCCAGCAGTACAGGCTTCCCTAACCACATGGCAGATGAAGAGGAGGGGAGGAAGGCTGCAGTCGGCTGTTGTCCTTTCTAAACAGGCACCCCCATTATCTCTGCACCTTGGTTTCTTCCATCATCAAGGAGCAGCAGCATTCTGATTGGCCGGCCTTTAGTGAGTTGTTCACCATGACATTTTATTTCAACACATTTTGGTACTTGTGTAGCACTTCTATGTATAATTCTGCGATTAAAAACAACATGAATGTTTCGACGAAAGGGAGGGTCTGCGGTCGTTCATCAGCACACAAGAAAATGTCTCGAACATGTTTAAGATAAATAATACTAATTGTATAACATTAACCGTCGCGTTTCCAAATGCAAATGTATTTATATATATATATGTATATTGTTTTAATGCAAGATAAACATTTACTCGACAGTTTCATGGAGGCTGTCCTGTAACCAGGCAGGTTTTCCACAAAGGACACATGAAATAGTCAGCATGCCCGAGGTGGAAGAAATGATTAACCTGGCCTTCCTGACCAACGGCGAGCGGGAGCTGATCCTGCAGGTCCTGCACCGCGACCAGGAGCTGAGGAAGGCTGAGGAGCAGCGTATCCGGTGAGGAGAACCAAAATCCTCTAGTATAGGCCCTCAGATCATCCTCTATAGGGAAAAAACATCATCTAGTATAGGCCCTCAGATCATCTTCTATAAGTAAAAAAACATCTAGTATAGGCCCTCAGATCATCCTCTATAGGGAAAACACATCATCTAGTATAGGCCCTAAAATAACTTTCTATAGGAACCAAAATCATCTACCATGGATCCTCTACCATGATCTAGTATAGAAATTAACTATTATTGTAAATTTCTCTTTCCCATTAATAAAATCCCACGTACCCCCTGCAGTATGAAATATACTGATCTACTGTACTCTTGAAATGTACAGTCAAACCTTTCCTTTTGCTCCAACCTGTTATGGAATTCTGCTATAGAGAAATCAATACATTGAGAGTAGTTCTGTAAATCCCTCTGCATTGCAGAAGCTCACTAAGGAGGGGGGGGAGATTAGTAGTACTATCCACCATAGTGTATAATCAATGCTTTACTGTACGTGAGGAGAACCCGTCCGTCGACCGAACGCCATTTCCCTACCGCAGTTTGGTGACAAGTGTGTTTAACCTTGTTCCAACTTATCAAGATGAACACGTAGCTTTGATAGCGTCGCAGCATGCACCACACGCCCAAACGACAATCATTACCTCTCCCTCTTAACTTGGAGGTTTAAACTGAGCTTTCCGTGTTCTGCTCCCCCCCCACCCATGGTGTAGGAAGCTGAAGTTGGAGCTGCTGGACATGAAGAAGAAGGGGGCCAAGCGGGGCAGCGGAAGGTACAGTGAGCGCAGCTGCGGTCGCTGCCAGCAGCCTTTAAGTGTGCTGCTTCTCAGATCGGGCCAGTGCAGGGCATGTAAACACAATGTGTGCCGAGAGTGCCGGTCACCTCGCTCCGACGGATCCTGCCTGTGCACCGTGTGCGCCAAAGACGCGTAAGCCCAGATTCCCTTCCCTTCGCGTAAAAAAAAACCGCACTAACTCCTTCACTCTCGCTTGCCAAACCCCCTTGCCGAATAAAACGCTGTGAGCGCAGCAATCAGCAATTGATGGACTGGATCTGTGTGATTCTGCTCCAGTGATTTACCTATTATAAATCTGCCAAAGGCTTTACATTCGGCTGAAATTCATCTCCTAATCGGTCCATCTCTTGCTCAATTCTTTACATTTTAAATTCCTTCTGACTGCGCCTTAGTGCTCCAGAGCTGACGCGCCTGTATCTCCTCAGGGACCTAAAGAAATGCACAGGCGACTGGTTCTATGACCAGGGGGTGAACCGCTTCTCCACCAAGCAGGGCGTTGAGCTGGTGAGAAGCTCTCTGCGGAGGCCAGCACGTGAGTACTGCCAACAGGAAGACCCGGAAAGCCCGGCCCCTCAGTGAGGAAATGGCCCCGGGGCCCCTTCTCACTGTTATCTAGTTTTCACTGGAAAAAAGGAATGGGGTGGAAAAACAAATATGCCGTGTCGAACGTCATCTCTGGTGAAAACACTGGTTGGAGTGTATGGGTATCCAGAACCCCACCCGCCCACATGTTTTAGTTTGTTTGTTTTGTTTGTTTGTCGTCGTTTTTTTGTTAGTGAAGACGCGCCAGACGACCGGGGAAATTCTGCTGAGGAGCGCCTCGGAGGAAGTTCAGCCGTCCCTCGCGCCTGTTCCCCAGCCCCGCCAGAACCCGCCAGCCGCCAAACAGGAAGAGTAAGACACCCCCTCCCCCCCTCCCGTCTCGCCACTGTTCCCCCATTTTGTTCACACCTCAATCCTCATCTGTGACTCCGTACACAACCCCTGTCTCTCACTCACTCTCTCTCTCTCTCTCTGACACAGTGCTGTGGTAACCCGTCACGACAGCCCGCCGCCAGCTATTACCACCCAGAGCAACCCCCGCAGCGATGCAGACTCCGTCGACGCGGTCAGTCTGACCAGCCGGCGTTCTGAAGCACTGTCCCCTAGCACCAGCCCCGAGCTGAGCAGGTGACCTACCGAAAACCACGCACACTCCGAACACGGGTCCGAAATTGCTAAGACGATTTAGTTTCTCCGCTGACTCGAGTTTTGTGGCGGCGTCCCTACAGGAAAGAGAAGGATCCCAGTCGGTCAGGGTCCAGCGTCTCCAGTCTGACCGTTTCGAACAAGACGGAAAGCTTCAGCAGTCAAAGCTCTTCGTCCGACGCCAGAGGGCCCAGCGTTGGACCGTCGGATGAGGTCTGTTTCTTTGCAGCTTGATGTGGCTCATATTGTTAAGGGCTCAGGAGAAACCCCTTTGAGCAAAACTCACCTGGTCATCTGAACACGCATCCCAGACAGTTCATAAGATGCCCCCTACATGTATTCACACTTGAACTTAAATCCCCCTTTACACCACAAAGGTCCCAGAGGTGAGGATGGCCAGTCTGAGACCAGGACGGGAGTCCCCAGAGGGCAATGGTCTGTTTAAGATTAGCGTGCGGCGAAGAAACGCTCCTGGTAAGACTAGTTTTGGGGTTATTTAGCATTATACTCCCATGGGAAGTGTCTCAGGTCAAACAGCTTAGGCTTTTGCTTACTGTGTGTGTGTGTGTGTGTGTGTGTGTGTGTGTGTGTGTGTGTGTGTGTGTGTGTGTGTGTGTGTGTG
>JAOPJJ010000002.1:8551866-8567630 GCA_027122795.1 Enchelyopus cimbrius
GGAGGAAATTCAACAGATTCATATTGTATCATGAGGTGAAAAATTCTGCTTTATTATTTAAAGAGTAACTTTAGCCACTAAGAGCCATTTGGAATTTCATTGGCGCTATGTAAGAAATGTTTTTCAATACACCAGAAATACTATACATATATATATATATATATGCTGTATATTCGGTGATTCAGTGCTGTTGCTTTGGTCTGGGATAACCACATTCACTCAGTTAAATATACCAGATGAACAATTTTCATTATTAGGTTTTCTGTTTTCTTATCCTACCTGTTTTCTTATCAGAAACTGGTCGGGATAAAAAGCCAATTTCTAATCTTTAATTCAGACCTTTTATCACATAAACACCAAAGGCTGGGTTTTTCAGTCCCATGTTCAAAGGCATTTGACTTACATAATTGAGGGTTTAGGGGTTTAGTCCATTGAAAAAAAGTTTAGTCCATTGTGCAAGTGCAACTATTATCTGTGTTCTCTTACTTCTTAGACAGTTTGGCATTGGAACAATCAGTTGGCACTGTTTCCCACTTATGAGCCCTTGAGGTCTTGGAGGTCAGTCTTTGTGAGGGAACTTTTAATCTCCTCAAAAATAAAACCACTAGACAGCGTCTAGTAGCGTCTAGTCGTGTCTAGTAATCTCCAAATGCTGTACCATCATACAAATGATTTCCTGATGCATTCTGCACCAGACACACTGATCACACCCATACCTATCAACCAAAGCACTTCCCCAAATCACAGCCCCTCAGATACTCGGGGAATGCCCATCCAGGCCAATGGAAACGCAACGCTAAAAATAGAGCCAGTTACCTGTCCAAAGTATACATCATAAGGGAAAACTGCAGTGGGATGGAGAAACCGTAGCATACGGGATCTGCATGCAGAGAAACGTTTTCTCACCAAATAGGGAACTGCTGTGGAAGTCCCACAGTAGGCTGGGATCGTGCTCGCTCCGTCCTTCCAGATCGGTGAAATATTCTGGAAAAGAAAAGGGGAAAGTGTCTCGTGTTTCACTGTGCCAAAGTCCCGGAAGTGTGACCGCTTCCCAGATGCATTCGAGTTTATGAGGAAAAGCCGTATGAGGAGTCATGTAGAATTACATTACACCCCATTACGGGGCATGGAAGGCAATCCGAATACTTTCCAAGATTCATTCGTCACCTACACAATTGGCATGCCTACTTGGTTAAGGCAAACCATCCGAAAAACTTACTCTTACTCTTGATTTATTTATTTCATAGCCTCTATTTTCCATTCCTCTATAGTCTCTAAAAGGCTCATTGAATTTCCCTCCAAACGCAGACACTACCATGATTAAAATCCAGTAGAAGAGGTATAAATGGCCAACAACCTTGTTACGTACTTTGAAAATAGACTTCACTGATTATTAAACTGCTGCTGAAAGTAGTTATTTGAATGCTGAGTAGAGAGCCAAAATCCCATAACAACCAGTCACACGAGACACAGACTGATCCCCCGTGTGACTGTTAACCGTCAAATTACACTGAAGGTTAATCATACACTCTAGAAGGATATCAGGCTCCACTATGCAAGGTTTGAACCAGCCCCGAAACCAGTAACCAGGTGAAGTATCCCCGTCCAAAACACCAGCACGCACGAGACTTCATGGAGAACTGCTAGCAACGCTAAATTACAACCATCACCCATTAAGCCTCCCTTTGTGACCGGCTGGGCAAAATAATAAAAGGTGATGGAAATAGTCTGGCTGGGTCGGAAAATACGACTACAGCTTCACAGTATTTTCTCTCTGTGTGGATTCTCTGCATTGAGAGAGACGGTGATACGGTCTCAGAGAGTGACACCTGCAGGGTTCCTCTCCCCATTGAGAAATATTATCAAAGACATATTCCATATTTTATAAAAGACAATGGAATTCTGTCCAGATTCTATAATTGGTCGACTCTGGTGTCCAATCATGAATAAAATGTGCATATTGGGACGAGGAAGCGAATTTTAAACCGAAGTTTGAATAATTGTCATGCATATACGGATATATTTTTTTACAATTTCGACATTTTGACTTGACATTTGTCCGTACATTATTCCGCATATATCAGGCTATATATCATTCACTGTGAAGAGGACTGTACCTGTAAGGAAGGTCTTCATGTTTGGACTGTGGGCCAGCTTGACTGCTGTGTGTCCAGAGTAGGTGGCCAGCGTGGGGTCCGCCCCATGACTGAGCAGCAGCCACACGATTGGCAGGTTATCGCTGGCCACCGCATCGTGTATGGGCCTAAGAAGCGACAGAGACATTGGATTGGTCCACATTTCCATCAATCAGAGGTTCACTGAGTATTCGCTAAGTAAACAGGATGAATCGAAACACGTTTACGTTGAAAACAGAACACATTCTGCCACCATAACCGTCTGCCATGAAATGAAGGAATCCTCAAACCAAGCATCACTGTAGGACAACTATTTTATGTCCCAGACTTGTTGAGTCTACTATCGCGCCCTGGTACATAAAAGAAGCATTCCCCTAATAAGTGTTATGAGCTAATTCCGTGCTTGTCCAATGAGGCAAGGGTCTATTATCAGAGTAAACCTTCTAACCCAGACTCAGTTAGCCAAAAGTAGTCTAAAGGGACCAGTATTTGGTGCAACCTTTGCACAGAGCAGCGCTACAAAAACATACTTTTCGTCTGGAAGCACCGTAACCACTAGGCTACCTCGCCCCACAATACACAGTGGGGATCCATAAAACGAAAAAAGGGAACCCTTCTGGAATGGATGCGATCGGGTATCCCTTACGGACACACTATCAGGTGAGGAAAGGAGACCGAAACACATGACAAAAAGCAAACGCATGACAAAAAAGTGCTCTTGCTGCTTGAGGGAGGGGTTGGGGGTACGGTCTCACCGCGTCCCGTCCTGGGCGCTGCAGTTGACATCAGCCCCGTGCTTCAGCAGGATCTGGACGATGCGCGTCCAGCCCCTGGACGACGCCTCGTGGAGGGCCGTGTAGCCGGCGTTGTCGCGGCGATTGACCTCCCGGATGTCCTTCTCCAGACAGTAGAGGACGACGTCCTGTAAAAAGGGAATGAGCAGAGCACGATTGGCATTCAGCAGGCTGTGGAGATCTCCCCGCTGCCGTCATTAGTATGGGAGGAGCGATGCGCTCACCTGGTAGCCCAGTCTGGCGGCGCGCTGGAGCAAGGTCTCCCCGGCGTTCTTGTTGACTATCAGTCGCCGCACCTCCGGGGGCACGGGCTTTGGGGGCGGGGACTCCGGCCCGCTGCCCCACCCCGGGGCTGCGGAGCTCTTCCTGCTGGGCGGGGGCGACAGCGGGCTCTTGGGCGTGGCCGGGGGGCAGGCCGGAGTCCTCGCGCCGGCGTTTTCCTCGTCCGGCGGCGACGGCGCGGCGCGCTTCCCCAAGCTGCTGCGCTTTGGCTTCGCCTGGGAGTAGGATGTGACGGTTATGAGGGAGAGGGGTGTTTATCCGGGGGGCTGTGCTGGGCAAACACCGGAGCAATTTTGCTCCATTCTCCAGGAACCGGAGACATAAATGCCAGCAGCCATTAGGATAAATCACCTGGCGTTAGCCCTTAAACCCACAAGGGGGCAGTGTAAGCTAATCAATGTGACAGCCGTTCCCCCCTTCAACTAAGCACTGCGCTGTTAATATCTGGCGGCTTTGGAGAACAAAGCTAACCGCCTTACCTTTTGTTCTTCACCGTCGGTGTGTTTACTTTTGAACTTCCTCTTTCCAGGGGGCTTGTCGCTGCCCTCTGGGGACACTTGGCTCTCGTGGTAGACGCCGGACCCTGAGCGGGTGAACAGGGGCCGCTGGAGGGCCAGCGCAGGACTGGAGGCCCCGTGACTTGGACATAAATCTAGAGTCAAAAATACAAAAACGAATTAGAGGGTGAGCCTTCACCTCTGCTAGATCGCCAATTAAGTTGTCCTTAATTAATGAAATGTCAGTAGAGCGATTGGCCAATTTCCCCTTAATGCCACAGACATAATTAATTAACCGTTATATTTGAATTAAGATTTTTCCGATAACACTTGATGAGCGCTTCTCGTACCGTCCGTCTTTCCGTGGTTCGGGGTGTCACGTCCTCGGCCCTCCAGCATGTCCTTCTCCACGATGTACTCCCCGCTCTGGTACTTCCTGTTGCGGCAGCGCCGGCGCTTCTTGTGGGCCGGCGCTTCTCCCTCAGGTGGGCTTTGGGTGGCGGCGGCGGCGGGGGGGGCTACAGCGGACGCCGGCGTCTTGACCTTGGACGGCTTCGCGTCCCTCGGCAAGGGATTGCTACGGGGCCTGCCCCTGGGCCGCCGCGCGGGCGGGGCGGGCGTAGGTGCCGGTGGGGGAGGGGAGGGAGTGCGTGGGGGGCTCTGGAAGGAAGCTGCAGGGGGCGGCGGTGAGGGGGATGCGAAGCCCCAGGGGTCTTCCGCCGGATCCTCATCGCCCCGCCGCCGACCCCGCCTCAGCCTCGGAGTGGCGGTCTCGGGGGATTTGGTGGCCTTGCTCGATGCGGCTAGACTTCGCGGGCGGGCGGCGGAGTCTAGACTGCGAGGGTTGCTCAGCCCTCCGTCTGTGAGGAGTCAGAAAGCAAGATTGGGACGGTTATACTAAGGGGAACGCTGCTGTCGGCGGGGGAAACAATTAATCACATTGTAAAAATAGTACGCTGACAAATGTACACAGTTCCCCTAAAGCTGCGCATGCAAGCAGCTCGCCCTCCCGGGAAAACCAACCAGAATGGATAAAGACGTGTTGTAGGCCATAATACTTCTAATCTAATCGAACACTTTAGTTCATCGGTGCCGTACAGAAGATAAGGCAACTTTGAGGCATTGTTGCGATATTCGATTAAAAACATACAGCAGTTACACCTGTTCTTAGCCTTTATTTACCCAGGGTAGGTTTGCTGATCATTATACTTTGACTGTTCGCAGCCTACTGCTATGTGCCTTCAAACTTAGGGTGTGTGTGCTCAGGCCTGCTTGTTCAGCGTGCTGTAGGCGCACACACACACACATGCGCACACAAACACGCGCGCACACAAACATGCGCACACACACAGACACACACACACACAGG
The DNA here is from genome assembly GCA_027122795.1 of Enchelyopus cimbrius. Classification (NCBI taxonomy): domain Eukaryota; kingdom Metazoa; phylum Chordata; class Actinopteri; order Gadiformes; family Gaidropsaridae; genus Enchelyopus; species Enchelyopus cimbrius. Next base: position 8,556,944 of record JAOPJJ010000002.1, read on the forward strand.
GACTGGCCTGATGTTCGGAGGGCTGCCGGTTCCTTTCTGTGGACGGAGCTCCTGTTGTTGGGCAACTCGTCTTTATTGTGCGAGGGAGGTTGGTCTGATGATGCACTCCTCTCCCCCGTCGCTGCGCACGGCTTCTTCTGCTGAACACACACAGGGGATAACATTAGACCGGGATGACTCCAACCGTCCCTTTTAATTCCCCTCATCACAGAGCAGGATTACAAAAATGTAATGGGAACAGGGATTAATAATTAACGTTTTTTCCTAAAATTGTTTATTACATATTGTAGGAGCCAATTATTTTGTTTACACTCATCTGCCATTTGCAGCATTGTTTGTTTGTGTATGTTTGTGTGTGTGTGTGTGTTTGTATGTATGTGTGAATGTGTGCGTGTGTTTAATTCACAGGATGTTTTTTAGTGGGTCAGTTGGTTTAACACATCAATCAAAGACCCGGCCCACTACGCCAGATCAAACGCATACTTTGATAACTCGACTGAGGCGGACGGGGGGGGTACCTTTTTGAGACCGGCCCCTTTCAGCGGAGTGCTTTCCTTGTCCTGTCTCTTCTTCACGGTCACAGTGGCCTTCTTTGATGGCTCCGGCGGCCATTTCTCCTTCGCCGGCTTCTTAGTGCCGGCCGCCTTTTGTCTACTGACGGCCGCCTTTGCCTTGGCGGGCGACTTCTCTTTGGTCCCGTTTGTTTTGTGGTCGACCTCGTCCGTGCCTTTTAAACACTGGCCCGTCAGAATGGAGTGGACCACCCCCTGGAACTTAGCGTCCCTCTGCTCGTCCGGCGCCCTGCTCTGTCCCTTCAGCAGCTCTCCCTCCAGAACCTGGGCCAGCTTACTCTCCCTCCTGCTGCCGTTCAGTGAGGCGCTGCCCCTGAAGCCGGCGGGTTTGGCGCAGACCTGTTGTTGTGGTTCACGAGGTCCCGGACTCGGCTGCATCTCCGCGGCCTTGCCCCTCTCGACCCGGTCTGCGGCCGCCGGCGTCGGGGCCTCTCGCTGAGGCCTGTCCGTGGGCCAGGGCGGCAGGCAGTCCAGGGTCTGTTTGGACTGGGTGTCCGGGACGTCCACCGCCCTAACGGCGACGGGTGACGGCTGAGCAAAACCGTCAGCGATAAATGCTTTAGTCTCGAGGGCTTTCTGCTTCACTATCGACTCCAGGTTAGACAGCGGGGACTTCACTCTGTCCCACTTGCTGTCCTCCGTTTTCAGCGGGCTCTGGTAGTTGGGAGGCTCCGAGCTCGCGCTGCCCTTGGTCTTTGGGGTCCCCTGGGGGGCCTTTTTGTGAACGGCCGGCCCCTGGTTGGGCAGGACGGTGGGCGGCGGCTGCTGCTGCTGCTGCCAGGCTGGCTTGACGACGGTGGAGGAGGAGGAGATCACCGGAGCGGTCTTGCCCACCCTCACGCCGTGCTGAAAGATCGCCGAGCCCACCAAGTGGTGGGCCTTAGACGGGCTCTTCTTGGTCAGAACTGCGCTGGTGCTGTTGCCGTGCGTGACGCTGTGAGGCTGGTTTCCCTTCATGAGAAAGGATGGCTTTTTCCCCTTGGAGGAAAGGTGTTCCCCCTGGTCCACGATGGATATGAACTCCTGCTTTGCAAAATTCTGAAACTCGTCCACAAAAGTGCCCTTCCCGTCCTTGCCTCTTAGGGTAGAAGCGAGGATAGGGCTGGCGACGCCCACATAGGTTCCTGGGATGCTTTCGATTGGCTCCTGGGAGGGTCCGTTCCCCCACAAAGACTTGGGCTCCATGACGGCGGCGCCCGGCGGCCTGCTGGCCTGTCGGTGGTGGGAGCCGTTGCGCTGCATGCTGGGTAACACCGGGTACTGCACGGCAGAGCTGTAGATAGTCGTGTTCCCCCTCTTGTTACTGTTATTATTATGAGGGGGGTCCTTCTGATTGGCCTCGCTGTGTTGATGCTCCTTGGTGCCGACTGCGTTTAAAGGGTCGTTGGTGAACTTTGGCCGCTTCGACTTGGCGGACAGGTCGAGGGGCACGTCCCGCTGCTCCGCCGGGGCCGGCGGGGGGGGCGTGGGGTTCAGGCAGCCCGCGGACGTCTGGTCCTCCGTGTGGCTCTTCTCCGCGCGGTTGGGCAGCCTGCTCGCGGTGGGGATGGCCGAGGGCGGGGGGACCAACGTGAAGCAGGCCGGTGGGGCGGTGCCTAGCGACGGGTGCTGGGGAGGCGGCGCTGACGCCAACGCCGCCGCCACTACCACGGTTGAGGCTAAGGACTTGCGATCCGCACCAGATTTGCCTCTTTTAATCGACGTGACTGTCGGTTTGACCTTGGGCGTCGCCGGGACGGATTTCTTCTCCGGGTGGGGGGTCCGCCCGACCGAGAAGGGGTACGGGTACGTCCTGGGTAGCAGGGTCCCGCCCGAGCTGGGGCTTTGGGGCGGGATTTCCTTCTTGAACTGACTGGCTGTGGCTTCCCGCAGGGCCGCGATCTGCCCCAGCGCGGGCGGGAGGGTGATTTTACAGAGCGGGGAGGGGAGGCTGCTGGCTGGGAGAAACGCCACAGGCTGGCCCGGTTTGAAGACCGTCGCGCATGGGAACACAGCGGGGAGACATTTCACCGGCTGCGCGGGCGCCAGTGGCTTCTTGCCGGAGGCGGCGTTAGCGTAGGCGGCGGCCTGTCGGGCCTTGGTGCCGTCAGGGTTGACCTTGGCTGCGTCGGGCCTCCTCTCCGCTAGTTTGTCCGCGCCGGGGAGGGCGGGGCTTGGCGTGGGGGCGTGGCCGTGCTGCCTGGGGGGCGTGGCCACCGCCGGGTTGTGGCTGTAGCTGTTGCTGTCCAAGCCGTTGTTCTTGGCCAGGTGACCGTCCTTGGCCGCGGGGTTCTTGTTCTTCTGCTGACCGAGGAGCACGTCCCCCCGAAGCTCGGGGGGCAGCGTCTGAGGGGGGTTCCCCACCATGGTCGGAGACGCCTTGCTCGGAGCGCTGACCTCTCTGCTCACCGGGCCCCCATCCCCTACATTCATTAGCGTAGGATCCACCTGGGTAAGGAGATGTTGTCGTCAGCTTGCTGTTCATTAAACGGGGGTGTGGGTGGGGGGGTGTAATAAAACACTCAAGGAGAAGTCTATGTCAAATGGAATAAGAAAATGAAAAGGGCACAACCGTACCTGCATAGGTGTTTCTTTAACACAGCATCTCTCAGGAGGAGGTTGTGGGCCAGTTAATAAGAGGTTCCCCTGAAAGGCGTTGATATTCTGTATGTAAATTGGGTACATTGTTAAAATAAATATAATAATACACATGATAATGTTTTATTTGACTTTAACAAGACAATCATGTTATTTCCTGGCAGTAATCATTTCACGTTAACACAAGAGAAGTGTGTCGTTGGTGAACACATGGATACTTCCCACTAAGATGTGTTCAAACACAAGATATTGTACAATTTCCTCAAACGAGAGGAATGTTTCAGAGAAGTAAGGCTTTGCCAACTCAATTGAGGAACCCAGTTGTTTTGTAGTGTCTTGTCATTATATTCAGTCATAAAAGGCAAACAACATGGACTTCCACACACACAGTGACTTTCTCTGGACCATTAAAGAGACATGTAACTGATAAGACAGAAAAACTGAGTCTAAATAATCACTTCCCAAATGACCTGAGTGTTCTCCTATAATGCTGCATCACAGGTAAGGCAAGTTTAAATGCATAAACAGATTAGTCACGCACATGTAAACTGACGCCAACTACCAGGGGAAGTAATGGTTAAAATAAGGAGATCTGGATTTGTAATAGATCAAGCCTTATTGATAAGGCAGATTCACTTGAATACAACTGTTCCCTGATTCTGTAGTTAGCAAGATATACATTGCTGACCAGGTGGCAAGAAACACGTCATTAACGACACAAATGTCAAGTGTACATTTCAAAGTGTCTTCTGTTGTCATGCATCTTCTAAGCCAATGTCTTCCTATGGCATCCTCTGACACGGCATGCAGGGATGGATGCACAAGTTAGGATGTTAACCTTAAACAAATCTGTAACCCGCCCAAAAATGCAATCAAAATAATGTTTGCAAAATCGGGTATACCCTTCTAAAACTATTTTTTTTAAATGCAAGGGAAATTACTTTTCCAGGTCTATAAACAGGAACACCCCTTCGATGTAGATAGAGGAAGGATTACACAAAAGGTGACAGAGGGCACCCAGAGATCTCCTGATCATATGAGTTTCAAAGTGTCCACTGATGATGCACAGGCACAATCTACAGCATGTAATGCGTGACCCCCCCCCCCCCACACACACACACACACACACACACACACATCACGGAGTGAAACGGGCCACAGCGATGCAGCGATCGCTGTGTGCAAGGAGGGTCTGCATGCATTACAGTAGGACAAACCGTGTTGCTTACAGCTAGTTTGTCTTTGTGCTGCAGATCCGTAGTCTATCCCCCCCGCTCCATCACTTGAATTAAAATCAGCCTACATGTAGAGCCATGCGTTGGGAATAGCCTGCGAAACAATGCGCACTTCCTTCAACAGAAACTCAAAACAAAAGTCAACACCACTACGGGGGTAAACACCCAACTATGACACATTTAAGCCCACATTCAGCCCATATTCCTCCGGCCGGCTCCCTGTCCATCTCCCAGCACAAAGGAGACACGTCCCAATGACACGATCGCAACGATAAAGTGTAAGACTTCAGCAATGCGAGACAGATTACACATAAGTAGGATGTCTATAAATAGTTCCGTTTTCGTTGCCGATATCGCCGCAGAGAAACTCTGGAGATCTCCGGGTCGCTCGCGGTGTTCCGCGGGAGATGGCGAACGAGTCTCGTTCCGCGCGGGGACGACAATCGCTTCTCAGGTGATCGCTCTGTTCTACAGACACAACAGAAGCACGCCCGCCGAAATGGCTGTCGCGGATTGCCTTAGAGGTCCGATGATGTCTCAGAAAAAATATATTTTCTTTCCTTGCTTTCTGATAAAGGCTTGTGTTTTGTCCGAGGCGAAGCACTGACATGAGGGGGGTGGGGGTGGGGGGGTGTTCAACATCGAGTGGCTGGGCTGCGTCGTGGATTCGCACTCATAGCCCGGGCACAATGTGGCAACACCGCCGCCGTGTCCGTCACACCGTTGCCGCTAACGTAGCCCTGCTATCTCCACCCACCCCCCCCCCCCCCAACCAACCAACCCCCCCCAAATCAGGTAACAAGAGCATCAAACTCCCAATGATTAGTAATCGATACATACGGTATGCCCCCCCGTCAATATGCATCATCATTGACGGGCTTTAAAAAAAAAACAACCATCCTGGTCAATTGAACCACGCAACGTCAACGCTACAGATTGGGGCCATTGACTTCACGGGAGTTGGCTTAAAGAAGTGCCCCCCCACTGGACCACCACCACCAGCAGCCGACCGGGTTGGACAACACCGAACTTACAGGCCAGCGCGAAGAGAGGGGTGCCGCTAGTGCACGATATGGGCAAACAATATGAAACTCCCGATGTCCAATCACACACACGTTCAGATCCCTGCGCAGCAAAGTCTCGCCGAAGCCTCCGCATTACTCGCGGCGGGTTTACGTGTTTAGACAGGCTGCTGTGTTTATCCCTGACCGACCGACACCAAGTACCCAGTCTGGTATCGGCCGCGGGGGAAACCACTTCAGCGCTGCGAGGCATTGACGAGTTTGGACCCGAACGGATCCTGGTCGTCCGCAGACTCTCCAAATACTGAATAATTCTAAAGGTAATTAGCGAGAAAGATAAGATGTCAAATGACAGAAACAGTTACGAACCTGTTCGTGCAAATGGCATAGAAACATCACATAGCTTGGCTGGAATACATGTCCAACGTCTTGCGCTACCGCTCGGTGCTGTCCACTAATCTCGACGATTTTCGGTTCTAAAAGTCCGGGGGGGGGTTCGTCAAGACAGTCCAGTACAGTATCTCCAGTCTCTGGTCTGGTGGGAAAGAGGGGTAGAAGGTGGACATCTAGCATGGGATATGTAGTGTCAGGCTATCCACGCCCAGTTTCGCGTACTGGTGAGCTGGGAGGAGTTAGGACTGCAGGTACCGGCATGCAGTTCGAACTCCAGCCGCTCAAGGGGAAAGAGGGATCGCAACCAAGAGTGTAACGGTGCGCTAAACTGAAAAGGGTTATCGAAGTAACGAAGTGGTAAATTGTATTTTTTAAACGAGAAAAATAACTGAGTGTCAGAGGAGGAATCTCTTCATTAGGAAGGGAAGCAAGTCAATTAATACGCCCACAAAGGGTCGACGGTTGCTAGAGGAAAAGGCGAAACACATAAAGAGTGGGAGAGGTACGGTTCTTCTGTTGTTGCGGAATGAACACGAGGAAGAGACATCCCGGGTGTTTGGGGCACGTGCGCGTTGTAGACGTTAACAGCAATGATATTCGTCTAGTTTCAAAGAGCAGAATAGCAGGGCTGCTTTCTTTTCATTTCCCAATGAAAGGCTAATGCCTAAAGCACTGTTTTTACACTGATGTCACTATTGCTAAATTTCAGTTAATGAGGCCCACTAATAGATAAGGTGAATCTTGTGTTGACCTCCACAATGCTTCTGAGTGTGTTTGCTTAAAACACAAGCATTTTATAAATACGAAATGGTTTCTTCTCCTGATCCATTGTGTCATGTGTCTCACAAGAAAAATGACTATTTGCTCAATATGTTGAGACACACACACAGAATATAACTGGACTTTCAGTCAGCATCTCATCTGGGCCATGAATATCTACAAAATAATGAATTCATGCTGCCCTTTTGTTTCTTAACCCACAAAAGCCCACTTACATGCACATGTCTGGTGTGTTGCAGTAAAGGAATGTCTATGCCATATTCTAGTTATTTTACCAACATAAGTGAAAGTCAACTTTTGCAGTGCAGTGTAATCATGTGTCACATTTAGAAGTGACCGTGGTTAGCTGAGTGTGCCAGCTTTTCATTTTGGGCTTTGACTCAAGTTTGGTGAACACCTGTTTGTATTTGGTATTCACTTTTTCCATTATTCTTATTGCCATATGGGCGAGACAATACAGGATCAAATTCTGATCAAAATGATATTGGCACACAATATCCAACAATTGATATAATCAATGAATTACACAGGGTGTTGAGTGGATTCCATCTTGAGGCACAGGAAACTTCCGTTGAGACTCAGAAAGTGGTGCAGTCCACCAAATACATTTAGGCTTTCTGATCACCAAAAAGGGAGTGGAGGAAATGGGAGTTGGTCCTTGGAAATCCAACAGAAACAAAAAAACAGCTATACATACAATAAACACACAGCAAAGATACGGATACTAGATGATGTTGTTATATCCATTCAAGTCACATCTATAATGTGACGCATGAAAAACATGCAGAGGAAATTGCACACATTCTATAAGGAATCATTTTTTAGGCAGAAACAATAACGCGTAGTGTAGGTTATGCATAGGTCTACTGTGCGGTACAACAGTGTGAAGTATAACACCGCATTCAAACATTATGGTTTTACAATGGCATTTTAAAATCGTGTTAGGTCACACAAACAGAAAGTAAAATGTAATGCAATCAGGGGATACAATCAAGGGGTTCTTTGTCATTAATCAAACCAAAAAGAAATATATCAGAATGTTGGAACTTTCCTGGTCAGAAACCTAATCTGGACTGATTATATGACTAGGCTGTGGTTCCAAGTTTGTATTGAAGTTTACATGAGAGGACCAAGGGTAGGGGTAGGCCTATAAGTAACCCTAAATGAGGAAGACCCCTTGTCGGGATCTTCATGCTTACATCAGGCCCTTCTCAAAACAATTTGCATTACACTTGCAACGAAACAAGCAGCTCAAACACGCAGATCAATGTATCTGTGACGACGCAGCGTTCGTCTTTTTTAACAACGTGTTTAAAAAGTCAAGTCAAGTCAAATGTAGCCTATTTGTACTGCACCTTTACAGACGGCTGAGCCGCTCCAAAGTGCTTCACACGCGCTTATTTGACAATGCAATGACAATGGAATGACCTAATACAAAAAAGAAAAAACAATGACCACGAGTTAAAATAATACAAAATGAAAGAGGAAAAAAAACCTAAAAAGTAACCACGAGACACTAAGGCAAGTGAAAAAGGTAGGTCTTTAAAAGGGACTTACATATCTTCCTAAACCCTAAACCCTGTGTTCCCCCGGAGATCTCAGACCGGCCGTGAGTTCCGAAACAGCCTCTAACCAGGTGACAGTCGGGGCAAGTGTAAACCGGTTCAGCGGTCCACACTCTGGAGCTGAGCTAAGCACAACAACGGCCTCTAAGGGACACTGGAGTCGTCCGCTGACCCATCGCACGTCCGTGCTGGGGTGACCCGGAGACCCCAGCGACCGCGGCAAAAACAGCCACCCCGGTAGTGACAGGCTTGTTCCCCGCCAAACAACACTGACCCAGCGAGACAGAAGCAGGGGATTTGACACCGCGGACATCCAAAAAGATGATTCACAAAACGCAGCACGACCCATCTCTTCATAGGAAGACGTCACATGTGCCATCATCGCCAAACGGTGACAATGAGGAAGACACGCCGTTCGCTACGAGGGGCCTTCGGAGGGTTTTTTAGGAATGCCCTCAAAAGTGGGTAAAATATCGTCATCTGTCGTGTGAGAGATGATCGACCTGATTAGGCCGCCATGGTTCACGGCTTCGAGGATGTCCCGTCTAAGTTCGCGGTCCACCTGGTCAACGTTAGGGGGTGGCGGAGGGGGGCTACGCATGAAGTAAAAAGTCCGAGTCGTTACAGCCGACCGCCTTGTACGATGTTATTAATGAATGATGCTACAGTAAACGACGAGTCAGGGGTCATCAAGGACCCAAACCGAGTGATTGTGAACGGTGTCACGGCGGTGGAGCGAGACGAGGTTGAAACACAAGCGCGAGGCTCCACGGTGTCGGCTCGTGTCAGCGCGAGGCGACCGGACTGCAATATCACGTATGTCATCTGGAGAACTTGGGTTTCTCCGTGGCTACATGTGACACGATCCCTCCGCAACACAAGTGGTGAAATAAGGGAAGACCCGAGCGAGACAATCCTTCGAAAAACGCGTACAACTAAAAAAATATATACATATATCGATGTCAAAGTTTGTCAGGAGTTTACTTGCCCTCCATGGCGTTGTGCAATGCCCCCCCCTTTAATGCCCCCTGCTCGCCCTGTAACGCCTTTGTTATTAGTAATCGCATGGTATTGCACCGTCTTACCTTGCGCTCCCGGCTGCCTATAGGCGGGAAGCATGCATTCAGCGCAACAAGCTATTGTTCTCTATTGTGGTGAATCCGTGCGGGCCCCCGGGGTGTGATTTCAAGTAGAATGAATAGAGTATGCAATTTTTGGCTTGTCCTCGCGATCTTCGCTTATTGCCAGTTTTCGGGCTGCAGCAGCTGGAGATGCAAATCGCGCACCCTGGGTCCTAGCGCCGTGCGAAGCCCTACAGGTGAACTGCATGGGTCGGAACTATTTATCGGTAAGTTCGAGCGACCTTGTGACCGCCCTGGAAAACAAAAACAAACGCGATTCATCTACTGCGGTTCGTGTCTGAACTACAGTTCTTGTTTGAGCAACGTAAACTAATTTCCTGTCTAAACACATCACTTTTTATTTCTGTTGCTGCATGCGTTTGACTTTTCAGCAATGCTGCCCTTACAACAGTAAGGCACGCATGACCAGGCACATTGATTCTCATTCGACTCACTGGTGGAACCGTTTGCTAATATGGTTACCAATTCATTTGATAGGCCAACATCGTCAGGCATATGGTTGAAGTTGTATATGTGATGTATAACGTATTGCTGATGTTTAATAACACATCACAAATTGAGTTTGTCTGATATCAATGGCAAGATGGGGAGTCATATTGACAGGTGTCCTGTAGGCCTAATGTAGTTCATCCAGACTCAGGTTAACACAGTATACTCTTTCTGGTGTGATATATCAAATGCAGGCTATGATGTACATGTCAAAAGTGATTCAACTAAAGAGAAGTGCAAAACAATGGCACCCCATCATATAATACTGGAGTTCCACTTATATTTGATGATGAAAAGGACTTAAGGGCACAATCTCTTTATTTAAAATCACAAAGCACATCATATAAACCCGGGTATTCTTTCTATAAAAAAATCAATGTCCAATTTCGCATTTGGCCAGCAAAACTGCTTCACTTCAGAGTAATATCGTCGCCTGTGAGCAGAGTGTGTTGCTTTGTACAGCGCACACATATATGTAGTGTGACACATTGATCCGCAGCCTGCATCTGAAGCAGTGTAAGTAGCTTTACCTATACATATAACCGTGTCCATTAGAAACTAAGTGCAATCTGTGGATGTAAACAGTGCCTCTAAATTGCTAGATAAAGTGTAAAAATGTTTACAAGACAACAATCTACCATCACCTCAGCTGTAACATCTAATTGGCCAGTAGTTATACCTCTGCCATCCTGTACCTCTGAAAAGAAAAGGGTTGGTAAACAGGAACAACTAATCAACCATGCCGACTATACAGCACTTTGTGTGATAACAACAAACGAAGAGTTGCAACAAAGCTAATGTCAAAAGTAGAAGTACATTTCCCAAAGGATTAAATTGTGCACATATTTGTGTTCATTAAAGAAAACATATACCGAAAGAGGTGTCATTTTGTTTTTTTTAATGACACATTTG
>JAOPJJ010000002.1:8745157-8755922 GCA_027122795.1 Enchelyopus cimbrius
GTGTGTGTGTGTGTGTGTGTGTGTGTGTGTGTGTGTGTGTGTGTGTGTGTGTGTGTGTGTGTGTGTGTGTGTAGAGTTGCTGACACAGGCAGAGAGCGGACCGTTCATGTGATCCTCGCATTATTGTTGAACACTGGAGCTACAAGCTGGACCTAAACCTCTCCTGTTCAACACACGCCTCATTTACCCCTTCAAACCGCAACGTTCTGTGCATCAGACTCCCAGCAACTTCCAAGTGTGGCCGATGGAATTAAATCGTCAAATATGGCGTTATTAGCACAGTTTGGGGTGTTAAAATCGAACACCATGAAGTCCCAAAAGGACCTCAACTGTGAGCAATTATCACGGTTGATTTGCGATTAATATAATTACAGCAACAGCTTTCAGCTAATGAGGCAGCACGGCGGGAAATCAGTTCTGCTTTTTCATGACATAAGGAATCATCGTTTGACTGGGTTCACCCATCCAACCAGAGCGTTCAATGTGTTTTGGGGGAAGGCTATTTCTAGTAAGCAAGTACGCCGAATGTGACCGATGACAGAGCCGCCCGTGAGGCAAGCATGTCACAAGGGGAGCATCAGGGCTATTTTGACCCACAGAAATGGTATTCCTCATCCAGCAGAAGGATGAGAGGATTCATACAGGGCCTGTTGGGTCCGCAGCACCCACCCCAGAGCGAGAGTGAGAGTGAGAGAGAAGGCGGTGGCTTCTCGTTACACAGGGTGACCTGGACAAACCGAGCGGTAAAGGCTTTGTGCTCTCATTTGGCTATCAAATAGGCCCCTGCAGGCCCTTTGTTTGTCATGCGGCTGCAGGGCCTGATGGTGGCCTTAGGTCGGCAAACGGAGGAGGAGGAGGTGGAGGCGGGCGGATCCCATACGTGGGAACACATAAAAATGGCACCGAGAGTGACGGAGTTTGATATGATCAGTGAAACGTGTTTGTTCATGTCGAGTTCAGATGTGGCACTCGATAGACACACGACTTCAGTAACAATTGTGTCTCGAATTTACACAGACAAAAATCACACGCAAAGCGAGTCTCCATTGAAATAGACTAATGTCAATATTAATGGTTGCATCAGTGATTCTAGGCCGAAACATAAATGATCACATTCATCTGATCTCTCCTCACGATCCGCTAGCTGCCCGCCTCAGAAGCAGGCCGTCAAAAAATGACTCTCTGTAGGCAGCCTATGCTCTGAGATCGTACACAAAAACAAATGGTAGAATCGCTGATACACACTTTAATGTCATTAGTGCCAACACCATATGTTTTTCCAAATCAGATCCGGTCCATTTCCCAGCCACTAGATCCAGGAGTAGGCATTTCCCTCCCTCCCCCCTCCCCAAAATGAAATCGTAACTGCTTATCAAGCACTGATGAACCTGGGCTGGGCTACCTATCCCGTTACAGATCCTGATAAAAAAATAATCCTCAAAAAGAAAGAAGAGACAATGAGCTGACGAGGCACGCCATCCCCAAAGGGCAGCGACTGGCATAAGAGCAGAGTGCGGTCGTTTTCCAAAAGGGTCAAAGATTATAGCTCATCCCCCAGAGGAAGTGTATGAGGTCACCTCACTTTTTGCAGTCCAGCCAATCCCAATGGGGGGGTGAGATGACCCTTGGATCTGAACAGCCATGGATGTCCGTTGGCTCAATGAATAATATTGATGGGTTAACCCTATCGATATTGTATATTGCTACATAACAGCCAATGGTGTGTCCCGTATTGAAGAGCTGCTGCTGTCAGCTAAAACATGTCACAGAAGACACATTTATTTTGCCGTTAAATAATAGCAGCCTCTGTGTCTTGTGATGAACGTGTCCACGCTCGGCCATGACGGTACAAGCAGCTGGATTGTTTACACTGGCAAAATTAAGAAGCCTATTATTCGTCTTACCAAATAAAGTCTCCATACGATAAAAAAAACAAGGTGGTTAGATGAACGGGTTTAGAGTTACTAATGCAAAAGTACATATCGCAAGGAAAACATGGATGACAGCTGGCGACTTCTTATCGCAACGGCAACATGACACCGCCGAGGCTCCAGATCACCGCCTGGTCAAGTGATCGCACAACTGAGAATATACCGGAAAGGCAAAGGGCGGGAGAAGAAAAAAAACTGGCTGAGTAGCTCAGCGGCAGGCAGCGCCGCGGTGCTAAAAGGGAAGCAGGGAGAAAAGAAAAGTTGCAGGGTCTGTTCCAGCGTTAAGACGCTAATCTAAGGCACGCGCACCGCCGCAGCTCCAAACTTTCAATCGGCTTTGAGCTGCAATGTATATACGGCTTAGCCAGGCACCCAGCTCCACAACCATGAGCGGTTCAGCGACCCCCTTGCCTCTTGGGCTACGACGGCACGTGTCACAGAGGGGGTGAATGACCATATAATAAAGCGCTCTCCGTTTGACACACGCACATAGAAACCCACACACTCCGCACAAGGGGCATCGTTTCTGTTTACTTCTCACGTTGGCCTCCCGAGAGCCCAGATGGAACCGGGTGCTAAGGGCTAGGAACCAATCGGAGGACGCCTGCCTTTCATCTCTCCATCACTATGGAGATTAGCATTGATTAGCATACACTTGCTGATGCTCTTGAAAAGGAAATGGGAGAACCAAGGGCTTCATTTAGCAAATGATTAGCATGAAACTTTGGAGCAACGGCAAAACCACCAGCGTTAGCAGGAGCCGACTGCATCCATTGATCATGAATAAGCGCCAAGTAGTACTACATGCAAAAACATTTAATAAAAGGCCTGGATAGCATTAGATGGAGCACAGAGGCCAATCAGCTCAACCCGCGCAGCAACCGGATAGGCTAGGGCTGTCGCTCCAGGCGGATGCGTTGTTATGACCCCAGTTTAGTGCCGTCCCTCACCACAGGGCTCCTGTGGCACCCCTCCCCACAAGCTGGACATGACCAAACAGGAAACGGCCTAGCCGGCACAACATCAGCCCTGGTCCACTGCCAACATACCAGTTAAGGGTAGATCTGTGTTTAACACTGACACACGCAACAAGAGCTTTAGCATGCTACAAGGTTGTAGGGTTACAGCGGTGTAAACCTTATTCAATGATGATGGGACTTTTGGACAGGGCACACACATGCACACATACAATGACCTCTGGGATTACTTTGGCCATCGTCATGTTAAAGTAAGCCAGCTAATTCCGGTAATGACCCATCTGGTCCGGTACCACAGGTTCCCTGAATGGGCTTCAGCAGGTGGCTTCTCCAGGGTTTAACCAAAAGAGACTGTGGCGTGTATGGAGGACAATGCATGCGTTGATAAAGTGATGGTGGTGTTCGGACAATATATTCTGACAAGTATACTCTGCAGAGATTATAAAATCAAGTGTAAAAACAACAACAAATAAAACAAAAAGGGAACAGCATTGGTAATTGAGCATCACATAAGAAACTAAAGTGGAGTGCTGAGTAGTGAAATGGCCAAGGATATGCAAATACAAATATTTACTATTCAAATCTTTCCATTTTTGAGTTTCAGTGGTGCTTCGCTTCCAAATACATCTCACGTGACCCATTGACTACTGTTTACAATGAACAGAATAATACAAACTAGATTACGCGCAACACTGTCAAACCAGGGTAACGAAATGCAGAGTTTGAGGCCTCAGTTCAGCTGAGAGTTTATTCAATGTTGAGAAGATATGCCAAGAAATCAAGGCCAGCCCATTTCCTCCTTTGGTCAAACTCAACCCAGTTCAGAAATATTTGTAATGTTTTACATTCTGTAGGAGCCGCTGGCCGAGCCAAACGGCAGGGAAAAAAGGGAGATAGCCTTGCAGCAATTCCCAACGGGGTCTGATCGTTCATTGTTAGATGCGCATAGTCTTCTGGTTCACAATACTTGTAGGTGTGACCCGTACAGCTACGTGTCAACTTCCTGGCCATATTAGTGGAAGAACATCACAGTATTGAGAAACCTCTGTAGATGTTGTGACCATCACCACACACTCTCATTCATAACTTCACACAGACACTTGGATAGATCATAACTGTGATTTTTTTTTCTCCACTAAACTTTTTTATCACTAAACTGCAATAATCACAAACATAAAGAATGAATCAAGGCCACGTTATGGTTAAGAACGCTCAAAAAGGGAGACAGACCACAACCCCATAAGCCATAAGGTATGCAGAGAACTCCCCAAAACGTGCAAAAAACAGCCCCAACTGAAGCTTGGGTCAATACAAAGTAGGCATTCAAACTCTGATACTGACACACAGTAAACATCTGTGTTTAGGAACCAGGAATAGGGCCAGCTAGCAAACGGACGAGCATCTGACCAATGACATTTCGCTGCTTCTGTACGAGTTGAATGAAATGAATGAAACTTAATTCGCACCGTGAAAGATCCCATTATGAATCTGAAATTCATAATTGCGTCCTAACACAAGCTGGTGTCTAATAACCCTGCACCACTTGCAGCCATGCCATGTAGTGTTGGTTTGCTTTTATGACACAATGTCTGGAAGTTAACAATCCAGGTCAGACATTGTTGTATAGCTTCACTGCCGAGAGGGAGTGGGCGATGCCATATGTCAACAAAAGAGCTTACCGTTAACCCATGAACACAGTGACACAAAGCACAACACAGAATAGACCCGAGACAGGCCAAAGAAGTTTTAAAAAAAGGAGTTTTCTCAACAGAGCTGGATCAGCTGCAGGAGTAGCAATTGACATAATAGGAATTTAATGAGGAAATCATAACATAAACCTACAAGCTGACTCACCCGAGTAGTACAGCAGGATTGTTCCCGGTGGGTAACTGTATTTCGTAAGATCTGTTTCGGTAGCCATCACAGAGGACGAGACACCACAGTAAGCCTCAACGTGGTCAGCCAGGCACCATCAGCAGAGGGACCAGGTAGTGTCATCGATCAGCCAATAATGTGTCATCCTTACCGTCACGAGACTTCGTCCCGACGCTCAAAAAAAAAAAAAGGCTCGTCGACGTTGCTAAGTAGCATCGAGTTCATAGTAGAAAGATGAAGCATCATCGTCAAGTGCATATACCATGTTAACCACAGAGAAGACACTCAAACATCAAGTAGCATTATGTCATGCACTTGTTTGGCTACTTGGTCATACAAGTAGAAGTGTAGCAGCCCAGAGCTCCTAAACCAGCCACAGGAACACAACTAAGTTTAGGATACGTTTAAATTTCATTCGTTTTCACTACGTAAGCCGTTGCATAGTAAGCAGGTCCGTTGTATCACATACGTCGCATGATCGCAGACTAGATAAACAAAGGGGAAACTAGTTGCAGACTTCCAAGCATATCCATTGTCAGCAAATAGCCGGGCGGTCAGCTAGCCAAGCATGCTAACCGCGTGAGGAAAACACCAACACGTCAACACGCGAGAAGCGGCAGTGGCTGACTAAACACCGCACACTAAATACATCTGAGTGAGAAGCAATCGATGCATTCATCATCACGCCGTCCGGCGTGTTTCTTACCCATTTGGGCTCGCAAGCCTTTGAGAGACGTCGCGCTCTCCGCCATTTCTGTGAAGTTTCCCTTCTCGCTCGCTCTCTCTATTTCTGAAGCGGAGGCGCGCAACACATAGCCGCCGGTAGGGCAGGGGACGGGGACGCTGCGATTCCGCCCAGCAGCGCCTCCTAGCGTGTCCACGACGCAATGTAGGCTATAACGTCCACTGCTGAGTGGACAAGCCTATACAATGTAGGGCCTTTTATGAATACTATGGGACACATCTCATCACATGATAAGTGGGAAGAAACTAGGAACACTTGAATGCAACTTGAATGCGACAGAAACGAGTATTTGTTTTTGTTGCAGTTAAACCGTGAACATAGCAAACATGGTTTAACTTTCATACGTTTTTCCCATGTTCTAATACAAGGCTAATGCATTTGAAAGATGTCCATGAACTGTGCATTGAAATACAGAAGAACATACATTCATTACAAATGTACATCTTAAAATAATAATATTTTCTTTAAATGTGTACCTTCTCTTGCTCACAACTTCAGACTATTAA
This sequence comes from Enchelyopus cimbrius, assembly GCA_027122795.1. Classification (NCBI taxonomy): domain Eukaryota; kingdom Metazoa; phylum Chordata; class Actinopteri; order Gadiformes; family Gaidropsaridae; genus Enchelyopus; species Enchelyopus cimbrius. The sequence goes on from JAOPJJ010000002.1 coordinate 8,751,192, forward strand.
ACAGTACAGAGGAAAGAAGGAAAACTAAAAAACTACAAAAATAAATAGATACATCAGGTAAAAGTCAACTTTTTATATTCCAAGAATGTAAACCCATTCTGAAAGTTAGAGTTGCTCACCTTGTTGACTTTGTTAAAGACTCTGTCGAAGAAAATGATTCAAGAAGGAAAATATTGGTCTGAATTTTTACCAGCAAGAAAGCTATTCCCTTCCCAGCGCTCTATGCTGCCTCCTCTCTTGGACACTTTATCCTCTGTTCAGGTCTGCCTCACATGCCTTTGCCAGAGGCCCTCATTTATTTAACATGGTAAACAGGAAGCAGTAACATCACACGCAGGGTTTGGTTGCACAGTGACCTAACTAATAAAGAACAGTGTCTTATTTAATGCTTACCTAATTCACCAATCAATATTTCAATTGTATTTTAATGGAGGAAGCGTAATGCCCCTAAAATATCCCAATGTACATGTCAATTATAAATTAAATGTGTATGACTACGTCATTCAAAATTCATAGACACGTATTCAGCTTTATGGTGATAAATAAAAATTTCGCTGCAAAGAGCGTCAACAATTTACAATATATATGGAACTTTAACCATGCCAATAGCAACGGCTAAGACATCCTAAGGTTTTAATTTCTATTACGAAGACTTTTATCTCACAATAAGTGAATAACAAGTCTCTATGTTTTTGACAATTTCTTCGGTTGCCACACTATTTACTTATCCATCACCGCCTGATGTATCCTAGCAACCACCCCTGGACTGGGGAGCAGCGCCGCAGCCTGGGCCAGCTGGGGCAGCAGTAGGTAGGTGGAGGTACGGAGGTAGTGGAAAAGGTCTTGGAAACCGTGGAGGTGGGCCAGTATTTGAGGGGGCACCCCCAGTGAACGAGCCAGCCTCCTCAAGGCACTGTCCCGTGTGTCAGCAGAGCCCAGCAGCAGAGACAGGTCCTGGACTGCGTCGTAGTCTAGCAACTCAACGCTCTGACCTTTAGAGCAGCAGGAACCCAACACAATGAAAGTGAAGAGTCGGTTTAAGAGCTGATTTGATTAGCAAGCGTAATCACCAATCACAGAAGAGTTGTGGTGCACTTTTCTGAGAAATCAAAGACAAAATAAACAGTTTAAGTTTGAAAGCAACCTTCAAAAGTAACATTTTAAAGGAGTGGGGAGTGGAAACTTCCCAACCTCAGTCCTGATGGTCCTTTCATCTAAGGTTTGGTGAGTTTCATTAGATGTACAATTATTCTTTACTAAAATTGACCTTTAACCCACAGCATAGGTGAAGTGGGGTCTGGTTCAAATAAGCGAATGAACTTCCAGTTCTGTTGCTGGAAGATGATGTTGGAGCTTAATAGCGTAGCTTGCATGTGGTTTACAGAGGTACACTTGCGCAGACTTCAAGACAGATTTACCTTGAGCCGTGTCCCATATTGTCTGCAGGTGGTGCTCCATCTGCTGCATCTATTTATATAGGAGAGAATGAGCATCGTCATTACATGCTGCAGTCACATGATACATCTGATCAAATGTGCTCTTCCGGTAGAGTACACTAACTGACCTCTGCACTTTGGCCATTGCAATCTTAGATGAAAGCAAATGAGTATAAAATATCGGTATCTCCATTAGAGAGTGTAGTGACTTATAGAGAATACGTTGTGGGAATAGGTATATGTTGTAATATATGTTGTAACATAACTACATCCTTCCTTCATGCCTTTCTTATCTTCCTTATCTTTTTTACAAATGTCACTCTCGAAAAAAAAAATGTCAAGGTTCACTTGATTGATTGATTGATTGATTGACCTGACCTGCTGTAGGAAGTATCTGCTGTCTGGTCCTGCCTCTCCACACGGATCTTCCTGTGAGTGACCAGAGGGTTTGATATTTGCAGTCACATTGATGACAATAGAAGGAGGTCCCTCCGTCTGCTGGCTGGAGGGCATCGGGTCGCTGGTTAGGGATGCATTTGGTTGACTGATGTTAATGACTTAAACATGAATATATATTAATCAAATTATAATATATTTTATTAGAATGATATTAAACATACAATATAATGATACCATTTAGAATCACATTTAATAATGACATGCAATCACCATTGTGTTTCACGGCAGGGGTTACACCGATGAATTTCATATTACATATATTTCAATTACATATCATATGTATTACAAGAGGAAAAGGGTATTACAGATCAGCTGACTGACTGCTGTGAAGCACGGCGTGGGAGAAAGAGAAACAAAAAACACCTTGGAGGAGAAAGAGGGGGCGGGGGAGTCATCAGCTGTGTGCGGGGCTCTCGTGAAGTCATGACCTCCCGGTCTTTGGGGCTGGCATGGGCTGACGAAGAGGTCTGGGGAACCCCCAGGGGCGATCCAGGGTGCAGGTACCCGGGAGAGTTATTCGGCTCCTGTTCTGTAGACAAATATGTGTTTTGGACTATTTACTTAGTAGATTGTGCAAAAACATAAGATGGTAAACACAGGTTGTACTTTTGTGGGGACTTACTCAATCGTTCAGCTGCCAGGAGGAATGTCCAGAGCATGAAGATGATCAGGAACACAGAGGCGGCTGTTGCTGAGCCAACTAGAACCACGGAAACAGCTCCGGACTGGGTCTCTTAGTGACAATACCAATAATTAGTCCAGAAAATATTTCAATACACATTTTGAAAATAAATGCATTTGTTATCTTGAGGCTACTCACTTGTCACTGTATATTTTGTAGAATGGTGTCCATAGACAGTAACTGCAATATCTGTAATTTTAAAGAAGTGTAGTTATTTGCTTGACATCATTCTGAATAACAACCAAAGAAAGGTGTCCAAAAGTACATTGCAGTTGATTTTCTTTGTGTCCCATCTCTGGACGTTACCTAGTGCTTCAGAGTCCTGACGTTTGAAACACCTTTTATGGAGGATGGCCATGTTGTCACAGGGCACACAAGACAATTCGACCTGCCCCCTCATACTCCTGACCTCATAGTATCTGAAATAGAAAAGCAGACACTGTCACGCAACAAAAAGACAACACATTTGCATATCTTTACCTGGATTTAGCCGTTCACACTTTACTCCCATAATGTGGAGAGAGCCTGCTTACCCGGGAAGGCAGTGTCCACACTGGGCGTTTTTCGTGGAGGTGCACGTCGCCCTCTGCTGGCGGTTGAGCAGAATGCACCGGGTACAGCGGATACATGAGGCCACCCCCGTGTCCACACTGAAGTATCCCTGTCCACAGTCAACACAGAGCCCCGTGCCTCTGTCTCCAAACCCACAGTCCTGGCACCAGAGATGTATGATAATCAAAAGAGGTGTACTGCTATGGTCATCCAATGTGCAAATAAAATCCTGAAGGGCATGCGTGCATGCAACAACAACAACAACAACAAAAACAACAACAACAACAACACATACATAAATAAATAGATATACAAAATAATAACACATTAATTAACAACAACAAAAATTTGCTTGCCAGCAAATTATGAATTAACTAACATATACTTAGAACTGAATAAGGTAAGTTTTGACTAGTAATAAGAAGTAATAACAGACTTACTCATGAACAAAAAAGTACTTACCTACCAGCTAACTAATAACACATTCACCAACTAACCAACTGAATAAGTAATGAAGTAACTACTTACAGATATGACTAATTAACTGACTTTACTAAAAGAACACGTGCCACACCTCAGACAGCTGCTGCCCCGGACCACAAACAGGACAGGCCACACAGCTGCCATCAGCGTGCAAGAACTGTGTTTGATCACAGCCGGGCTCCGACCCCACCACCGATAACCATATCTACGGACACACAACGTGCAGGGGTGAAGTTCTGTGTGTACATGGAACACAGAGACGAAGGACAGGTCAACACGGTGGGATGCCGCAGTGTTGAGGTTCATGCAACAGGAGAGAACCTACTGTGAACAGAGCAGCAGCGCAGGCAGAACTCCCCATGGATGGACTTTCACTGTAGAACACGTCCAGTAGATATCATAATCCGGATGGTGTCCATCATTCGCCTTTTGAATGAGAAAGACACGTTTTAAAAGGTGATTCTACCGCTTCATTGAAACGTGAACCCTCTTCTTGCATGTTACTTCACAAAGATCCTAATTCAGCCCCCTGGTATTCATGGCTGGGAAACTCAAACAATGAAATATGTGACATCTTGGTGACCTTACCTTAGAGAGGGTTAACAAACAACCATCCAAGTCAGGCAGAGGGTTATGGTGAAACACAATGATGGATTCTCAATTCTTTGACTTGTGATGGAGGTCCTGCCTGCTGAGTCCTGACTCCCGAATGCTGGACTAGCAGACAGAATCTACTCCCTCAAGTGCATCCCCATGATGGGATGCAGGGCAGGACATGAGGGAATCCCCACAGCCCTGGGTCCTCCTACGTCACCCAGCTCCGTGACGCAGGTGGGTTCTCCTGCACAGGGGTGGCTGGGCTCCAGCTCCCACCCTGGCCTTCTCATGTTACCCCCCTAGTCAGTCACCCCCCCCCCGGGTTTGAAGTGAACCGCTCCGATAGGAGCGAGGGAACTCCACAAGGAATGCCGCCTATGAATGAGTTCCTTGTACATAGGTTTGACGCTGGGCCTCCCTTAATCTGTGTGTGTGTGTGTGTGTGTGTGTGTGTGTGTGTGTGTGTGTGTGTGTGTGTGTGATTTGTGTCAGTCCGTGTGTGTGAGAAAGACAGAGAGAGAG
>JAOPJJ010000002.1:8781823-8798731 GCA_027122795.1 Enchelyopus cimbrius
TTTTTCCAAATTGCTAATTTGGTCCCGCCTCCCCCCCCCCCCCCCCCCCGTCTACAAATCGTACTTGTCGCTGGCGTGGAGCGGCCGGAGGTAGCAGCCCAGCACGGTCTGCAGTTCCTTCACAAACTCGCGCTCATGCTCCAAGATGTCCTGGACCACCTGGGAAATAAAAAATAAAAACAAGGCCAGCATCCTCGTTACTGGGTGTGCTTCGCTTCTGGTCCGAGAGAAGGGGACTATGGACGATCAACGGTCACCAATATAAAAAACAGATTGGCATGGAGCAAAGGGACTTGAGGGTACTGGGAGTACCCTCCCTTCTCTCAAAATCGATTTGGTCAATGGATGAAAAAGGTGAGAAAGTCTTCTCTATTCTTGGAACCAGTCACATAGTGTAGAATAGAGCCACTTTATCATATCTAATGCAATAACAATGACCAAATCTAATTTGTTTAGAAGATGCAAGATGAAAACCCTGAACATTGCGGAAGAAAGAAGAAACTGAAAGACCAAATTTACAGGAACTGCAGCGCTGAGGGGTGAAGGGTAGCACAAAACGCAGGCCTCACTCACCACACTGTAGTAGTTTTTGGTCAGTGGAGTTCCTTTAGGAGAACCCTGTATCTCTGTAATAGAAACATCACATGACACTTATTTGAGACATCATAAAAAACATATAGACATAATACACATCATGAAGAACACTATGTAGAAGGCGATGAAAATGTAAGTTCTGGAATGTTCTGACAACGATGCTGCTTCAAATCATTTCTCAAGAGCAAGCAGTAGTCCAAGTACATGTTCCAACAGGAGAAGATGTGCTGGAAAGAAAAAGAAAAAAGAAAGAAGAAAAAGGGTTTGGCCTCACAGGGGGGAAGGGGGGGGTTCAGGATAGAACGGCCATGAGCGTAGCCTGAACAACAACAGTGTTGCCGTCGACGCCCGGCTGCTAAGAGTAACAGCACAAGTCATCATTAGTGACTGATGCCCTCTTCTAAATGAGAGGGGGAGTCGCCTTGGATGGCTGAGTCAGACGGCATCGCACCTTAATGTAATGTCACAACTGGCTAAAAATAAGACGCTGCGTGCCGGGACATCGACTCAACAACAACAGATACAATCTTTGGGTGAAAAGGGCCAAACAGCTGTCCAACATTAGCGTATTGTTCAGCTCGAGCACTTAGCCAAACCCACACTAGCCCTATACATAGAAAGAAAAAGAGAAAATCGAGGCCTTTCGAGTCCACGACCGGCGCCGGCGGGGCAACTGACCGCAGGGTTTGAGCTCGCGGACGTAGTTGCTAGGGAACCAGCCCGTCCGTCCGCTCAGCGTTCCCTCCCACCAGCCGCCGTCCTCCTGCCGCGTGACGTGGATGAGGTCGCCCTTGTTGAAGGACAGCTCGTCCTCGTTGTTCTGCTTGAAGTTGAAGCGGGCCTTCACCGTCGCCTGGCTGCCGCCGCCCCCGCCTCCGCTCTCCGCCATCTCCTGTCGACAGCGGCGTAGTGTGCGTTTAGGTCGGGGGAACATGATGCTAGGGGAGAGAACCTGAAGACCAACCTGAACCTCGTCATGATTTTCCTAATCATTCCTTACTACTTGGGATTGAGAATTGATTCAAGTGAATTCAAATAAATGCATCGTACATAAATCCTTGTGTGCGCATCAGTTTGTTAGGGATCAAGTTACAATGTCCATGTCTGAATACATGATTGGGGAAATCCTGCACATCGCCAAGTCTAATTGATTGCGTATACAATCCCTTATTTAGTGGTGTGGGTCAAACTAAGGTAATTGGGTCATTGAGATCGTTTTCTACATTCCTGGATGATAGAGCCGGGCTTGACCACCAATGTTATTACTGAGACCAAGAACCATCAATCTCATCCAGTGAAACGGTGTGTACTCTCTGTCAGATAATTGTATTCCAATTTACGAATCTGCAAATATCCCGCACCCAATTTAATTGATCAAATTAATGTTTATGTATGCGAAACATGTTTTTGTATGTGAAACATTTTCTTTAAATTCATTCAACGCACATGTACTTCCTGAAACTTTAAGTCCATGTGTGTGGAATGAATTTAAAGAAAATGTTTCACATTTCTGTAAATGTCAGTCAGCAAAAAAAAGAGGAAATTGCAAATGGCATGCAAAAAGTTACTGAACAAGGCAACATTTTACGTATTTGTATGCATGTGTGTATGTATGGGTGAAGGCTGAAGCAGAAGCTTTTACCACTGTTTTGGATTGTCTGCGTAGTGATCCTTTGGACTTGATAGAGGAGAGGGTATGTGAGGAGCTAGATTGAGAAGAAGCAATGGAGCCCTGCTGTGGACATGATCTCTCCGCAGCACAGTCTGTTGGGCACAACAAAACAGGACGCAGTCTTCTGTCATTTCAGTTCATGGTCTGTTGCTCTGAACATTGCTCTTTCCCAGTCACAAAGTCTACAACCGTTAGGGACCACTTAACTACCAACATGTTATTGAAATGAAAACCAACCATAACAAATAGTATTGTGTGCTTAGTTCATGTTATTATCAGGAATTATCATTTATGTTGTATAGAGTATGATCAAGACTTGATCAGACATACTTACAAAGAAACAAGGATCATTAGGCACTTATTCCTGTAATCGTTGAACTACAATTGTAAACTTAGCATAATGTATTTGAAATACTTGGTGGAAATCGCAGAAGACTTAAATTTTGTGATTGATACAACTATTCCTATGGAAGGTTTCCTACACCATAACCCATGCATTCAGAGGATTGCACCAAATACAGATTTTACTGAACTTAAATTCAATAAAACAAAGAGACAAAGTTTGTGTCTAATGGGATGTGTCATTGTTCAAATGGCTTTTCATAGGCTTATTTAAAAGGACTTACAAACGATTAAGTGTGGCATCCAATTATCTTTCATATCTCGTTAACAATCGTCTTCATGAGCAAGTACCAGGTTTCTGCAAATGGATTGCTGTATAACACTAGCGTATTCTGTCAAAACTCCAGACTTATTCAGTTATACAGAATTAATAAAAAATATTATTTAATGAGACCTGTGGGCTAATGAATACACAGCTGTCTCGCTAGTCTCTTAATAGACTAAAAAAGTATTTTTTCTCTGGCAACTTTGAAGGCCTCATGAGATTAGTTTAACTTTTTATTATCATAAAAGGTATTGAAAGTTGCTAAAGGAAAAAAACATATTTGTTCCATCGATTGCAGCAGCCATGTTTTTTGTCTATCAGAGAAAGCTACCAATAGCATAAAACATCCCAATTCTATCTCAGCTTCCCCCCCAATCCCAATTGTTTGGTGAACACTCGACAAAGCAGGAGGGCGGCTCATCTCTTACCTTGCGTGGCAAAGTTGACCGCAAGCAGGGTGGTCAGGACCTTGCCAAAATGCTCCCCTGTGTACAAGGACTCTGCCTCAAAGCCCTGCGAAGAGACCGGAGCCAGAAGAAACGTTTCAAAATGGAACTCAAAAATGCTGTATGCTGTACAACCAGGCACATGGTGAACGGTGGCAGGGGAGAAGTAGGTCAAAACACATCGCTTGCCCATCTCTACTCAAAAAGGCTTATTTATATGGATGCACAAGGGGGTTATTCCTGGCTGCTGCAGAAATCGACAACGCACCCACTGACGAGGACGTATTGGAACAGACGGGGATCGGGGCATGAGATGTAACCCATGTATTGTGATGTAAGGGTCGGACTGAAACGGCTCAGCTACTCAATTGTGCTTCGATGTGCACATGACACACACTACCATGAACATGCAAATACAGCAGAACAAGCCACACAACCTTTACGTTAGCAAACAAACAACAGATATCCAAACAGTAAAACTGTATGGGGGGTGTGCACTGCCCTCCTCAAGACATCCTCATCATGAGCCTTGTAGAGATATTCCAATGCAGATGTGCAGCCCCTTTAGCAAAGGATTGGTGTTTCAATGACTTCATGAAAGAAGTCAAGCCTCACTGACTTGGGGTGGAGGGCGAGAACCGTCTTGTACTGTTTGCCAAGGAGCTCGGGCCCTCAACAGCTGCCACCACTTCCCGCCTTCTACATCTCCCACAGCAGAAGTGAAAGTGGGATGACTGCTCTCTTTGTGCGGTCACATGACAAGTGGGGCCATGGTTACAAGAACGAGTGGGGGGGGGGAAAAGAAAAAACAAGACGCCAACCGCCATCACATCACTGGCCAAAGTAATGGGCAGGGCACCACAGAAAAATCGTAAGGATGCTGGAGGCTATATTTGACCGTGTGCAATCCCAATCCCTGCTGCCCATGGGCCATCCTGCAGCCACAAAAAATAGGTATAATTATGGACTGGTTGTGGGATGGTGGGTGAAGGCATGAGGGACCTCCCAAACATAACAAACCGACCAGACTGAACAAGTGAACCCACTTGACTTGCAGTGAGCAGCGCTGGGGAGTCAATTACTTGTTTAAAAAGACCAAAAGGGTACTATTTATAAAATGGGTGGAGAATATACTGTCCAGTCTGGAAAACACAGGGACATGGATACATGAAAGGGAGCAAATATATTTTCCCTCCACGTACTAATAAACAGCCCACTGTAGCTCCACATAACTACTTCATGCCATAAGGGGCCCTACAACAAAAGTAACTCAACTACATGCACTCTGAAGAGGCTGTAAAGTTAGTGGGGACTGTATTGGCTGTCAAAAAATACATAATTACACAGGCACAAATACCAAAACACATGAAAAGGAGAACTGTCTGAGCGTGTGTTGCCATGACCTAGTTGACAACACATGGAGGCGTGACATCATAACATTAGGTTATCCACAGCTGTGAAGAGCACATCACCATGCATCATCGGAGATCGGAGTCGTTGAAAAGCAGATGAAATGAGAGGCTTACAGTCTGCGTTTTAAGATAACAACAGTGGTCATTCGATTTTTCAATCGATTTACCTTACTATGGGGTGAAATAATCCAGAGAGTAAAACTTACCTCTACTTTCAATGACGTACATCCTCTTAAAAACTCCCGAATATTGGCTATGCAGTCCGCCTCGGTCCTCGGCTCTTGGCAGTACTGGACAGAGACGTGAAATAAATATATAAACACATAACCTACCTTTTCTTAGCACGCTGCAAGATAATGTCTTAGGCAAACACTAAATCAATTGAGACTTGACAGGCTGTTATGTTTGACTAATGGTGTATTAAAGGGGTAGTGCTGCTGTAGTAGGTCTCATATGGCTTGGTCTCCTCCATGCAGGAGGCTAAATTATGAAGCCGCTACCACTTGCTTAGTGGGCGCGCGCACCAGGGTAACAGCAGTACAGGCGGAAGTGACGTCTCATTACTCCCGCAACTGTTATTTATCGTTACTGCGTCCCGAACTTCTTATAAGCGTTGTAACAACGCGGTCAATTAGAACGTCGACGTTGCTTTAAGTACGCCAGATGAACAATATGCCACATGGTTTGGGTTATCCGTCTGTATTTTAGGGCAAGATGTATAGGAAGTTGGAACAGTTACGATCACCAATTTTTTTCTCTCAAAACATTTTGAGGGTGGCGAAGAATGCGGAACGTCTTCACGTAGCAAACAAAACCTAAACATCAAGCAGTCCGATTTGCAGTTTTTGTTTCAACACGTTAAATGTTAAACGAACTAATCAAACTGAAACGATCCACAAAAAGACAAATGAGTTAGTATTTCTGGTTCGTATCTTTTCGATCAAACCACTCCCTTCTCTTACGGAGACATTCACATTTGTCGAGATGTCGAGACATGTAAACAAACATAAACAAAACGAAGGCCTATTTTAACTCACCTTTGCCGAAAAGCCAGGTACAACTCGCTCAATAAGTTTACACAAAACGACTCCATCCTTCAGCGACGTTTTCAGAAAGTCCTCTGGGTCCGCTATGTTCTTTTTAGGAGAACCGAGTACTCCTAACGATATCAGCCAAGTCACAGTTTGCTCTTCGGGATTCATAGCGCCAAGTGTTGAACATTATCTAAACATGCATTTCAACATCGGACGACTCTTTTTCCGCATCAATGTATTGCAACTCACATCCGCAATTCTGCAAGAAAAAACGTGCTACCAGACAACAGACTGATGATCACCCCTACTGGCAAGCAGGAACCTTACAAGCTCCTTACCTCAAATCGGTTTGTGATCTGTGTAACGTGTCTTATTTCAATCCATGAGTACCAACTACTACCCAATCTGCATTTTAAAAAACCATAATCGGTAATCACAAGCATATCATTGTAAAGGTCAGACAATATTAATATATATCTGATAAAGGCATTTTCAATTATTGTTTCCATTAATTGAACCCAAATCTGAAGTATGAAGCATTGCAAATAACCGCATGCAACAGCAATTATTTTTAACATCTATCTACATTATGTGCATGGACCCATTGGTAACTCATCTGTCCTACGTGCAAACTATTCTCGCAATTTCTAATGCTTATCAATACAGGAATCTAGTAAAAATTAAAAAAGATAAGGCCAATTCAGAAAATCAATCCATTACTCATACATCGACATGCAGTCCACGCAGTTAAGACTATCGATTCACAATAAAACATGAGATAATCTATTTCTTGATAAGCAAAATATCGATTTCTACCCAATGGTCAAATGAGGTTCAACTTGAACAAAATCAGACAAAGTACACCTTTAAATGCTTTTATTTAAAAAAAAAGAAAATAATTTTGTAATGCTTAATTTGAAAGTGTGCCATCCTCCTCACTGTACTTTCGATGCCCAAGCGTTTAGGAAATACCATTCACCACTGGAACAGAGACCTACAGCATTGGAGAGAACAGTAGAAAGATAAAACTCACGCCAGCAGCACAGGATAACTCGGAAAAAAACTCAATCAGGCACGTTACTTGAAATACCTTTGAAGAAACCCCTAAGCATGGGATATTTAAATACATTTCAAAATAACAGTATGTGTTACACTCGTACATTATGCAATATCTCAACACCCATCAGAATCTAAACTGAAAAATGTATGTAACAGGCTACTCCATATGGCGTCTTACCAAGAGTTACGTGTACTGTTCACATAATTTTCTTGTTTAACAATTGGGGGACATACCTATTTGCAGTGATTTACGGGGGACTCTTACTGGTCCAGCAACTTGAGGACTCAGGGCCGATAGTGTGCACAAACCAACGTTTGGCTCAGCATACAGCTCATCCTGCAACAGAACAGACCAATATCAGCTCATTGGTGACAGCCCATCAGGTATTTGCAAATGGTCTGAAAAACAATCCCGTCATCAATGGTCCCGTTGTTTGTTTGGCACTTCGGTGCTCTCGAGGGTCCAGTTTGTCATCGCGGAGTCGGTGCTGTCCAGTAGTCCATTAGTTTTGGGAATTTGCATGTTTGTAGGGAAGGCTTTGAAAGTGATACAATTGCTTTAAGTGATCTTAGAATGAAAATTAAGAACATAATCCTTTGAAACTAAGAAACTACAAAGTGTCCAACTAAGAAACTAGTGTCCTGACCCCAAAAAAATCTCATTAATCAGATTTGGTTTTGTCATTGGAGTTGTGTCCGTCAGCAATCGTGGAAACCGTTGGCATGTTGGGTGTACGATTCTCATTGGTCGACTGAGAATCAGCTCTTCTGTGGACAATTTCTGGTGGTGAATAGGGCTAGACGTAAACCCTAACTCAGTTGGCCATTTTAGGTTTTCTTTGAGGTATGACTTGGCAATCGGCTGTGAGTAGAGATAGCATTACAGGACAAAGAGAAACTGAGTTACAGACGAGAAACAAAGAGGTTTGCTTTGCTTACCAGCTGCTGGCTTATCAGTTGAGTTGCATATACTCGAGTTTGGTTGTTGTGGTCTTTGGTTAGGTGGATGAAAGCCTTCATACTTTGACTATGATGACGGATCCATATCCAAGGAAACAACATTCAGAAGATGGGACTTTTGCTTGTTCGCCATGGAACAGGAGAACCAGTTGAGAGGACATGTTGGTTTAGAATTACCTCATGTCAGCAGATTAATTATTCAGGTAGGAAAAGTTTCAACTAAGCCATTTAGCGCAGTTTCTGGGGTGACAGGATGTTAGCTTAGAAGTGTCACGTAGGTATTGGTAGTGGTATCGTTTTATATAAGAGAAATTAGCTATAAACAATTTCTGTCTAATAACTTTATTGTAGGAAAGCAACAACTAAGGGGCAAAGCAGATGTTCACAGCTCTATATGTAAAAAATAAAAACATTATGTGACTGAACCATTACACTGGCAGCAGAAATAATATGTATATTTATAAAAAAAAGTTTTACACTTAACTAAAAACTAAAACGGTAAAAGTGGGAGGAAAGACAGTGGACAAGCTTCAAATGCCACAGACTTAGACCCGGAAATATGGTCAACCTTGTTGTTGTTGTTGTTGTTGTTGTTCCCCTCCCATCCGAAAACTTTGCTCCACAACACATTTAACTTTACAGTGAAGTTGAACGCCGTTGGCGTCTTTTTTCCGATTGTTCCTGGTGGTCAGTATCTGCTGCGGGCCATTCCTCTATCCGGACGGCTGCCCCCGCGGCCACCGCGGGGGGCCCCGCGACTTGACCCGATGTACGAGTCGCGAGGAGGGTAGCCTCTCTCGACCGGGGGAGGGGGCCCCCGCTCGGGCCTGCCCATGCTGCGCTCCCCGCGGCTAGGCGGATAGGGGTCGCTGCGACTGCTCGGGTAACTGTCACGACTGCCATAGCCGTCTCGGGAACTGCTGCCATAGTCGTCATAGCGACTGCTGCCACCGCTCCCACCATAGGAGGGTGGGGGGCCCCGTGAGGGTGGGGCACTGCGAGAGTTACCTGCAGGGTCAATGGGGGTCAGGTAATTGGCAAATGCGCTACTTAGAAAAAAATTACACTTCCTTTGCACTTGACAATCGGCCACTTGTTTTTTATGCCAACCGAAATGCCGTTTTAAGAGTAACGATACTTCAGCTGGAAAAAATGACCCGTAGCGTTGTCACCATGGGGATATTGACTATGGGTAAACTTTACACTTTTTCTAATCAGGTGACACAATTGAACAACCTTTTCCAATATAAGGGAAAGTTATACTGAACAAACGGGCCTCTTTCAGCATGCCATTGTTTTGAGCGGACATTTGTTTTTCCTTTTTAGTACTCCCATGTGTCAGAGCTGCAGATAAGCATGTGGTTTTCAGAGATGTCTTGACAGGTTTTTTGGGGGAGGGATTTTGACTCCTTGAGGGAGTGATTCGACGTTCCATGGACCTTTCGGGATTCCTTTATAGATTCCGACTCCTGCAGACACTTTACAAGTTTGCCTTGATGCGTTTGACTGACAAAAATCTTTCTCCGCCGAGCGTGGATTAAAATGCAACAGAAAAAAATATATCAAATGCCAATATCTTAAAACCCGAAAAAGTTGTTACGTAGCTTGAGGAATCCAAAAAGTTGTTATGGAATTCGGTTTTAACAACTTTCCCTTTGGACGTTACAAACGGGACAAAGCAGCCCTCTTTTTTTGCGATGGGGCGCTTTTTCTCTCTTTTTTCCTCAAGTCGATCGAGACGTCCTGGTTTCGGGGGCTTGAGTCACAGAGAGGGGGTTTCCTTTTTCACGAGACAAATGGGGTCATATCTTACCGTAACCGTCATACGAGTCTCGGTAGGACCCGCCACTCGGGCGCTCCATGTAGCTCCTGGGCTCCCGCCCTCCGCCGTAGCCGTCGCGCTCGCTGCGCACAACACAAAAAACGTTATAGTATCCTCCCCTGAATCAGAACCATAGTCAGTTTACTTTCAAATAGGGCATATTGTGACGGCGTTGAGGTGTCCAAAAAAAAAAAAGGGGGTACATGCCCCACAATGCACAGCAGACGGAAATGTAGGGAAGACTATACCAGTATTGCTAAACATTAACCAGTGCATTGGCTTGCCAAATTTGTATCACAAATGTGATAATTTTAAATAAAAACAATACTCATATGGGGTTGCAAGATTGAGGAACAGGGGAGGGGTGTAATTTTATCTCGTGGGGAAGGGAAAAATCCACATACTTGTATCCCCTCGACATTGAGCCATAGTCATCCCTGTTGCTGGAACTGGAATACTCTCTGTAAGAGTAATCTCTGGGCGGGGGTGCATAGTCCCTCGAATCCCTGGAGTTGTAGTCCCTGCTGGAGTAGCTGTTGAGACAGGGGGTCAATATGCTATTAATGGTACAGAAAGCCGCTTACAGTGCAATCGCGTTGCCACAGGCATGCTTATAAATCACACCAACAGTCGTAGGGTTTGGTTACTGGATTCAGTTACCTGTCCTTGGAGCTGTAATGGTCGTCTCTCAGCGATGGGTAGTCGTCCCTCCGGGACATGGAGTCTCTGCGTGGGGGTGGAGGGCCGTAGGGGTCCCGGTCACTGGACATTGGTGCTGCACCACACAGAGCAAAAAAAACACTTTTAGCATAGACATTCAACATCACATAGCGTCATAATAAAGAATGTTTGTTCAAGGCTGCGATAGAAGCACCGTTTTTTAGCAAGCCAAGATGGTGATCAGTGCATTTTCCAGTTATATATGATTATTTGATCAACAACTATATGCACACCATGCTTGAATAACATGACCCTTATTTTCTAAATGATTTGATTATTTTATTCATTGGAAGGACCAGGCTGGACCTTCCAATAGACATTTCTATTTATCTACCTACTGATAAAAGCTAATGTGTTGTACTGCTTCCTCGTGGGTTAGGGGGTTACTGTTGTATAAATACAATCAAAAAGTTCCCTATAACTCATAAGATCCATCATTTTTAAAAACACCAATAGAAAAACGACTTCACCGAAATTAAGCATGTATTCGCCATCCACTGGCCAAAAGTCAACATTGCACCCATAATCTTGATTCAGAGATGATTTCATTTGATGCCTTCTCATTTAACTCTTCGGATGTCAGGATTTACTTTTAGGGGACCATGAAGAATTTAACCCGTATGCGAAACCCTACAATATATACCATCTGTTTAGTGGGACTGATGCAAGGGTGCCCTTTTCATATGCACACCTACAAGCAACAAATACATTCACATCATTCTGGCTCCTCTGAGCGGAGTGTTGGTGTGCCCCTGGACAAGACACCAAACCCAACGTGTTTCTGGTGTGCTAGATGGCGCCTTGCATGGCTGACCAGCTGTCAGTGTGTGATTGTGTGTATGAATGGGTGAATGTGAGGTATTAATTGTAAAGCGCTTTGGATAAAAGCGTTATATACATGCAGTCCATTTACCATTCAAATCATAGTCAGTAAATCGTTCTACGCCAGGTAACAAAGCAAGCAAGATAAGCAGTGTGTAGTAACATAAACATAAAAAGACATGGTCACCATGGTGGCCCTCACACTTACCTCTGCTCATGGGACCGGATAGGGCTGACCTCTTGGGTGGGGGGCCACCATTGCGGAGCGGGGGCCCTCTCTTAAGAGGAGGGGGGCCACGGGATGACATCCCTTTAAAGAAGGGTTCTTCACCCCCTACATTATCATAGTAGTCTTTCGACAAACAAGACCACAGACAGTGTTACATTAAAAAGACGCACATATTCATTGATTATGCCTTTGACTCTTATCAGGTGAGAGTTAAAGGTAATCACTGAAAAGTACCTCTGGATGGAGGGCCCCTCATGCCACTGGGAGCTCCGCGGGACCCCCTGGGTCCTCTAGGCGGACCACGGCTGCGGGGGTGCATGGGTAGTGGCGGCCCACGCCTTCCTCCACTTTCAAACTGAGACTTTGTTGCCTGCTCCACTTTAATCGGTTTGCCATCGAGGGACTAAAAAAAGGAGGCAGTCAATATTCAAATTTTTTTTTAACTACAGAGATGTGAGGTGCTGGCCGAAGTAGTTACCTTGCCGTTCATCTCCCGAGCTGCATCCTTAGCGTCAGCTGGACTTTCGAATGTAACAAATGCAAAACCTCTTGACTTGTTTGTTTCCCGATCCTTCATCAAGAGTACTGTAACGAAAATTGCCAAAACACTGAAAGAAGTCCTGGGCAATACCCGCAACATTACATTCAACCCAATACAGGGCTGGGAATTGTTAAGCTTGAAGGAACATGCCACCGTTTTTCCATACTGAACTATGTTGTTTGCTGATCTTAGACGAGTTGATATACATGCCTCTCTCCCCTTCAAGCACTCAATGGCTTTGGCCTGCAGCACTACTTTGCTAGCATTTAGCTTGGCCTATTACATTCCTACGGATCCAAACGGGGGTGAAGTAAGAAGCGACCAAGCACTTCCACGTTTTCCCTGTTTAAATACGGTTACGTGAGGAGTTACACGACCCGGGTATGGTTACACAAAATGAAAAATGCCAATTTTCTAAGCGGATAAAAAGGATACATATACTGTATGGCGGAATAACACCTGGGACCACTCCGATGTCGGCGCAGTAATATCATCACTCCTAAAAAAATCCTCCCCCTCTTACTTCCGTCAATAGAACCAACGTGACCTGCACGCCGTCGCCTGCAATACCCGATATTACTGATACTACTTAAATGTTGAAACGAGAGTATCAAAAGTCTAAATAAAACACCTGTCCAACACATGTTATGGAAGAGCATCAAATCCACAATATACCAAATAAAAACGAACCGAGATAAATACTTTAAACTCCATCTTACCCTCAACAATCCTGCCATATTTGCTGAAGTACTGCTCAAGGGCCTTCTCGTTGGTCTCAGTGTTGAGTCCGCCGATGAACAGTTTCCCCGGTCTGTCCGCCTCTGCCATAGTGTGCCGTTATACGATATAGCCAACGCCTGCAAAAAGACAAACCTGCTTTCAATGTGGATAGTTAAAAGTGTATTTTACGAAACTAAAGTGATTCAAATATGCACAAATCCTCCCCAAAGCGGAGAAGTGGTCGTCTTATCTGCCACCACTGTTCCAAGTCAAATGGATAAAATGGCGATGGTTGAAACGTAGATAACGCTACGAAGCCAATACTGATATGAAACAGAACGACCTCATGTACAAGAAAATAGGGAAACGGTACCGATTAAGAGTGATGCCTCCACTTATTCAGCACAAAGCTTCGTCTGCTGGGCTAGCTCGAAGATACGCTAATATTGGCTAACTAAGCAAGCATTAAGCGACGAGGAAACGCGGTGAAAAAGACCTCAGCCCTGCCCCTCTCGTGGTCTTCTTCTGTGGTGCGCTGAAGCAGCGGTGTGTTCTTCTTCTTCTTTTAATTTCCGGCAGTCTGTATGCCTTTGCGGCACACTGCTGCCACCCAAACAGCGGTGTGTTATCGTTCTGCTGCCCTCCTTCTTCTCCTTCTGTGGTGCGCTACGTGTTATCGTTCTACCGCACTCGTAATGTGATAATCATCGGGTGCAATACACAACGTCAATGCATGTCAACATTTGCTCATGATTATTAAAATACTGTTTTATAGAGACTGAGGTTAATTGCATTGAATTGTACGGCCATTAGAGTGAATCGGACTTGCCGTATGTTTTTTCAGGTGTGTCTACGCGGACGTTTTGGACCATATGAATCAAGGGCATTTCTGCTACTCCATCTACATTTAACCTATATATCTGGCGTCCGTTCTCATTCCTTTCTTGTTCTAATCTTACAAAGTCATCCCCGTTCCACCATCCACCCAGATACATGTGGTTCCAGACGCTTCTGGTTTTAGAGGTTTTATGGCGTGGATCATTGTAAGGAGACATCCAGGAAGTTGATGATTTGATAGGCGTATATCTTATGCATTATCAAATAAATGACAATCCTGAGAATCCTCTTTTCCATACACGGTTTCTTATTTAAATCGATTAATAACAAACCCTCAGTTTGGCTGAAGTCACAGTTGGTCAACAAATGTCCAGCTTCAGCACCTACACACATTACTGTGTGTGTTGAATATTGTGTGTGTGTGTGTGTGTGTGTGTGTGTGTGTGTTAGATTATCTAATACAATCTAAAAAATGATTATATATATAAATACAATATTGAACAAACCACATTTTTATATTTGATTAGTTAATCGAACACACAAAATAATCAACAATAATTATTTTGTGTGTTAGATTATTATAATCAATAACATAATCAAGTGAATGAGGGGCCAGTTAAAAGTTCCTTATCAGTTTGGTTTTGAACGGTCGGACAGGTAAGGTTGTAGGTACGATTGTAGTTCCTGAATGTCAGGTTTGTCCCCTCATTGTCCTCCTGGAGGTGGCTGGGTGGATGGTATAGCAGCAGTCAGCGGCGGTAATTCAGTCTCAGCTGTGACAAGCAGCTCGGCCCCCTCTTCATTCACACTAGCAGCAGCAGCAGCGGCAGCGGCAGCAGCATCGGCTTGCTAACTAGCAAGCTAACCCTTCATAGCCAGACGACGGTCCATTATCTTGTCGCATTAGAATATTCGGAGTTTTCGTCGTGAGGCCAAGTTATCCACAGCACCGAGTTAAAATGAGTACACGAAGGGACTTTTGGTTGTTCCACATGTGCGTGTTGTCTGTGTTATATTCGTGTTCAGCATTTTATCTTCCGGGTTTAGCTCCAGTAAGTTTCTGTAAGGACGAAGTAGCAGAGGGTGACTGCGAGGTAAAGAAATGATTTGATGATATGTTTTATATGCATACATATGTTATCTGCCTATACTAGTCTAGGTAAATAGTCGCCTGTCCAAGTGCATTGAAATGTTACAACTGGCACTCTGTTCAAATGTGTTTGTTTAAGTCATGTACAGTCATTAGTATACCGTAGTAATAACGTACACAGAGGAGTGTTCTTCTTTTTGGCTACACGTAGCACATATTTGATCTGAGTAAATATAGAACTACTATTTACTACTGCTTGTGTGGCGTAGCAAAGCTACGTTAAAAGCTGGGTTTGAACTACTCGTAACATGCTTAATAAACTATTGTTTAATTACAGACTACGATCCAACTGTTCGTGAATCGATTGGATTCAGTGGAATCGGTCCTTCCCTACGAATATGAAGTGTAGGTTCTCAATGGCTGGTATGGTATTCACTGAATATCAGCTATGTGTTAAGTTCTAATGTTTTGACATTTCTCAAAAGGTTTGACTTCTGCCGTGATGACAAGGAGAGCAGACCGTCCGAGAACCTTGGTCAGGTGTTGTTTGGTGAAAGAATAGAGACATCCCCATATAAAGTGAGAGTCATGAACAGTAATTATGTACAATGGGAGGAGAACTTTACATGTAACATATCCAGATTATTAACATGATGGTTCTGTAATGGTGAAGCCATTCAATACATTCTTTTTTTGAATTTTACAGTTCAAATTTGATGAAAAGGTTGACTGTAAGAAGGTCTGCACAAAAGAGTACAAAAAGGGTGCCAAGGAGGATGCCGAAAGACTGGATTTCCTGAAGCGTGGAATGCAGCTGAACTACCAGCATCACTGGTAAACCAACCCGTTTACAAATCCCTGTACATGCTTGAGCACAATAACCTGATGGCACAATGTACTTGATGTACCGGATGTACTTTTTCTCCAGGATCGTTGACAATATGCCAGTCACTTGGTGCTATGAAGTGGAGCAGGGTCAGAAGTACTGCAATCCAGGATTTCCCATTGGCTGCTATGTCACTCCTGAGGGCAATAGCAAAGATGCCTGTGTCATCAATGTGAGTTGGTTCAGATGGACATAACATTTTAACAGATAAGCCACACTAAGAATAACTTTCAAATGCACACTTTGGTCTAACCTATATATACTGTATATATATTATTGCACAATTTTCCATAATTGCAAAACACGCAAACATGTTATCAAAGTAGTGATTAGTAATAGTTAAAAGCGGTCCCAAAGGGTATTCTACAATTTGGATAAGATCGCAAAAGAAAGTCAGGATATTAAAATGTCCAAAAATTCCATCCTGCACATGCTAAGCAAATATTGTGTCCACAGTTTGGTTAGAAGGTCAGGTGGTTTTCTGTAAAAGTCAATCTTGAGGCGCCCACATAATGCAGGATGTTGGGACGGGACATGGCATTTTAAAAAGGAGGATTGATCATGGTGGCTACTCGGATATCTGAATGTGTTATAGCCCAGTTAACTTTCAATCACTGTGCTATGAGTTACTGCTGAGAGCACTGATGTGAGAGTTTCTACCTCAATTTCGTTATACCTGTTCAATGACAATTAAAGATATTCTATTCTGAATTGAACTTGACGGTATTCTTCCTCTAGGCCGAATTCATTAAAAAGCACACCTTCTACGTGTTCAACCACGTGGACATCAAGATCACGTACCACAGTGGAGGAGCAGAAGGATGGAAGGGTGCGAGGCTGGTGGCTGCTACCATGGAGCCCAGGAGGTATGTCAATCTGGCCTGGCCCAAAGGGGTTTGTCCAATGGAAAGTCATTGTAAAGCACTGGTTACTGGAATGATGGACGATGTTTGATGCAACCCGGATGCATATGTGATGATCCCACTGGAAATATAAAACCATGTAAGCCTCCTTTGCCTATGATTTTCAGATGCACATTGAACCAATCCAACAATCCTCCATGTATTTTTTTACCATACATTTCGCCTTCACTGATGGACACAACCAGTGTAGAATCTAGTATTAGTTATAAATTGCTTGACCGTATGGGATTAATATATTGGGGCATCTCGTCAGTGTAATGCTGTTCTCTTTTTGGTGTGTGTTTTTGCAGTATCAAACACGAAGACGAGAATAAACCGGTGTGCGAGGGAGGGGCGCCAATGGACGTTTTCGGAGAATTTACAGATGACCTGAAGATAACCTACACCTACTCTGTTCGCTATGAGGTAGGCGGGGTGGGGGGGGGGGGGGGGGGGGGGGTTACCCGTGCCCGAGACAAATAAAACAAAGACCCA
>JAOPJJ010000002.1:8859911-8871422 GCA_027122795.1 Enchelyopus cimbrius
GCTACACTGAGTTTGCTTCGCAGTGTTTGAGATAAGTTTATTGCGACCTTTGGTGAACTTTGTGCAAGTGACCGACAGTTAGGTTTCCATAATGTCCCCTGCTCTATACTTTATGAGCCCAATGAGACATGGAGACTTGACCCTATGGACTGGTGTAGGCACTGGGTCCATCTGTCCTACACCATTACATACCCAGAATGTAGATGCTGGGGATTTCATTATTAAATTCGTTCAACTGTTGCTCGACCAAAAGGAAAACACAGGTGGGCTTTTTATTAGTTTGCAAAAAAACCTTTCAACATTCAATCATTGTCTGAAAGTGGGGTCTTCTTCCTCAGAATTACAGATAATCAGATATTTTCATTAAACAAATTTAAATCATGTAATTCCTTGTTATTGTTATTTCATTTGAGATTATTTTCTCTTGAAAGTCCACGTGGGCCCATATTGTAGTTATACTACTTACTAGTTTTACTGTAGCCTTTTAGGTATCGGTATTGCACTGCAAGCATATACAATGTATTTGTTTGTGATGTTTCCTGTGCTAAACTTTCATCAAGGCATACCTTGATGAAAGTAAATCCCACATAAATATGGACCTGTGAAAACACTGTGTAGCCTTTTGGTAAATACAGCTCGGGCTGACTCATTGGGTGATGGAAAAGGAAAAAATATTCAGTGTAGTCATTGGTTACACCATAAGCTTTTCTGACTGAGCATGCGCATATACTTAAAAAAAACATTGCTTGTCGAAACACCTCGCAGATGTAGGCCTAAGCCTATGCGCTCATTTTGGGAAAGAGTGGATCATTATCGGCAACCCTAATTGTAAACACTTGACCTTTATTTGGTATCGTCCTAATTGTTGTCGAGTCCGTTGCTTACACAGCCAAAATGTCCCCAAATATTGTATGTAAGCATTTATGCATGGTAGGGCATGGAAGGTAAAATATCATCTTCTTGGTAAATGTATAGCCAGCTTAATTTTGTGTGGGATGTTATATCCTATTCGACTGTCCATTGGGCTGTCCCAGACTGATGTGTGGTTTTTGGGGAATGTTTGTTCAAGGCCAAAAGCTAACCCCATTTAGGCCAAACAACTAGTGAGATATATATGTTCTACGTATCTTCCTTCCTTCGTGTGCATGTATTACGTGTGTCTGATTTTTGTTTATTTAAAAAAATAAAAAGTAGTTGGATGCACCTATGTTTGAAACAATATCATTTATTGTGTTTGAATACAGTCTTTTTTTCTATAAAAAACTGTATTCATATTTTTTTAATCACCGTTACAATTTCTAATATATCTTTTTAAAATCAACCCTTTTATGGTGTTTATCTTAATTGTCTTGATTTTTTATCGTTTTTGCTTCTGAAGGCATTATCATGACTTATTATCATTACCAGATTAATAGCTTCATCCCTATTAACTTCACTTTTTGAGTATACAATTTTGCTTTATGATCACATTTACAGGAGGGTCAGGTTGAGCTGCATTGGTTCATGCATGGGTAAAAATGCTTTGGATTTCATGACTTAAAGTCTTCTGTCTGTGGCTATCAGTATTTGAAAGCGAAAAGGTTTTCCAGGTTTGGCATGGCGCTCTGCAGACTACAGAGGTTAATTATTATTTGTATTTTTTTACACAGTATATACACTAATTATTTTACAAGATATTTAAAGAAAGCCAACTTATACCTGGGCGTAATGACGTGTGACTTGCTGGATAATTTGCTGCTGGGATTTGATTAACTATGTGTTTTTGTATTCCTGGCCGATGGTTTGGATGCACTGAGTTCTTGCTGTGATATGAGCGTCCAGCACCAAATGGGCCCTTCCAAAACTTGTCCATTTGTGTAACAGGTTCCTTTTGCAGCCCTCCCCTTTGTAATTTAAGTACAGAGGTATGTGTACTTTTGAGTAAAATTTGTTTGAAAAACACACACATGCGAACACCCACTCACATGCGTGTGCGCGTGGACCTGCACGCACACACACACACCACACACGTACGCACGCACACACACGCAAAGACACACACAAGCAAGCTCCTACGCAAAGGGACACACAAATGCTGCTCAACACTAGTTTTGTTCTCCAACACACACATGTGTGTTCTCATGTGTGCACGTGTACACACTCGCACACACAAAATCCACATTTTTGGGATTACAAACAAATTCAAACACACACACGCATGCACACACACACACACACACACACACACACACACACACACACACACCCGGACACACCGTTTACATGCACACTCACGAATGTACATGATGAAGCCACACTCCAGTACAGAAAAGACAACTTTTTTTTCTATGTGAATATATGGAGATGAAATCAAGGGGCTCTGCTTTTGACCTCTGTTTCCCATTTCTGTTTAGAAGAACATGCTACAGGTTAAATGGGACAAAAAGCTGTGCAACACCTTTCAAAAACTACCTGCTGATAACTTACTTAAGGGTTGTGCACAGACCTAAGAATGTGAAAGCGATTGTCAGTGGAAGTACGGATGGATGGGAAAATGACTCTGCAATAGCGACAGGAGCCTTTTCTTTAAACATCCCGTGTCAAAATCCAGAAGTAGGGAGAGGGCTTGAATGCAATGTAATATAATACAGTGCCATTTCTCAATTTTGACATGAGTGAAGCTTCTTAATTTGAATCACTCCTTATATTAACTCCTGGCTATTGTGGATATAAAGGGCCTTAACAGTTTACATTTTGAGCGAGTTCCATCGAAAAATCTACAAGCTGTGGTTCTCTCCCAACTAAGACTAGCTGGTTTAAAGTCACAGAATCGATTCATCTTATACAATAGCAAATATATTTACTGACAGTACAACAGTTACCCATTGGCATACATATCATATGTAACCTTAAAGTTAAAAGTAGATATCAGTTGGAATATAGTGGAAAACAATGTTGTATACATTTTGTCAAAAATGTAGATCATATCTCAGTTTCAACTTTAAAGGCTTTGTAAATAAGACAATATCCTGCATAGTCATGAAAATCTATGCCGCCATGCCAAGGTCTGAATTACATGTATGGCGGACTTAAGTATTCACATGAAATGCATTAAGACTTCTTTTTATGGTAAAATACCATAAAAAGAAGAATGTGTATATATTCCAGAGGCTGTCTAGGTGACATATCACTTTTCATGTTATGGCATTAACACCAAGGCCTTTAAAGGAAAGTGCTAGGTTAAAGGTTGACAAACATGAGCATCTATTACAGTCGTGTATGTAATGTGGCCAACATTTGTCTTGCGGTGTATACTGGGAAGTTGCTATTGCTTTGGAATGGGTTGCAGATGAGTTTCCGCAAATAGCAAATTTAGGATGTTAAAGATTTAACCATCAACTGTCTTGAGGTATCATGGATTTGTTTAGTTTACCTCTATTTTGTGTATTTCTTGAGAGGCTAAGTTGTATTGTTTGCATTGATAAATAAGAAAGAAAAAAGAGACTTTTCCCTTTGAAGTAACATTGAGACTATTATTATTATTATTATTATTAGTATGTGTGTCATGTTACCTTGATACAGCTTTAATAGTTGGCCTACAAGAGGAAGAGGGAGACAGACTGTTCCAACCACACAACTGTGTTAAGTATTCCATGTTCTGGACCCACATGGCCTCAGTGAATTCAATTACAGATGACAAAGGAGATATTTATCAAAGTTTGTACTCTCAATTAAAGATGTTTAATTCATTTATTAAAGAAAATAAATGAAAACTGTGTCAATATATAATTGAAAGTATCTACTTCTGAGTACGTTTTAAATATGCTCTTTACCAATCCAACAGTAAAGTAAAGCCGTTTTTGTGTTCCATTTTAGAGAAATGCCTTGCAGACCTGTTGCTCCTTTATAAGTTGCACATCGTTTAATAATGTCAACCTGTATACAGGCAGTGTCAGATTCCAAAACAAGCTGCTATCTTCCTCTGCGCAGGATATACAGCACCGTCTGTTGTTGTCACGGTTATAGCTTTGCCAAGCTTTACAATGAAAAAAGGTGACGAATAGTCCAAAATTATCCCTTCCCTTGCAACTTAAATACAATGCATGGGCTGACCGTTGTTTTCGCGATGAACTTGTAGAAATATAATAGACATCATAATATAGGCACCAATTTTTGGGAGCATACGCGGCACATTTCAAAGCATTTTCTCTCCGAAATTTGCAAAGGGAGTCGTGCAGTGAGAGTCTGCGTGGCCCTTTTAAAACAAACCCAGCGCCTGTCAATCACAGCAAGTCCCAACCAATCCCTAAGCTCCCTTTTTTAAAAGCAGGTTTTCCTGCTGTGCTTTTATATTGCACCATGGCCTGTTTCGAAGCATTTTTTACTACCCCGGTTATTGCCACAAATCAAGAGGGCAAAGTGAACGGCATGGGACTCACACCAACTTGACGAAATTGAGTCTGGTCCCTACTAATGCCAAGTTCACAGCCAAGAATTGAACATGCAGATGATAGACCGGCATGCATACCTGCAAGAGGCAAAAAATGGGAACAGGATTTCTAGAAATATCATGAGTTCTGAATTGGTTGATTTTGCAAACGCATAGCCAAAACTCACAACAAAACATGACAAGTCTGTCGAGGTTTAGTGGCTGCCCTCTTTCTTGCGTCCACCCCGGGGAGAGCAATAGTGAACCCAGCGGGGTGCTGCCACCTTTGGCAGGGGAGCACATGGGGCACCCCACTGGCAGTTCCTTAAAACTCTGCCCCTCGCACAATTTGCGAGACTACCCCGAGACGAGGTCTGGTGCATATGTTGACCATTCGGTTCACCATTTTGCAGACTCTGGATACCCCAGCCACCGGCTAGAGCACAACCCTAGGGGCATTCTCATTGGAGCCAATCTTCCCGGAGCCGGAATGCCACCCGTCACTGACCAACTGGCATCAAGAACTAACCACCATGGCGGTATTGGGAGATATCGTGACCTTCCTGGCTGCAGAGACAGTAGAAGCCATGCCTTTTTCACAACCTATCAAGAGCAGGCCCACTGCTCCAACGAGTCAAGCCGAGAACTGGGCAGTCAAATGATGCTGCATGGTTTACCAGGAGACCTGATCACCCGGACCCATCCCTATGGCCAAACCATCAGCCCGAGGCGAAACAACCAGCAGTTCGTGACTCAGTTTCTGGGCTTGTACAAGCCGCTGAATATGGCGATCCAGCGTGGAGGAGGGAGCGACGCCTTCATAAGGGCCCCGAAACAAAACGTCAAACATGAGCTTGTGTGTGCGTGGAGCGACGGCCAGGAGGGGATGGGGAAGCTGCCCTGCGCCAGAACCTTCGGGACAATGTATGAACTTGTCACCCATGTGACAGTGGAGCATGTCGGAGGACCAGAGCACTCTGAATACGTGTGTTACTGGGAGAACTGTCCGAGGGAAAAAAAGCCGTTCAAAGCCAAGTACAAGCTGGTGAACCACGTCAGAGTGCACACGGGGGAAAAGCCTTTCCCTTGCCCTTTCCATGGCTGCGAGAAAGTTTTTGCCAGATCTGAAAATCTTAAGATCCACAAGAGGACACACACAGGTTGGTTCATAACGACATCACGAATACTAACACTAACTAGAAATAATAATGACAAATAATACATCAATTATGTAAATATCTCTATAAGAATAGATCATTGATATGCATACATAATGAATCAAACTAACAATATATATAAATAGCAAAACCAATTGTTAAATGTATGTGGACATTAATTGTTTATATCGAAAAACACTGCTATTCCTATTGCATTTCCCACGATTAGACTGTGGTTTGGCTTCTACTGCTTCTGCTGTCGTTTGCATGCTGTCCACGTTGATGTTGCCTTTATTTATTTATTTATTTAATTATTTGTGTTGATAAAATTTCGCCCAAAAATATTTTGTAATACAAACATGTTTCGTTTCACCTTTTCTCTGTGTTCGTGTACAATTCGTTGCGTGAGAAGAGCATTCAGATGAGGTCAGCCTGTGATACCTCAGAAGGATTGGTTAAGGCCTGGTCGTTTGGGTGCTTCTCTCTCTCTCATTCATTCAAATTAATAAATAAATAGGGAGCACGCGGAGAGTAGTGACGTAGCGTTTACGCCACCGTGTTGCCTCCCAGGGATTCGTCTCCTCTGCGCCCGCGCAGGAATAATGAGATTGTCAGCATGGAACTTGAAAAAACGACCATTTTTTCCCCTTCTTTTTTCTTTTTACTATTTTCTCGTTTTCACTCTTGTTTCAGTTTTGAACCCCAATTAAAGGTAAATGTAGGCCCGATGGCCTAATAGCCTATATGATATTTTAAACTCGTCGCCCATTGTGGATGTTGCATTTGTTAAATGAACGAAATAAATAATTCGCAAAGATCAAGTTTCGCAAACAAATGAACATTTCCATTGAGAATTTGTACGGTATTAACAAAAAGAAGATTGGCCTATTGGGCACACAGAAAGCCATTGGGCATGAGCTGCTACAATCAAATCACAGTGTTTAGTGCTACACAATAATAATAAAAAATACCCAGACATAACAAATTGATTAAAATGCATGCGTTTGTCATAACCATTAAGATACATAATTAATTGATACAATTGTAAAATTGCTAGACGATATATGGACTAAACTAATCGAGGAACTACAATGAATTTACGCATGTAGTCCTACAATGATGGATACAACTGAAGATGCCATGCCGAATTGTGACATCATCAAACGCCCATAGGGCTAGTCCATGTGTTTCGATAATAACAAACGAAAGGTAACCTTCCACATATTATTTAGTCTAATTATCACAGCCTGACTTGCAGCCATTGAAGGCACGGTTATTGTTATTACAATTTTTTTGTAGGCTATAGTTCACTTTCTCAGCAAAAGAGCTGACATAGATTATGCAATTATGGCCCCTCTTTCACATCATTTATTTTGAAAATCTCAACGGTGAACACCCAACAGCTTACATATAAAGGTAAAGCGTATACATACAGAACATGCACACACACACGCGCACGCGCGCGCGCACGCACGCACGCACAGAGAATCTTCTATAGAAGCATATGATTCCCTGACTGGCAAATCACAGGATGTATGCTCGCCCCATTAACACAAATGATTTATAGGCCAAGTCTGAATATAAAGCCTGCTAGAATCTGATTGTTGTGTCGGATGAGCCTCCATTAATATATATATATATATATATATATCGGTCCTTACGCATAAGCCTAAATAATGTTTCTATTTCTATGTAGGTGAAAAACCATTTAAATGCGAATACGAGGGATGCAACCGGAGGTTCGCAAACAGCAGTGACCGAAAGAAGCATTCCCATGTGCACTCGAGTGATAAGCCCTACATGTGCAAAGTCAGGGGCTGCGAGAAGTGCTACACGCACCCCAGCTCCCTGCGCAAGCACATGAAGCTGCACTGCAAGGCCTACGTCCCCACCAAGACTGAAGCGCACGACGCCGACCACGACGACATGGAGAAGGCCACCAGATCACCTGACTCCAGCCCCTCCAGCACCGCTACCTGCGTGACGCGCTCGCACCCCCCTCCAACCCCAGCAGCGACCACCACCACCATGACCACCACCACCACCAGCAGCACGGGTCAAGAGACCTTGTCCCCAGAGATCCTACGAGATGACTCCACCCTAAGGTCACGTTTCCATCACACATTTGACAACAGTTTGGATTACTCGACACACAGGTCGCAGCAGGCCCTCTTGGACCCCTTGTTGGTGCAGCGGGGCGGCGGGGGCGGCTACAGGTCCGAGGGGTCCCAGTACACGTGCGGCCAAACCGGTTTCGCGCCGAGCGCACGAACTCTGACGTCATCCACTTCGCCCTTTCAGAAAAGCATCGTGAACGGGTGGTACACGTGTCACAGTGGGGTCGATTCCTTTTCACCAAAGCATAATATTAATAACAATAGTAATAATAATAACATACCGTCTATTTGAGGGGCCTTTCCATTTTGAGGGGGCCTTGTGTGACGTCATACACAGTCGCAGTCGTTTTGCATATAAACACATGTATCTCTGTGAATGTGGTTTGAAACACATTTTGGAATATAAAGGAATCTGGTTGTAAAGTTTACAATCTAAATATCGTAGGCAGTTGGTGCACCGCGCTGATCAGAATAACCTACATCATGAAAAAAAGTGTAGGCCTATATGTAGGCCTTCTTTGTGCATAACCTAGGCCTAATTGTTTTCCCAAACTATGGGCCCTTAGATGGAGGTACAGTGGACGTATGGTCAGTATAGACCAAATGAAGTCATTCCCTAAACAGGAAATGCATTTTATTTAGACATGTATACGGAGGTCATAATACAATATAAACGAACATAAAAGTTATTTGAATGTAAAACGAATGCTTTTGCTGAATGTAACTTAGGGGTCTGTGTTGAATGTAGGTCGTAAAAAAAAATAATTGCAAAGTATAGGTGCATTACTCATATCGTCATAGGCTATATGTGGTACGAAATAAAGTAGCTCAAATAGCCTTTTTTAAAACATTTGATCACGTTTGATAAAGATATTTGTCTAATATTTAAATAGATTGGTGTATGTCCAAGAACTGTACATGCTTTGTGGCCTAAGTGTTGTTTGTCATATCTATAAAGCTTATTATGGCCTAAGTCCAATGTGATTGGACCTGTGCTACACATTGAAATACGTCATTGCAGCACTACTGTACATAGGCTACTGTACAATTAATTATGCATTCAATATTTTATTTAAGTGGCTGTACTCCCTTTGATCAGGCATGTGTTATTAAAACCCACCGTTGGATTCTTCTAACACACTGACTCTTCTCACGTTCTTTGTGTAGGGGCCACAGCCAATCAGGGGCCTCACCGTTTAGCGAATAGTGGTGTGTAGAATAAATACATAACCTTATCAATAGGCTACATTATTTAGGTTAATGTGTGCTACTTTTTGAGTTGCATTAGCCTATAGAGTTGATGGATTCGTCTCATGAAGGTATAAAGTACACTGAATGATAAGGCTGATGGAAGTAAGATCAATTGCTTTTTTCCCCCACTGTCGGATTATATGAACCATAGTTTATTGCAGCAACGTCTGAATAGGCCTATAATAAATGGTGAAGTGATATGGTCAAGCAAATTTGTGTATTTTTAATGAAAGTTAACTAAGCATAATATGGCATTCATCTAGGCGATCTGTGGGTCGTATTATGACTGTTTCGCTCTTAAGGCGGTATTATGCGATCCATTCAGACTGTCATTTAGGACTATCCACTGAGTTGGAGTAATATGCTCATATCAACGGCTGCGGAGAATGAAGAACAAAAAACGTCTTTGCTCAAAAGGATTTCTCCAACGCCTTTATGTAGGGACGTTGAGCTCGTGTTTGTCGTAGGCTACCTTAAAAAGTTATTTTCAACACTTTTTCTGACAGCCCTGAATGACTGACGGATGGGTGGTTGCCTGTTTTTCCCAGTACGTTTTAAGTTGCATTTCTTAAACAAATGCAATATTGCTGAATTTGACAGTAGGTCTAATCTGACACCTGGAACTATTTAATAATAGCCTGTTATTTGTTTTTTATTTTATTTCTTATCTCATTTTGCGGTGCATTTTGTAATTTCAAGCCCCATGCACCAAAGTGGCCTAACCTGAACACTCAGACCCAACCTGTGCGGTCGGCCCGCTCTCTCGCTGGTGTTCTGTTAGTTCAACTCGTTAGTTGACGCAACTCATTTTCTGTCATAACTAGCCTGTAGGCCTGCTTCCCGGTCCCGCTCACAGTATTTCGAGTTGTATTTCATAGGGCTGGGGATTTCATTAGCACGAATCATCGATTAACACAGAGCATAGCTAAAGGGAGCTGAGATGTATTCTATTGCTTTGGAGTTAAATTAGGGGTGCAATATAATTGTTTCTTTAAAGTTAGGGCCTGATACTCAGGTCATCAAGGCCTACTAGTGGTTATTAGCCTAGGTCATTAAGCTAATATCAATGATTAATGACACTTTTAATCCCCAATTGACCCCAAACGCCCATTTGCCTCAACAATAAACTTCAACAAACTAAAACAGTCACTTTGTTTGTATGACAAATAAATTCATGTAATGTACAATAATGGAAAAAAAATGCACAATATACTGTAGTTAAATATCTTTCAAATGTCAGTGTGCGCACAAATGCATTGGATTGGATCAAATTGATATTGGTTCTATGTAAATGCTTGACCTCGGTGACATGTTTGATTGGTTTCACACATGTCACAAATGGTTTAGAGGCTATACGTTTGCATTCAAACAATTCAATTTATAATGCTAGAAATCTACAATACCTAGATCTCAGTAGTTTACCTTGCATTTTTTGAGTGCTTTCGGTTTTGACTGTACACAAACCACATTCTTGCAAACATTGAAATAATGTACATAGTGTTTAATCTTCACACCATGAAGATTGAATCTGTAATGACCTTGCTTTGCTTTCACAGAGCAACTGTTTTAGTATGATGCAGTATCATGCCCTGAATGAAGAGCAGCATCACTGCAGCCATAAACTACCAAGTGAGATTTTGAGGTCAAAGGTAAGTCATGTGTTCATTTATGTGATGTTTTTCATTTCCCTTGCTTTCCTGTGAAAAGAAAATGGCTAAATATTTGGTCGACTGAAACATTGTAATACATTATAAATATGTATTATATTTGGGAAATCAAGAGAGGAAATCATTCGTAAGATTTTTTTTTATCCATCAATTCAATAGTGTCCGCCACATGGTCAACATTTTGAAGCGGAAAGTAAAAAGCAATTTGCATGCATTTTGCTTTAGGAAATGTGTCTTCCGAACATTTGTTCTATCATTTTTATGTCACTTCATATTTTGTAATTCACAGTAACGTGATTTGTTTGTACCTACGCGCCAAGTTTCCCGCCCTTTCTCCGTGGTTGACTAAAATGAGAAACGCAGAGAGCATTGTTACGGTAAAAAAATGGGTATTCCTCAAGCTTACAGTTGTGCCTCAAAGTGTCTGCATTCGCATGAGAAATAAAACATTCGTACAAAATACGAAAATCGATCAAATATACATTTTTGAAGTGTAGTTCGAATGCGTTGACATTCGTCCAAAAGAAAATCTCGCTAAGCTAAGATTTGTCATTCCTCGCATGAAAGTTGATGCCTGCATTTTTCCAAGCGTTTGCTAGAGCATGGGCAACACCCCATAGCCACAGAGCCTAACCACACCCTTCCCCCTGTTTATCAAAACTGATGAGACCTCCTCTTCCCCAGTTTGCCATTTACCGGCCGCCATCTTTACTCTAGTGCGCTCTGCCTAGCAACAGGCGCTGGGCGCCATTTTTAGACGGGGAGGGGGGTTACGTACCAACCAATTCTGTCCTACTATATCCATTTAACCTTGGAATCCATCCAATCCCTGGCTATTTTGCATCCGTGGTTCCCCTTGCGATGTTATACCTGTACTGGGCTCTCCAACAGCACTCCGGGTGGGTGGGTGG
>JAOPJJ010000002.1:9033199-9043566 GCA_027122795.1 Enchelyopus cimbrius
TGTGTGTGTGTGTGTGTGTGTGTGTGTGTGTGTGTGTGTGTGTGTGTGTGTGTGTGTGTGTGTGTGTGTGTGTTGCATATTTGTTTAGTTGATTCAAGGGGCAACGATTTAAGATGTGTTGTATGCTCTGCTGTTTCTTACTTACAAATTGAAAGCTAGGACCCCCGGCCTCAGGATGGGGCCAAATAGGAAAAGCTGCAACAGAAAACAGAAAATACGATATTTAATTATCGCATATTTCCTTGGTGAGGGCCTCTTGACAATATTTTAGCAAAGATCTGCTTTGCTTTCTTAGTTATACTACCTGTGGGACATGATTGATAGGCTCCGATAGTGAGAAGGCAGTGTTAATCACTCAAGCGTGAATTATTCAGCATTTTAACGATTTAACGAAATATTAAACGTCCCCGGTCAATATTAACCTCCGTTGGAGCAGCGCTCGGACTCCCGTGGGGCGCGAGGAGGCTCCGGTTCCTCGTTCTGTCAAACAGCGCGAGAGACCACGCCGCGGAGCGCGGCCTTCCGTGATCCCCGGAAGAGCGAGTTAGCGCGAGCATCGGATCCGCCTCGACCACTGAATTAGTTTGGCTATTGATTTATCCCATGTCGATGAGCGCCTCGACAACCCTCCAAGGAATAGAGAGATGGAAATAACCCGGGTTTAAAAATAAAGCGGGTCGTGTCAATCTGATGTGTGGTGGTATGACGTAATAGAAGAGTATGATGACGCATTGATTGCAAGCTGATCCAACTCACACACCACCCATAACACCACCCTTCAAAAGGCTATTTAAGTCCCAGCTACAGTATACAACAATTAAATCTATGATATTGTCTTTTCTGAGGCATAGTATGGAGGCCCATTCCCCCATGCAGTAACACAATAAACAACCCATTATGATCATAATTATGAGATGAAAAGTCGAAATGAGACTTTCTATCTCATTATTACAACTCACAATGGGGAATGGGCTTATAAAATAGCAATTATCCAAAGAAAAGCTATAATTGTACCATTTAAAAGTGGGCTTGTAAAGTCTGAACGTCAACGTCCTTTATTAAACGCGATTTGTTTTCTTCTGTAAATCGCTCTGCAGTGTACGAGCGTCCCCTTGTGGGGAACACTCGACGGTGCGCATATCGTCCTGCACTTTGGGCCTTTGCACAATACTGTTTGTTAAGCTAAGTATACACATCTTTAGTGAGGACACGCTGTAGCCTCTCCACTCGGGACATAGTCTGGTTCATTCCCTGTCACATACTCAGGGTGTTACTTAGTGTGTCTCCCATACAGCAGCTGTTTCTCTATGTGGATCCTCTGGTGTTAGCAGACCATGGCTCCGGTAGGCCTGCTCCTTCTGCTGCTGCTCTGCTGCTCGTTGCTGGTGGAGGACCAGCTCGTTTCTGGAGGTAACATAGCGTGTATTTTTAATGTGGGCCTCTTACTAAGGGTACTAGGCTACTATGTATATAACATGGGTCATTTTTCCTACCTGTCCAACATTATTAATTGTTAATAGGCCCTGTAAAAACCACTCGAGAATGAATACTATTTAAATGTATGAATATTATATCAGAATGATAAATATATGTTAATGTATGTTAGTTAACGTAGTCCTGAGAATGCAGGTCCTGAGAATCCAGAGAGTGCAGGTCCTGAGAGTGCGGGTCCTAAAACTGTGGGTCCTAGAACTCCGGTCCTAAAACTGAGGTCCTAAAACGGAGGTCCTAAAACGGTTTTAGGACCTCCTATAGGACCCGCAGTTTTAGGACCGGAGTTCTAGGACCCACAGTTCTAGGATCGCAGTTTTAGGACCGCAGTTCTAGGAGTGCTGCAGGTCCTAGAACTGCGGTCCTAAAACTGCGGTCCACAAACTGCAGGTCCTAAAACTGCGGTCCTAGAACTGTGGGTCCTGAAACTGTGGGTCATCTAAGTACAGGTCCTGTGCGTCTTTGTTAGCCACATAACGTAAAATGACAGAGATCTGGGAGATCACTTGTCTCGTGTACTTCTGCAGCAAAAGGGGCTGCATTAATCTCTTTTTTGACATAATTAGTTATCACATCACGGAGTGCTTACATTAAATCATTTGACAAGCCAGAAAACACAGTGGATGTCTCCAAATGTCCAGCTATGTAATAGTTCTAGAGCTCAATGATATTAGAATTATAATGATACAGTTAACTAACTGAGTGCGCTCTACGACCACCATCAGCCCCGGTTTCCCGCGTTCCGGGCCCCGACCAGGTGTTCCTTTCGGGCCGGGTAGCAGACAGCGTCCTGCGGCGGCAGCGGCGCCACAACACAGGGGTGTTCGAGGAGTTCATGGAAGGAGACCTGGAGAGAGAGTGTGTGGAGGAGCAATGTGACCTGGAGGAGGCGAGGGAGGTGTTTGAGGACGACCAGAAGACCGTACGTTTTCAGTGGGAATGTTTTTGTTTTTTTTAAATCAGCAGATGTAGTGTTTACAGCCTTTTACGCTGTTGTGTTTCAGACAGAGTTTTGGGCTGGATATATTGGTAAGAAATGTTTTTTAATCATTTACCAGATAAACAAATAAACTAGGGATGACCCAATATGTGTTTTCCTGTGCATTTGTTGTTGTCTTTTAGTTTGTAATGTAACAGGAATGTGTGTGCGAGCATCCCTTCAGATGGTGACCAGTGCAAACCGGGCCCCTGTCAGAACCAAGGTGTGTGTAAAGACCACATTGGCTTCTTCACCTGTACCTGCGCCCCCGACTTCATCGGCAGCCATTGCGAGATCGGTGAGCTACATTTGACCTGACATTTGACCTGACCGGACTCTGTCTGAGTCATCATGAGCTACATGATGACTCAGACACACAAACGATGAGTCATATTCAGCAACGGGGTGCATCAAAGTGAGCGATAAGTCATTCATCCCATTGGCTCACAGTTAGAAATGGCTATTGTCCATTGACTCACCAGACAAGATCAACCTACTCAATCCATCCAGCACACAAAATAAAAAAAATAAAAACTATCCCTGAGATATAAAAAAATAGAAAACCACCGTGCTTAGGATGCGCTTATGTCCCAGCTGGACGTTAAACCCAACGGGTTTCCCCTGTGTGCTCTGCCCTCAGCGACAGCCAGAAGGTGTGACGTTTCCAACGGCGACTGCGTGCACTTCTGTGAGGAGGTAGGAGCCTCTGGCGCTAAATGCTCCTGCGCCGACGGCTACCGGCTAGCTGAGGACGGGCTGGACTGCTTGCCAGAAGGTATCACACTTAGCTAATTGAATGAACCCCTATTGATGAGGATCTGAATGTCTTTAGCTGCAGCGGGACAGCCTAGTGGCAGAGGGGTCAAGCCAGAAGGTTCAATGCCCTTCCTTTGCCCCCCGTATTCCCCAGTGGACTTCCCCTGCGGCCGTGACGCCCTGACGGTGATCAGCGCCGCGTCACGGCGTTCTCTCTTGGCCAACGCGACGGCCGGACCATCGAACCTCACCTCAGCGCAGAACTGGAGCGACGCATCAAGCACAGCAGCAGGCGGCGGCCCGCCCGTCACCCCAGCTTCCTCCCTCGCCCCGCCGTCAACTTCCATGGGGCCGCCCTTAGCCACGGAGGCGCAGTTAGCCACGGAGGTGGAGTTAGCCACGGAGGTGAAGTTAGCCACGGAGGTGGAGTTAGCCGCGGAGGTGGAGTTCGCCACGGAGGCGCAGTTAGCAGCGGGCGCGTCCCCTCTGGGCCGCTTTGGGATGGGACCCGACGGGCTCGAGCCGAAGGACACGGACTGGACCAAACGCATTGTGGGTGGGGAGGACGTGACCCCCGGGGAGATCCCGTGGCAGGTAAGAGGGGGCGGGTGCACCCTAACGACCCCCTGCTCATTAAGGAAATGAGAAACCAACAATTAAAAAATAAAACTGAAACAACAAACATGAACCCAGCCAGAAAGTTCAGGCGGCTGTAGACCGCCTGAAGGAAGAAAGAGGTGGTCATGCAGAGGCCCTCTGCCATGTTTAATCCTGTGAATCCTCACGACGCCTCCGCGCTCTTCCTCCTGCTGCTGCTGTGCCCCAGGTGGGGTTGATCGCCCG
The DNA here is from genome assembly GCA_027122795.1 of Enchelyopus cimbrius. Taxonomy (NCBI): domain Eukaryota; kingdom Metazoa; phylum Chordata; class Actinopteri; order Gadiformes; family Gaidropsaridae; genus Enchelyopus; species Enchelyopus cimbrius. The sequence continues at coordinate 9,037,269 of JAOPJJ010000002.1, forward strand.
TCCCAGCGGTCAGCTGTTCTGCGGGGGGTCCATCCTCAGCGAGCTGTGGGTCATCACCGCCGCCCACTGCCTGGTGGAGGGAGCCCAGTCCTTCTACGTCAGAGCAGGTACTGCTGGAAGTGTTGAGCATGGAGCACAGACTCAAACACAAAACTGATATCAAGACAGAGGTGTGTATTTGTGTGTGTGTGTGTGTGGTGATAAAACAAACAAGGTTGCAGACAGCATAATACTGTGAAAAACATCATAAATGCAAAGTACCTTTGTTTGTCCCCCCCCCCCAACACAGGGGAGCACAACCTTTACCTCCAGGAGGGCAGCGAGCAGAGCCTGGAGGTGCAGAAGGAGCACCTCCACCCGCTCTACAACGCCACCGTCAGCCTGTACGACCACGACGTGGCCCTGCTCCGCCTGGCCAGCCCCGTCCGCTTCTCCGCCACGGCGCGCCCCATCTGCCTGGGGCCCAAGGCCTTCACGGAGGCCCTGGTGAAGCAGGGCTCCCCGGGCACCGTCAGCGGCTGGGGCCGCCTGCGTTTCAGGGGCCCCACGTCCGGCACCCTGCAGAAGGTGGAGCTGCCCTTCACGGAGCGCGCCGAGTGCAAGCACAGCAGCGCCGACCGCATCTCGCGCTACATGTTCTGCGCGGGCTACTACGACCAGGTCAAGGACTCGTGCCAGGGGGACAGCGGCGGGCCCCACGCCAACCGCCAACACGACACCTGGTTCCTGACGGGCGTGGTCAGCTGGGGCGAGGAGTGCGCCAAGAAGGGGAAGTACGGCGTGTACACGCGGCTGTCGCACTACTACCGGTGGATACGGAAGGTCATGAGGTCGCACAGCCGCATGGCGCCGGAGATGGACGATGGGGATGACCAACCGGACCCCTGACTGACCCACACCACCACCACCATCCCATCCCCCCTACCCTCCTGGGGTTACGGTAGATAAGACGACGGCAGAGGGAATCCCAGAGGGGGAAAGCATTTTCTGGATTGATGCAGTGGAGAGATTCGGAGGGATTATGTTGAAACAGTCCGAAGTTGTATAATCGTTAACTTGTGTTTTATTTGGGTAGGAACTTGCAGGATATGCGGTTGTCAATCATTAATAAAAAAAGGCTTCATATGTAATATAACAGTGGTTGGTGATTGAAGGATAGATAATATAGCTAGACTTATGCATCGGATGAAAACACTTTATGGAAATTGAAGGTTCAACACAAAGAAAGGGCACATTCAATAGTGGGAAAATTGACTACACAATTTCCCATTCGAGTATATACAATATTTCTCAATACAAAATATATCTTGGTTCAGCAGCATTCATATTGTATGAAACACTACCATCTGCTGGCCAAATAATGCTTTACATCATGTCGGGTACAGAAAATAGTAAAGGAAAGCAGTCAATGTGCGGTAAATGTCACATTGCAGCCAATTATATACTAATGTATATATTATAGTATTACAATGAGACCATAATAGATGACTCATTCAATATAAAGACGTTTGGATTTTATTAACAGCTTAATAAAAACTGCACATCTATTTTAATAAATACTTTTATTTGTGTTCAAGGCAGCATGTTTTTACACCATGAAAACAAACCATAGCAATGTCCCATAAATACTTTGTACAATTCCGGAGCTAAACAAAAGATCACCAGTCATTTGACCATTAAAATGCCTCTTTAATGGGCAACACGGCTCCGTTCTACAGCTGCCATGCGGTTTAAACAAAAAACGTTCAGCAGCAACAAGCTAACACAAGGCTTGTCATGGAGCGCACACACACAGACACGCACGCACACACGGCGCACATGCGCATAGAGAAACAATAGTTCAAGCTAATATTCACTTTCCAATATGCGGAAATATGTGCAAAGTCTGCAGCATTTTTTGGATTGAAGTTAATTCTGACAAAAACAGCCCATAAACCTGTCCTCTGAGACCCCTACGCCCCGACAAACAAGGAAATGAGAAGGTGGGGGGTCTGGAGACGAGTCCAGCCTCGTGCCTTCATAACCGTACGGAGTACAGATGCGGCTGCGGTGAGACAGCACGCGGGCGCCTGCCCACACTGTGCCGAAGCAGCGTGACAGCAAGCTACAGATAATGAAACAACACAGGGTGTAGCCCGATGTGTCCCCCACCGCCTGCCCCCACCCCATCCCTCCACCCCCCGGCTCATTTCCACATCAAACAGCCCCTGCGTATCAAAGGCAGGCCTCCCGACTGGGGGCCCAATTTGATATGGTAGATTCATACAAGTCTGCAATCAATATTTAATTAAGCGCCAGACTCAGTGTGGTGCATTTTTCGTATATTTGCAGTATGCTCGCGTTTTTGTTTTTTTAAACCGGTATCCAGGTCTGGGTGTGCAGTAACGGAGGAGGGTAAAACTATCCAAAAACGGGCCTACACACACATACAGCATTATACTCACCGTTACCCCGCCCTCCTTCACTCTCTCTCTCTCTCTCTGCTCAAATCCTACCTCTCCCGCCCTTCTGTACTCTGGATTGACAGGCGGAATAACCCAACAGGGAGCACATGCGATCCAGAGAAGGATGACAGGGTGTGTGTGTGTATGTGTGTGTTTCTCTGTGCTTGGATCCTCCCATATCTCTAATCTACTAATGTACACACACACGCACACACCAACGTACACACACACACGCACACACAAACCTATGTACACACACAGACACATCAACATACACACACACACACACCACTGCGCTGAGGAACAGATTCCCGTCCATCTTCATCATCCCCCTAACATTTGTCTGGGACTGTCATCAGTGACAAGGCTAGAGCGCACCTCACCTGTCGTTCCCTAATGACACATTACACATCCCCGGGAAGGAAGACATGACAGAAATGACAGCGTAAACGAAAGGGCGGTACTCAGGGGGAGGAGGGGGTAGTACAGCTCTGTGCTGGGGGAAGCCAAACACAGAATATGCAGCGCGCACACACACACAGACACACACACACAAGTGCTTTTTGTTTCAAACCTCAAAGGTTAAAGGTTAAAGTGCCTTGTTGAATAGGTGTAAGGTCAAGTAGAAACAGGGGAAGAGGGAGCGAGAGACATAGGAAGAGAGTATGTTTCAAGCGCAAGCCGGGAGATCAGGGATTTCACGCAAGCGGTGACTTCAAAAGAGGCATTATGGCATGGCACCGTTTGGCATTCTCGCTCCTAGGGAGCGTGGAAGAAGGTGCCTTCAGAGAAGAAGATGAAAAATGTAAGAAATGAACGATATTTAGGAAAAATGACATGTTATTACAAAAAACAAAGGTACATGGTAAAAAATGAGCTACAGTTTCATTTTTTTCCTATTTGGGAGAAAGTCTTTGACACAAAGCCTGTGATTGTATCCACAGGACAGATGCTGTCACATGCTCGTTACAAAGCACGCATTCATTTATTTGCTTGAAGTGACGATTGATTGAACTGTTTCTCAAGAGTCCTGACCCAGAAAAGGATCACAGTTCCGCAGCAGTGCACATAAGGGGTGCACAGTGTCTGTTATTCCAAACTGTCCACATTTCATTCCTGCCAGAAAAAGGGAGCATCCACAAAAAGGCTCAGATTTTTCCAAAAAGGGGTTTCAACGTCCTGATTCCTGTTTGTGCTGACGCAACCGTTTTCCCTTTCTGTCCAAAAAATGTCATTCCACAGTCACGATGGTCCTCACAGAAAAAAAGATTGTTAAAAAAAAAATGCCTGTATGTTTTTTTTCTAAATCCATACCGACTCCTTGGGTATCGTCTTTAATGGTGGGAACGAATCTGGGGATAGTCGTCAGCCTCCATTGGAGGGCAAAAGTGAGTCAATAATGATCTACGAGACGTGTCTGGGGTTCTGTCCCTCTGTCCGTGAGTCCGTAGGATCAATATAACCACAGGTTTATTCTGTGCTTCTCTTTTTTTGCTTTTACGGAGTGCTGAGCTTCCTGACCTTCAGATTCCACGGGTCTGCAAAGCAGTAGACACACATTTACATCACAAACCCTCTCTGTAACATATGAAGCTAATGACTACGGCGGGCAGAATACCTCAAAAGGAGCGGACTCTTCCTTTTGAACTACAAAGAGGTTCTTTGTAGTTGAACTTGATTAAGACTCAATTTGATTTCTGTTTGGTCAGTGGACATCCCATTACTTGAGACGGATAATCAGAATTTCGATTGTGGAAACTGACCAAAAAAAATCTCGCCAACTTTGATTTCGTGACCTATTACATACTTCTGCCTTGCAGTCATCTGTGGAGATTTCATCAATTCTCCACAGAATCTGGAGTGCCAAAAGCAGTATGGCTAGTCAGGGCATGTGTAGTTTTTCTCCACTGTCATGTCATTTTGTTCTCATGACCGCGTCAAACTTCTTTCCAAAAGGCGTACAGCTAAATGTTTAACATACAAGGTCAAAGACAGCAAGGAGGGCATGGACTCATCCTTACCTCCTCGACGCGAGGAGCGACCTTGACTGCTGTGGCCCAGGATAAGCTGGAGGCTGGACGAAGGGACCACGCCCTCTTGACGCTGACTCAGGTTCTTGACCAGCCTGGAGGGGGAGGAGCCAGAGTCAGCAGAAATAAACAGCTAGTTGAAGGGGGAGGAGCGACAAAAACTAGGAATAACCGCTTTTTCAACCAGCTTGAAGGGGGAGGAGCCAAAGTGAGCAGGAATAATATGGGGAGGAGACAAAGTTAGCAGAATGAGTCAAAAGGGTAAAACGGGAGGAGCCAAATCAAGTAACGAAGACCGTTCAATAATAATTAAACAGCCTTACTTAGCCTTGTATAAAAACAAACAGAGCTTATCTTTTCCATGACAGTTACATGCTGGCGTTGGCATGGAGTCTGCTGGCTCACCACAGGCCTTGGTTGTCTACATGCTGCAGATGAATGACGTCGCCGCACTTGATGGACACGTTGTCGGCTCCGTTCCTCAGACAGTCGTCCAAAGCCCTGTATCTGCCAGGAGACTGGGCGGTGACGGCAAGAACACTCGTCAAATAAACACGGAACGACCTCCGCCGCCGTCTGTCTCTCACCCTGTACGTGAAGTCCCGGTTTAATAGAGCACACGGTTAACGGTTGGATCTATGACCTCACCAGGGCGATGACCTCATCGTCTGTGTCCGACGTGTGGGCGTGGTCCCGGCCCCCAGACCATTCCTCCAGACCCTCACAGATGTCTACTGGGTGAGGTGCGCCGGGCCAACCTGACACACACACACACATTTATTTATGTAAGTCTACTGGTCATTTCAAAAGAATCAAGTATTGCAAAACAAATAACTGGAATTAGGAACTTGCAGATAATGAACGCGTGTTTGTGTGTGTATGTGTGTGTGTTCGTGAGAGTGTGTATGTGCACGCGTGTGTCACCGCACTCACTCCGGCGGTTGTGCTGTCGTTGAGGGGAGTGAGGCTGCGGGTCAGGACTGCTCCGGCCCGACTCCGTGTCCTCCGAGCTCACCGACGCCCTCTGCTGTTTGCTGCGAGACCCACAAGTCAGGGTCACACTCCCGTGGCGTACCCAACACCACTCTGCACTCAGTCTCACCGGATGGAAATGGTGCGCCCCCCTGCCACACATCTTGGATCAGCTTTCATTTAGGCCATTACCCACAATGACTACACCAAAAGATGACTTTACTGTACGATAAACCAAGCTGGTCCCAGATCTGTGTTCATCCGCATGAATCGCCCGTTCATGGTGTTCTATTCGCAGCTGGATGGAGTCCTAGGGCCATGGCAGCAGCCAGGCAGCACGGCCAAGGCGGAGTGCAGTCACGTGCATGATTCTCTGTATGGGTTGAACAGCTGAGGGCTCACGCAGCACTGACAGCACTGACACAAGGTGGGTCGGCAACGGGTCAGCCCCCCAAGAGACAAGATCTGTTTGGCTAAATTGAGACGTCCGGCTGCGTTGCATAAGGTCAAACAGGGCCTCGGATACCCCGTTCAGTTCATTTAGACCTCCTCCAAAGACAAATCCAAATGAACTGAAACGTTGCCTTGCATCTCTCTTCTCTCTTTTCTCTTTCGGAAGATCCGTTAGCGGGACATGCAGCGTTGCAGATCTCAGAGGCAGAGATGAATGCACGGTGCATGTGGTTGAAGATGCCATGTCGGGGGCAAAGGGGAGGAGCTTAGTGCGGAAACACTTTCCTCCCGTCGCAGAGCCATGGAGGGAGACAGGAAGGGAGGTAGGGAGGGAGAAGGTGATTGACAGCTGAAAAGGGGCGGGTCAGTTATCCAAATGATCTACAATGGGGGGTGGGG
>JAOPJJ010000002.1:9117438-9127717 GCA_027122795.1 Enchelyopus cimbrius
CCCCCCCCCCCCCCCCCCCCCCCCCCCCCCCCCCCCCGCGGCCGCCCCACTGGTCCAACATGGATGGCCTCACTGCTAGAACGTTCACAATGAGCGGGGACGAATGGGCCCGCTCCGCATGTGCCTACAGAGCACACCATAAACGATAATGATGCAGTTCAGAGCGAGAGCAGGCTGCGCTATGGCGCAGCCTGCTCAGTGAAAAGAGGACTTTTCACTGAGCGATCATAAATAAATGTGTTATAGAGATACTGGACACATATGCCTTTTGACCGATTTCCCTATTTCTGATACCCCTTACTTGATACCCCTTACTTTGCCCATAAGCAACAGCACTGGCGGGGGGGGGGGAGGGGGGGAGCGGTATGTCCGTAAAAGCTGCTTAATTGCAAAAAAATGAGTTGGAGAGGGTGATGAGGTGACGGGCGGCCGCTAGCGCGCTAGAGTGACTTAAGACCCTTCTGCTGAAAGCAGGGAGGTCCAGATAATCTTCCCCTCCACAAAGGTGCATGGGACTAATCTAGGCCGCTGTGCTGGGCCCTGCATCAAACCCCGCAGAGTGTGAGAAGACCAGAAGGATGTGAGCCGGTCACTGGCTCACTCTCTTCCTCTCTCTCTCTCTCTCTCTCTCTCTCTCTCTCTCTCTCTCTCTCTCTCTCTGGATAAGTTTCTTTAAGTTTATTTATTTCCTAGTGTTTTCAAACTAAATATGCTAATCAGTATGTAAATCTGTTCACTACATAAGTCACAGGGTGTGCGTGTGTGTGTTTGCGTGCGTGTGTGTGCAATCTCATGCATTTGTGTGTAGGTGTAAACATTTTGGAAATTGAAGTAAGATCACATAAATAGGGCAGTGATTTTGGTTAAATGAAAGTGCCTTCGTATTTGAGGTCCTTTACTCAGCAGTACATAATTCACCGACCAGTAAAGGAGGATTCTGGAACGATAAACTGTGTCGCTAGCAAATTCCAGTTTGTAAAAAATACCCAAATGATGGCATCAGCACAGCCCAAAACTTTCAGTTGAAGAATAGAAGAGAACAGATTGAACCGAGGGCCTTGGATCGATTTTAAATAAAATACTTTGAAATCATCTTGTTAATAGTCGTTCCTGTTTGACTTAGTTTATAGTTAGTTTATAGAATTTCAATACATTTGGTGTGCGTTAATAGTTCGATTTATGGGGTTTAACGTTTTTATTTTAATAACCTTTTAGTTCGAAAAATGTTTAAATGTTTGGAATGTAGGCCAACCCAAAACAATTATTAAGCCTTTTTGCAATTTTTCAGGGCAATAGTTCTGAATTATATTCTGCAAAAATGTTTTACTGATCCTTTTGATAATGGACTGTGGTGTGGAATAATAAATAGGTAACAATGTTACATCGACAACATATAATAATGATATCTCTGTCAAATGTGGTATTTAGTCTGGTACAGGCATCCATGTCTTTGAATTGCAATTATGTTGTCGTATAGACCCATTGGATAAATATATCAGATTTAGAACAACCAAAAATATTGAATATGAAAAACTAAATAGCCCTGTATATTATTCAAATCATCATATTTTGATAGATTTCTACATTAAAAAGATCTAGTTTTGCAATGCTTAAGTCATCCCCGTTTAGAATCCACCATACCTGACTGTACACCTGACCAGAGAATAAACTGGGCTGCAGCTGAATGAGCACAGAGAAGGAAATGAGTCATCAATTGTGTTTCGTACAAATTTATTTTAAGAATAGAGGATGGTCTTGAAATAAGTAGAAACGTCAGTTTAAATAAAACCTTTCAATGGATGATATGAGTAAACAGGACACCATCATCACACAACAGAAAACTTCACAAAACAAAATAGAATATTTTCACGGGACAAAACAAAGAGGGTCCAAAACATCTTACTATAAATAAAACGTCATGCTCGCGAGCGGCACAGTCTCACCATCTCATTAGACCCAAGGGGGCGGGGGGGGGGGGACGACACACACACACTCTACAAATGAAGTGTAAACATTTATGAATATGAAGCATGTCTCTGAAATACCACGGCCTCGTCACGAGGCCATCTGCCCTTCTTTCCATACACAGAAAATATGGCATTATTTAAAATATAGAAGTCAAACTCTTCTACACAAAGTGGATTGCTTTGTACTCATGATAAAAAGCCTCGCAATGCCGTCTACTAGTGGGCTCAACGTTCAGTTTCAGTCCATGATATGTCTTAAAATGCTTTCCACTTTACAACTCATTAAGATCAAATAAAAATCGTTTTTTTTTCCAACAACAAAAACTACCGAACGCCGATTCTTTAGCAACCAAAAAAAAAAAGTTCAAGTATCCGAAGTACTTTTTTTAATTTCTTTTTTAATTTCAAAGTCTTTCTCTATGTATTTTTTTGTATGTGTTTCTGTGTGAGAGTTCTTCAGATGTGGGTCAGCGGTAGCGTCCCGTTGACCCCCGTGCCGGCCGTCTGGTAGTGCGGGTGCACGCTGTGTAACCGGCTGCCCTGCAGGGAGGCGTGCTCCGCGCCGCCGCCGCTGCTGTCCCCGCCGGGGGGCAGGTACATGCTGATCATGTCCCTCAGGTCCCCCAAGCAAGCCCTCTGAGAGTGGGACGTGATGGCCGGCGGCGGGGAGCTGGGCTCCGTCTTGCACACGGACGCCATGGCTCCCAGGCCCATGGCGCCGGGGCTCTGCTGCGTGTACGCCATGCTGGGGGACATGCTGTACGTGGACGCCGCGTTCATGTACGTCTGCGCCGAGGACATCATGGGGTACTGGAGGCCCGCCATCTCGTAGCGGTGCATCTGCTGGATCTGCGGGCTGTTCATGCTGTGGTGCTGCGGGTAGGCCAGCTGGTCCTGCATGAGGGAGTAAGCGCTGTTGGTCCAGCCGTTCATATGCGCGTAGCTGTCCATGCGCTGGCCCACCGACACGGCGTTGTTGACCACGTTGGCCCCCGGCGCCAGGAGCCCCCCGGGCAACGAATACTTGTCTTTCTTCAGCAGGGTCTTGGTCTTCCTGCGGGGACGGTATTTGTAATCCGGGTGCTCCTTCATGTGCATGGCGCGCAGCCGCTTGGCCTCGTCGATGAAGGGCCTCTTCTCGGCGTCGGTCAAAAGTTTCCAGTCGGCTCCGAGGCGCTTGCTGATCTCCGAGTTGTGCATCTTGGGATTCTCCTGCGCCATCTTCCTGCGCTGCCCGCGCGACCACACCATGAAGGCGTTCATGGGCCGCTTTACGCGGTCCTGGTCGTTGGCGCTGCTGCTTTTGGAGCCCGGCGCGGGACCCGAGTTGGACTGCGGGAGCGGGGTCTTCAGCTCGGTCTCCATCATGTTATACATTTTTTGTTTTTTTTGGAAATCTTCAATCACGTGCGCGTTTTTGTTATTAAGTGAAACAACCAAAAACCAAAACCAAAAAATCACGACGCGGAGATAAAAGAGGTAGATGAGGATATACTGACCGGTCTCGTAAAGATGCAGCAGCAGCAACGACAACCCAAAAAAGTTTTGCTATAGGAATCAAGTGGAATGAGTTTTTGTTCGCAGGTGCCTGTGGGGTTTGTCTCTCCGCTCTGAGTTTGTAGCTCTGTCCCGACGGCGCGCAAACTCTGCTCTGCAAACTTGTGAGCCAGCCTGGTGTGTTAATAGCGCGCGGCCATGTGATCGCGACTGACAGCATAACAATGAGCTGCGCCCCAGCCAATCAGCGCGCAGCTCCCATATGCACCGTCTAACCAATTGAGTGGGCAGCACACTCAGTGTTTTGGTTAAAGTAGTAGACTGGGGCTGTAGATAGGAGTGAAGCCTAAACTTATAGGCTAATACAGATATATATATGTATATATTTAGAAATTCACGCGTATTTTAAATAAAGAAATTAGAACGGATATTCTAACACACCATGAGAACGGATTTCTGATTTATTAAGTCACAATCACAGCAAGATGGGTGAAGGACTGGGATTCATATATTTTTCTCAGTTACTTGACCAATCAGAATGTATTATAAACTCACAACAATACATCTGCATCAGATTGGAGTTAAAGGGCACATGCGTAGGTCAGTGAGTGTGGACACTGAGTCAGTGCCTTGAGGGACGAGAGGACTTATGAGCAAACCAGGCCACAAACCACAAGCGGTGTGCTGCGTAAGAAAATACAGCTGATTAAAGGTGGACTCTTTGAATCTTGCAAAACTCAAAGATACACCATATGTGCAAATAAAGATAAATAAAGTAACGGTGCCTGAAGACAAAAAAACATCTAGCCTACGAATTATGAGAACCAATACATTTTATTTGAATTATCCTTTATATGAAATGTATAATTTCAATTATAAGTGTGTTTGTTGTTGATATTTATACTGTTACTGTTCCCTGTAGCTGTAGTATTTTATTTGGATGTACTTTGAGACCGGATATAATTATGTTTGTCTTTAAATGAATTCACGTTGCCTATATTCCTCTTACTTGAGACAAAAAACATGTCTGATAAAAAAATGTCAAGAATAATTCAAAAGGTCAATGATTTCGATGTATCACAATAAATATTGTATCCAACACCAATTTAAAGTAGTATTTAGCGCCTAAATGTGACACAATAACAACGATAGATAACAATAACAGTGTTATTATAGCGTGTTCCTATATTCAGCCTACCTTGTTAATATAATAAGGCTATGTTATTCCCAATACAAATATACAGACATGGCAGGGCATGGCACGGCAGGGCTATTTATTTAGAGCCCTCAAACACAAAGGCCATTCGCGTGTGGACGTAGGGGTTGAATGGCAGGGATTCCGCTTTAAAATCATTTAAAAGACAATCACTAAAAGACAATTAAGGACAATGTATTACTGAATGGTTGTCTTTTGGCTAATATTGTCCGCTAAATACGCGGCGGGTCTGAAAGCTCCCATGAGGACTTACAGACTAGAGATGTGGTGCCGGGGGCCCCTGCTCTGGAAACTCTAATACATCAACGACCTCTTGTGGAGGCTTCGCGGCTCCGTCCACTGCAAGCCGCAGCCACGGGACCCCTTCCCGAGGCCTTTACGCAGTCTGCAGTGTTTTACTAAGCCCGTGTCTCTCTCCCTAACACCAAGTTGTCGGCTACTGTCGGATCAAGTGTTTCTCCACGCGGTTATTAAAATGATTTGCCCTGAATGGCTCGTCATTTGCATGTGACTGTGTACTTAAAAAACGCACCGAAACGCACGACTCGTTTTGCATGTTGAACCAATTCCCTAACAGTATGCTGACAATATTCACACCTGCTAATGAGCCCAAGCACGGCCCATCGAGGCACTGGACCCTTAACACATGCGCCGCCGTGCAGACTGGGGGCCCCATAGTGCCCACAGTGCGAGATTTAAGAACATTCGTTATATTCCAATTTCAAACTCGGCTAGAACTACCATTGAAAACAAATGTCATATTTGAACTTATGTAGGGTAAATGTAGTCTAAGGTAAAACACAAATAAGCATTTTGTTCGGATTTGGAGGGTTAAACTTTTATTTAGGCTATAGATTATAAAGATATAGGCATTAGTGTAAACCCATTGGCAAGCCAAATGACACACCCTCCCCACAAACACCAAGAAAATCAAATTCATGTCCGATTTTAAAAGATGATATTGTGTTAACCTGCCGTCTTAGACACATGGCTTAAGCTTATCGTTGAACCAGGGGAGACGTCGATTCATGATTTTCATTTTCATGTGCAACGGGGCGTTCCGGCTGCAAAGCGCTGCAAACTAACGTCCAATTAGTGGCGGTCTTAATTGTCAAAAACACGCTATTTGTTTATCCGGGAAGATCTAAATACTGATCCGCTAGTAGGTCTAATCTTCTTATGGAAATTGCCCAGTAGCGGTTAAAGGAAGACTAGAAACCCGGGTTGGGTTATAATGAGGGACTATGTGCGGCTAATTTCCTAATTAACGAACGGAGGACCACCAGCAAGGCAGACTATGCCTGGCCCCCAGCGAGACCTGCAGCCCGGGGGCCTCTCGGGATTCACTGGCACGCTGACAACAACTGTGTTTAGAAAGGCCATCAGGTGGTTCAGGGTATTTTAGATATGGTCAGTACCGTTATAAAAATAATAATAATCATTTTGTGTTATTAATGATTGAACGCGCTTCCAATCGTCATGTCTGTCACTAGCCTATAAAATACTTTGACTATTTTTAATTTATTTATTTATTTTTTGATGAATGAATACATAAAAAGCCTATAATAGCCTATAATACAACATTTAAAAACGAACAACGATTAAACATGGACAATACTAATAAAATAGCACTGGCCCATGCAAGCCCAGTAATAAAACAAAATGACTAGGGTGTCATTTCCTTTAAATACCGAAAGAAAAAAAGATATTTGCAAGGAGATTTAAGGGAATGAATCCATTGTATTTGACTAATTGACACACAATGAAATGCAGTAATCCCACTTTAGAAAGCAACTCAGTTAATCTGCCCAGTGTCCGTGCATGAAAGGAAAAGCTTTAGTCCGAGGATTTGACACACAATGAAAAAAATACCAAACTAACACCAATATCTGTTGGGTGAAAAATATCTAAAGCCAAAATATGTATTTAAACGCCCACGTGAGAATAAGTAATGGGGTCTGATTTTGAAATAATAAGCAACTTGATATGTTTGTTAAATGGTCCATTTTAATAAAGAATCAATAAATAAATCGTTTTTCAGACCCACCGGTCCATTATTATATGATGTCCATTTAAACCTCCCGACCTCTCCAATCAATAACTTTTTTGTTTCAGCTCCCTGACTGCGGGCAAGCCCCTTTGAGAAACAGTAATTAACAGAGAATAGCTTTTCAATTACGAACACAATAGAAACTGTCTCATTAAGAATCGCATGATTTTTTTTTTGGACCAGGAATGCAAATGAAGATGCAATTTGCGCTCGCTCTGCTGTTCCCTTTGTGTGCGCGTGAATGGCTGCGGCTCGGCCCCCGGTTCAACACAGGTAAAAAATGATTCACGGGTCATTAAAAAAAAGGCTAAAACGGGCTCTTACAACCACTGTAGGTCTGCTTCATAACAAAGTAGTGTCCTTGATGTTAATGCTGATTTATGCGGACGACAATCGATTAGAATTGGGGTATTTCATATTTGTGTACCATTTGTGAAATTGCCGTTATCAGCAATGCTCAATGTTTTTTTTGTTTTTGTTGGCCTTTCCCTTAGGTTTTCAACTTGAGTCAGGATTTCAGGCACTGACAAGGTAAACAGATTTTTTTTTCAACCTTTAAGCTATAATCTTCCAAAATATATGATTGAAATGCTGAATGCATGCGGATGACCAACCATGACCAACCTATCTTCTACTGTTCAGGAGAACTCACAAATGAATCCACGCAGAGCAACAGGTTGAGATTGACCACAGAGGAATATCAATGTTGATATGTTGCATTTACATTTGCATATTTCAGTTTGTCATTGATTTCTGATTCGCGATTTCTCAACTCACAACTTGTTGGGTGAGAGACAGTGAAGACCTCCTCCTCCTCCTCCTTCAGTGGCCTTCAGTGGTGCTGAGAGATGCTTACCTAATCCACTCAAGAGGTGAAGGAACTGTCCCCTGAACCTTGAGGAAAATCAATACAGAGAAGGAAGGTCAGCCAATGATTAGCACAATTTGTTTCCCAGGTTTCCTGGAAGTACACACATGTTTACATGGAGCCAGCTGTACGCCTGGACGTGAGAACGACCCCAACTGAGCGCATCGTATTCTCCTCATACCTCCACCTATAAAGTAGTGTGGAGTTTACTTTGTGTGTGTGTGTGTGTGTGTGTGTGTGTGTGTGTGTGTGCGTGTGTGTGTGTATGGTAGATAAGAGAGAAAGAGGCCATAATATAGAGAGAGAAAGACAGACCGACCGACCGAGAGAGAGACATAGGTGAGAGGAGGGAGGTGAAGGTACGGGGGAGAAAGAGATAAAGTGCCATCGAGTGTGTTTGTGTGTTTGTGCATATGAGTTACGGAGAGAGGCAACCAAAGAGAAAGAGAGATGGGGAAAGAACATGGAAGAGAATTCGATCCAGAGAGAGAGTGAGAGTGACTGAGAGACATAGCCACACAACAGGTCCTCACTTCCTCCTGTTTTTCAACCCCTTTTAATTCCTCCACCACCACTTTGGGCTGGGCCTTTCACCCTTTCACCAAACCATGGGCACTGCCAGTGGCAGAAACAGCAGCGTTGGTTTATCAGCATAGCGAGCACAATGCTGTTTATCTCCAGCAGCTGGCAGCAAGGAATGCCACACCAACCTGCCTATGTGTGTGTGTGTGTGTGTGTGTGTGTGTGTGTGTGTGTGTGTGTGTGTGTGTACGTGCATGTGTTAGACCCCCCCCCCCCATTTTCCCGGCAACAGGCCGGGCACGTCCGTCCTCATTATGTTGGTGTGTGCGAGGGACCAGACCGCTGACACACGGCCCCCGGGTGTAATCTCTTTAACCCACCACTGTCAGCGGCAGACAAGGCGTGACCACCCAACGCTCGCTTCTCCGTCTCACTTAACGGAAAGAAGGTGTGTGTGTTTGGAGAAGAGGTACGGTGGGGGTGGGGGGATCTAGTTAGGGATCCCTAGAGGAAGATGCTCCCCTCGGTGTGGTTCACTAATGGAGTTGGATTGTAAACACGTTTATTGTTATTTATTTATTTTAGCTTTTTTTAACCCCACACTCCTCATGTTTTTAATATATAAATACGTGCACATGGGACGCGTCCGCAGTGGACTGAGCGCTCACAGGGAGCGTGGCGGTAGTTAGGTAGAATGATGCTCTGTGATTCTGGATGGCCCATGCGTTTCTCTCTGGGAATATTGCCAATGAAGCTAAAGGCTAATGAACATGATATTGCAGCTAAGGACACCAGCGGAAGTGTTTTTTTTCCTTAATTGAATATACACCGATTATTAGCTTAATGGGCTCATTCTTTACACAATTATTCCCCACGTTGGCTTAGCTTATGGGCTAACATTCATAATAACACATTTGGTATATGATGCGTTAAATGGGAAAAATTAAGTAGTAAATTACGTTTAATTATATGGCCATGGCCATTAAAAGCTAATTTCATTTCAGTTGAAATTAAGCAGAAAATATCAATAAATGTGTCTGTGCTTCTGAGTCACTGCGTTAGGTAGGATTAAGCATTTCATTGTTCCGCGAAGAGAGAGCGAGAGATAGTCACACGATCCCTGTGTGCGTTTCCTTGGGAACAAAGTCTGCAGGCGGAACTTCCTGCCTGGATAACAGCCCTGCCTGGATCACCTAAAAAAATCGTTACCTAAAAAAATAATGATTACAACAAATAAATTAATATTAATAATAATATTATAATAAATACAAAAATACTATTTCTATTATTATTTTAATTGTGATTCTGATTATTTTGACCCATAATAGCTTTTGGGTATAGGGCTGGCTAGGATACCACATGGGTTTTCTATGTAACGTGTTAGAAGAGAAAATACTGCGAAGGTGTTGAAGACAAAGTCTATTACCGCAGTATTAGTTATACACAACCTAAGCAAATGCCTGGCGGTTGGAGAAACAGACATGACTGTTAATTACATTATCACCCATCTGATTGTTTTAAAATACTGTTATTGCCTGCTGGGCTCATTACAGAGCTCGTTATTTCTCATGTATCTTTTGAATCATTGCCATGTTCTACAGTTTGCAAAAAACAATGGAAACTTTCATCTCTTTATGTTTGGAAGGAAAGTGCTGAATTGTGGGTTTTTTTATGCTTTGCAGCGTGCCCTGGAAAGCAGCACTCTTTTGTTTTAGCCATAATTGAGATCCACCTAATCTAGACCCTTTTTATATATATATATAAAAAAAACCTAAACAGTCACTTTGTCAAGCCCTCATTTCCTAAAGATAATATTGTGAGAGTGTGCAATTAATTTGCAGGGTGTAGCTTTTATTAATTAAATACACCGACTTTTGTAATGTGATTAATGCCATGCTTGTTATCACCGTCCCCCCATCAAATGAATATGTAATAGGAGGTTGTGCTTTAACTGCAGAATATAACGTGGGCGTTTTGAGGCCCCCACAGGAATGTTAAGTCACCATAAAGGATAATATATCAAATGACAAAACAAATAGGGAATAAACAAGTTAAAATTGATATATTAATCATGCGTGCCATGACACATAATCTTGCGATTTGGGGGCGGGGGGACGGTGTGTGTGTGTGTGTGTGTGTGTGTGGTGTGTGTGTGTGGG
>JAOPJJ010000002.1:9181059-9191416 GCA_027122795.1 Enchelyopus cimbrius
TCCGACTCAGTGACTTTTCAGAGTAACCGTGTGGATGTGCTATTCTGTATAACAACAGATCGTCTTGGACAAAAACAAAGAAAAAAAGAAAAAAAATGTAGAAGAAAAAATAGCATTCAAATCAAGAAATAGGTTAATAATGATCAGATTCTTTTTTTATTATTTAACTGCATGGTATTGTATAGAGTTGCAGATTGACATGGCTCACGGTTCTTAAGTTATTGTACCATTCGGAGCTTGATAGCTGCCACATTAGTCATTGTTGTAAGGTAATATTGCTTGCGATTACTCATTGTTTACTGCAAGGTTGATATCTGAGCATTGATATTATTGCTTGCTCTTTTACTTTAATGGTCAGTTGGGACTATGAGAAGGTCTCCTAAATATGATGGTTATTCTGAGCCAATTGTGTTTCCTGGCAAAAGGTTTAATTTGTTTAACATTGTTACTTAAACTAAGCCTTTACACAGAATATGACTTTTGGGACCATACTTTTCAAGAAGAAACTTGTTGCAATGAATTTCAAGGGAATAGCTACAGTGAGTTTGTTTGGACGAGTGACATGAATTCAGGAGTGTAAGTGTAGGCAGTTCGCCACCAGAGGCTGCTACAATGCTTGAAGGCCCTGGTGTGAAGAATGGATGTGGATTTTTTTTATTTTTTGTCAAAGGGAAACATCCCCAATAACATTAACTGTAGTCCTAACCTCCAAAGTACGTTTGACCATATCAACTAGAGGCTGTGTTGATAAATTGATCGTACAGGCGTTCTTATGACAGCCCAACAAACATATTTAGAACGCCAGTTTCTAGTCGCCATTGTATTTTATCCCTGCCCTCCATGATATTAACGCTTGTGTTGCACTGATTACACTTCTGGCAGTAACAGGCAGCATGCCCTCGCCGTAAAGGGATTCAATGGTTAACACCGATGCCTTGCTTGTTCACTGATGTTGTGCACCGAATCAAGCCACATTTCTTGTAAAAATAAAAATAAAAAATGGAAATTGGTCAATCAACTAGTTTTGTAGAGCTGGTAGATAAGACCGCTAAACACGTACTAACACACTCGCTTTAAATTACGAAAAGTGCAGAGAAGTTGAATTGCAGCCTTTATTGCTAACGCCTTTTGCGACTGTTGGTTTTACGTGTTTATTTATTCTGTAACTCGAAACAACTGAATAACTGTACGCTTGACCAAAATTACATATACTGGCACGCATGTTGAAAGTTACTTATTTTGTTTGTGTGTGTGTGTGTGTGTGTGTGTGTGTATGCCTGTTTGGACACTACTAAAAGACAACCCGTAGGTCTGGCTGTGTGTGTTTGTTTATATCCTGAATTCCACACGGCTTGGAGGTCTTTTTGCAGTGTGTGTAGTCAATAAGGCAGTTTACAGCCACAGACCACACACATGCACTCTTGTTTCTAGACACAATATCACAATACCTATTAGCCATATCGCATTTAAACACAGTTGTGCATTTGTTGTAGGTTGTTTTAAAACTATAAACACTTAAAAGTAAAAAAAAAAAAAAGGAAAGTATTTAACTACATCGAACAAGTTCTAATCTTAGCAGAATTCGCTATTACTTGTCACTGATTGCTCTGTGCTCTTCTGACTTGTCTGTCCATATAAAATATGCTGTCTACTCGTGTTTAGCAACGTTTGTGTGAATAATGTACTATGACTATCTGCTGTATGAAAAGGAGAGGTAAATAAAAACACCACAGTGTAGGTCTGTGGTATAAAATAAAGATCTTTCACCAATGTTCATGTTTCCTGCTTTTCTAGGTGCAAGAGAGAATTGTTCAAAGGTTGTCAAACATGATATTCTTAGTAGTGTAGGCCTAAACGAATTTGAACTCTAACTCAGAATTAAGATAGATAAAATGTTTCTTCTAATGGGATATTAAAATTCTTTGCAGTGAAAAATATTACTGTTCAGCTAGGCCCTTATCTCAGAATTGGGGGTCTCAATATACTCAGAATACTGTTCATAATAGAAAGATGAGTTATTTAGCTTGACGTTCTACAAAAAGTTATGGTGGGTAGAGATGTGAGGGTTGATAATAAAACATAAGATATGAGTTGTAAATAGAGTTGAAGAACACAAGCTTTATGAATGGAACATCCGTTCCCTCCTTTTTAATTCTACGGTTGAGAGGTGTGTGGTCACTCCTGTGATTGACAGGCACAATTGATTCCTCGAACCAATCACGGAAGAGGCTCTGATTTGTCACAAATGATCTGGGATATGTAAATAAAGAAAATACATTTAAAAATATTGCCTACAACTCCTGAGATGTTAACTATTGTCAGTTACCTTATATGCAGCGCATATATATATATATATATATTCGTATTTGTAAAATAAAAAAATATAATAATCGCACTCCTTTTGGTTTCGGGGGCGAGCCCGCTCTTCTGCCCACCTGCGTAACTCACCTGTGTGGCCCCGGAAGTAGAGTGACGCACGTTCTGCGGGACCGCAGGCTGCCAGAGGAATTCATCCGCAAAAGAATCTCACTTAACTGGACTGTCGGGCCGTCAGTGTCCTATATAACTACGGCAAATACGCATTTTATCATTGACAACAGCTGGAAGCTAGACTTGTTGCCGCGTTGGACCGTTTTTTAAATTTTCTTAATTAACTTTTAACGTTAGAAGAAGAGATGTCTCGGAGCGACAGTATTTTACCCGACGAAGCAGTTTTTTCTCAGTTCAGAAAACTTTGTTCGTCAACGGATGACTGGAACATCAAGTATGACAAAAACAGAATGAAAGTTTGGGTCGAAGTTCAGAAACAAGCACAGAAAAACGCTGCGAAAATTCACATGATTAAGGTTGGTAGTACGATTGAATGACATTGTCTTTCTGTACGCTTTATAACGATGCTTAAGATGTGG
This sequence comes from Enchelyopus cimbrius, assembly GCA_027122795.1. Classification (NCBI taxonomy): domain Eukaryota; kingdom Metazoa; phylum Chordata; class Actinopteri; order Gadiformes; family Gaidropsaridae; genus Enchelyopus; species Enchelyopus cimbrius. The sequence goes on from JAOPJJ010000002.1 coordinate 9,183,969, forward strand.
CCATTCGACGTTCAACCTTTAACGTGTGCGTGATGGTGTCTCTAGTGTAGGATGACGGTACAGGACGTGTCCGCCGCCACCATGTACGACGTCATCCACGATGGCCCCTACCGCAGCACTTGGGACGCCACCATGATGGAGAGCTACGACATCGCCCGTCTCTCAGGCAATGCTGACATTGGCTATTACGCATGTGAGTACAGGCCTACTTTGTACAACCGAGCTCCATATTAATGTAATGTACAGTTGTTTTGTGTATCACAGTACATATTGAATTTACTGAATGTTACACCTGCCAAAAGCCTGAGATGTCCCAGCATTCACACGTGCTTGTGAGATCAACCAGTGTGGTGGGAGAGTTGCAATTGTTCCTTAGTAAACAAATGTGCCCATCTTAATGCTTTGTGCCACAGTCAGTTTTGTTCATGTCACACAATCTACAAATTTAACTATTCTCACAAGTTTACAGAGCGTTTAAGCCCTTAGGGAGCACCTTTGAGTTGTTGGTGCCTTGTTTAGCTAGATGATTAAAAACAAGGGTGTTTGTATGCGTCTCCTAAGGTTACTGTAGACTTTCTTTTAGAGCGTCTGCTGCTTAATCAGCCATCGACTTTAGACATTGAACAAATCACCCTAACCCCTTCGGATTCCTTTCTTTCGATATATTTTAGGGGCCTGTCCGACCCCTCTGAAGAACAGAGATGTAGTCACGCTACGATCCTGGCAGGTCACGGAAAAGGACTACCTTATCGTTAACTTCTCTGTCAAACACGCGGTACGTCGCACCTCCTCCGCGTTACAACCGTGATTAACCATGTGAAATGTAAACTACCATGTATAACTCCTTCATTTGTTCTGTACACAGAGCTTTGAAAGCAGTCCAGCCTATAGGACTGTAGCTAGCTGCTCTCACTGTAGCTAACAAGTGGTGGGAAAAGAAGTCAAGCTGACTCATTGCATTTTGTTTTGTTTACAGAAGCACCCTCCTCGCACTGGGCTGGTGCGGGCCATCTCCATTCTGACTGGCTACCTGATCGAACCCACGGGGCCAAATAGCTGTTCCTTCACGTACCTTTCACAGGCCGACCCCAAAGGTAATCCCTTGAAATAACAGGCATTTATGCAAACGAAAGAGTTTGCCTTTTTTTGAGTAAGAGCACAATGTAATTTCTTTGTTTTTTCATTAAAAGGTTCACTTCCGAAGTGGGTTGTCAACAAAGCATCTCAGATCCTGGCTCCAAAGGTATTCAGCCTAGATATTCCTCTTTTTAAGTCTGTGCCCTATGACCCAGTACATGCTTAAAAGTAATGTTTCCTTCCTTGAAGTCCCTTTTCCATGTACGTGGAAGATATGTCGCTATGTCGCAGGACCAAAGTTGTTGGTCCTGAAAAGTATGAGGCGATATGCCTGGTATAATTACATTTGGCATAGCCAGTCTCTTCAAAGACAATGGTTGCTATAGATACTAAATGCTCATGGGCTGCTCCCGCTCTGACAAAGGCAGAATGCTGGCTCACGCTGTTCCTCACCGTGCTAGTAGAACTCGTTCACCAGGTTTCTTATCGTAAGCTATGCAGACCAAGTAGTATCAATGTGCCTGAAACTGAGATGGCGAGGCTCTGCATAATGAAGCCAATAGACAACTTTGACCCAATTTTGCTAATTATTAACAAAGCTCATCGATGCACCAAACATGCCGGCCTAGCCGTGTTTTCTCTTGTCTAGAAGAAACTGGGATTGCACTGCATTGGCCCAATACATATACAGTAGATCTAATGTTACTTTCATCTGGTTGGCTGTTGAGTAAAGGCCTAGGGCTTAATGACGACGTAGAGACTTGTCTCTAAATGGTGGGGCCTCCATCAGATGCAAACTGTGTTTTACAGTTTCGGACAGGCGTTCCAATCGTAAGTCGTTGTGTAAGCCAGTTTCGTCCTGGGCTGTGCTCGAGGAACATATCGTATAGGAATTAAGGATGGGCCAGTTTTGCCTCATGTCTGACGTCTTCCCAATGACACCGCCCTCCCCCAGGTCATGAAAAGTGTACACAAGGCGGGCCAGATCTACCCAGGGTGGAAAGCTCAAAACTGTCCGGAGCAGAAGCCCTGGTTGTTCCCGGAGCAGAACACCCTACCCATGATGGACCCGCTGGAGCTGTCCATCCAGAGGGCAGACTCCCTGGAGAACGTGGACGAGAGCTACATGGTGGACGCTGGGGACAACGGGGACAGCAGCTGAACACTCTCTCTCCCCAGAGGCGGGAAACCTAAACGAACAGACCTCCCCTCCCATAAACTCTTTCGTATACTATGGTGGAGACTTGAGTCCTCCACCTCTTGTTTATATTTGATCACCCGCTAACCCCCCCGTCCACCTGAGCATTGTACTTTGACTAGCAAGTGGAATGAAGCACTCACAGGCTGTCCAATCAGACGGATGGATGAAGAGAGATCGATCAGTCAGCCAGATCAAACCAGAATATCTGGTGTTGGTCCCCTTTAACCTCTCTTAGACTTCTACTAAGTTTAAGAAAGGGTCAGTCAAATGTTTAGAAGTAAGGTGCATATGAAGGCGGTTCCTGGAGGAATAGGGGGGGAGGCTAACTTAGGGCATGTGTTTGATGTGATGTGTGAAATGCTGCAGTTCGAAGGAAAAGAAAAACTTTTTTCCTTTTTTTTTATGTAAGATATTTTTATACAGCATTGTTTTCAACTGCATGAAGGCTATGTCTGAAGTCTAACTTAAAGATTTTACAAAGTTGTTTTGTTGGAGTCCATATTCAAGTGAATTATAATCTTCTGAATGGACAATGAAGGAACGATCTAGCCTGTATTGTTTGTGTATTGATTTTTTTTTACCTCATCAGTATCTATACCATCTGAATTCAATGCAGTAGGACTTGAACCTTGCGAATACACAACATATTTTGGAGTTATAGGGTTACCAAAACTACGGTTATGATGGAGCAACAAGATTTTGAACTTACAATCTGTAAAAAAACAATCTGTAAAAAATCTGTAAAAAAAACTAGCTAGGTCTACAGGGTTTTGACTGACTGTACTGCTTATGGGTGACGGCTGAAACTCCAGTAGCCAGTGGAATAACAGGTTGTGCTTCTCCTGTTACACTTTCTAAATGTCACAGATTAAGATGTCAAAAAACGTTCAGTACTTTCAGGAGGGGGGGGGGGGGGAAACAAGGCTTTAATACACAGTTTGAATGATGCAAGTTTGTAAAACCCCTGCATTTGATCACTTAGAAATAAAAACAGCATTACACCCAGTTAGCAGAAGAAAGAGGCATGTTAATGACCACCATTTGTCCAGACATACAAAATCACTGTACTAGGATAACACAAACATGATGTAAAAATAATGCCTTTGGTTAAGGACTCAATTAGTTTATCATTTTATACATAATAGTTATTTAAGTTATTCTCGCTAGTGACACAATACAAAAAAAGACAATCAATGGTATCTCCAGTCAGAAGTATCAGACATTGTACAGGTATTTGTTTCTTATAGGTCTGCATATTCATACTTATTCTTATTCTGCAGTAATGCCGCAATGCAAGTACACATTGCTAAACACACAGCTTGAGCCTGTCAAAGCTATGCTTGAAGTGAAATGGCATATCAAAAACATTGTTGGCTTGAGAAACACAAAAAACGTGCTTCTGTTTGCTTTAAAAGTACACACCATAGGTTTGCAAAGTACAGAGATTGATCTGCTTATAGATTGAGTGGGGAAAAGCGGTGTGTGTGTGGGGTGGGGGGTTGTCTATAATAGTCTAATAATAATGTCTATAATAATTTTTTATGTATAGCCGCTGGTTGGTCATTACACAGAAGGCGAATGAAGACTAGTGCGTTGATGAAGATGAATGACATGCTGTTGCGTCTGTCCACCGACAGGGGGCTCTAGTTTAGTCTTGGTCGGTTCTTCGTCTTGCTGTTTTGCTGCCACCTAGTGGACAGTCCTCTCCTTCTGTCTCTGATAATCTAATAGCCAACCAAATGATATACAAAACATACACCACATTTATACAAAACATTAGTGTCCTCCAACAAAATATATTCTTTATGTCATTAGGCATGTAGTAGGATCAGCTGTGGATCTTGCGGTTTTATATTTTATTTAAAAGGCAAATGGCTTGACGATTTACAATATACAGTTAAATAAATAACAATTTAGGTTGGATGCTAGATTTGTTTGTAATGTGTATTGAATTCAATCATCTAAACCAATCACAGCTGCTCCAGCATCCATATAACAATGGTGAGATGCAGCGATCCCCCGTGCATTCAACACCAAGAAGCCGCCACAAACACACCATTGATAGCCTCATTCGTGCAAGTACACTCGTGAATTGTTGGGGTGGAGCAGAGAGATTTGGTCTGTAGAGAGCATAGTAACCCCAAAATGACTAAAAACTCTTCAATATCAAAAGTCAGTTCAACCTGTATTAGTCTATGTATTATAAAGTCTATTGTTACTCTAGTTTAACCGGTATCTTTTACAGTCTCTATGTGTAGTGTTACATGAACACTGGAGCACCAATGGCCACACATTTTTTAACAGATCTTTACTGTAGTAAAGCTAGTGGGATACACCTCTAAACAGCCCACAAAAGTGTAATGGTTGGTTTTCTAACTGATTTGAAAGGGTGGGTGCTGGTTCTTATTCCACAATAACTGATTAATACTCACTGTAAGGGAAGAAGCGGACCCGCATCAAGATTTCCCGCGCGGTTTTCAGAATTTCTACGGCCTTAGGTAAGATAAAGAAACATGGGTCAACAAAAACCCTAGATGTTTAGCATGCTTTAGTCCCAACAACATAAACACTGCTGTATTCATACTCACCCTCGAATGTTCAATGTCTTGAAAGTCCACCTCATTGACAGACAAAACCTGGTCTCCCTCTTGTAGTCCTGCTCGGTGGGCATCGGAGTCTGGGACCACCTGTCAATCACACATACGCACATTCAAGAGAGGCACAATGCATTGAGAGAGAAGCCTATTTGTCACAAATGGGCTGCATGGTAACCTTTGATATGAAAATCCCCAGCTGGGAGGCCTTGCCGCCACGGATGTTGAAGCCAAGCTGAGCACCTGGAGGCTTCTTCAATACGACGGTGCGTGGTAGGAACTGGGTGAGCTCGTTGTTGTAGTCCGGGTGCTGGATCCTCTTTGGTGGACACACGAAAAAAGTGACTCAAAAATTCCTCCATTTCACAACAATGCTGTATGGTGCGTCTTAATGTAAACACAGACCCACCATATACTAAGACCACTCTAATGTGTATCATGTAAGACGGTCGACAGAACCAACTGTTAATAAATCCATATATTATATAAATATCTGCCAAGTCTGACCTCTTGAGGGGCGATCCATGCTGGTGGGTTCTCGTAAGATGGGAGAAACACTACTGGGAGTTGGTAATCATCATAGGGAATCTTCTGGTCCATGTTCGTATGCAACCTGTAGGAAAACAGGTTGGCAAGATGTTAAGACGTTTCACGGTGAACCTCAAGTACCTGTACCGGACAACTCTCATACAATGTCTTAGGCTACAGAACACACGTCAAAACACCTGCACGCTAGCTAGATGTCTGTTCCTGTGGCTAACTGACCCCTAGAGTGTGACAACATCAACATCGGTTGGTCGTGTTGTAAACAAGCAATCGCAGCAACGTGTAACGTGTATTGGAATATGCCATATTCAACACCAAATACATTTCCAATATTGCTAATAGAGGTTGCTAATACATATTACCAGATTGGTTGGAGCTCGATAGCAAGTCGAGCTAAAAGTCTTCGTTAAGCCACGCCTTGCGCATGCGTATTCCGTGCGTATCAAACCCCCTACAGAAACCGGAGTAACGAGTGAATTACGAGAAATACAAAATATAGAAAACTTGCATAAGAAAAACATTCTACTTAAATAAGTGACGCATGACATATTCTTTTTATTGGCAGGTTAATACACACATAATATTTCGTTTAGATCGGGTCTATAATGGCATATAGGCCTACGATATAGAATATAGTGACTTTGTTTATAATCTAGTATAGTATAGTCTACATACATGTGGCATGAATCCTGCTAAACTTGAAACAGCATTTCCTCCAAAATTCTAATTTATGTAAATTTTTCCCACCCTGACCCCTCCCACTTGTAATTCTCGGGGTGGACTCATTCAGAGCTCCAGCTCTTCACACTCGGTCCATGCACTTTGCGAACCACACGCCAAAAGATAACGTTTAAGTGATGGTTCCTTCATTTTAAGTTAAAAGTGTTGAAAGTAGATAAAACGCTCTCAAACAGGACAGCTGTGCTCTGAATTATTATCACGGTAAGACAACTTTTATTAATTGAATATGGTCTATATGGAACAATTCATGGCTGCACAGATAAACAGGTATTGATCATCCTGTTGTTGTATTAGTCCAAATGTGGTGTCTGAACTTCCCCAAAACAAGATCCCAAAACAAGACAAACAAGGTTAACCTATGTCTTGTTTGTCTTTTTGTTGTTGTCATATGAACCTGTGTGAAATTCAATGTGACGTAGCATGTCATATAATAAAGAGGACTGGCAATATATACCATAAGTCAAATTAACCAGCTGCATTACAGAGAATACATGTATATAGTAAAACATAGCAATAAAGCTCCCATGTATAGGCTAGAGGCAAAGGGGAAGGATGAGGACAATGCAAAAGAACAACACAAAACACAAGTACCGTTCATTTAGGTAATGTACATTGTTTGTGACCAGAGCATGTTGCTAAAAGTGCTCATGTGATCAAACAGTTTAATACAATTTGGTTGCTGGTGGTGAAGTATCACGACCCAGGGGGGAAAACTGTCTGCTTGTGACATATTTGTACTTTAGGGAAACACATTATATGTCCCACACTCAATGCCAGAAACAATAGATCCTTGTAATTGTTGAAAACCAGCCAAGAGCTCAGAGGTGTGGTGTGCTTACACCTGCTAGCTTGCCATTTGAGCTTTGATAGCAAACAAACAGTAAGCAACTGACCGCTATTTCCCACTTTCAGCTATAAGAGAGAATATTAAAGGGTACCTTTATTTAAAAATGTTCCTTTATCAGGAAATTGACCCAAACCTATTAGAAGCATGCACCACCGTTTACTCACTACATGCATTTGTTAAGGCAAGAAGAGGTGGTAAACTGTTGCGATGATGAAATAGAAGTAGAGGCCTATCCCTTTCCCATGCGGGAGAGCACGGCTAGTGCGGGGATGTCACCGAACGCGCTCTGCAAGGCTTCAATGGTGTGACGTCACCCTCAGGCCGCTCTATACACTAACCCATGCTCCTTTAGCCATTGTTAACACTGACTGCAGGGGGGGGGGGGGGGGGGGGGGGGGGGGGGGGGGGGGGGGGGGGGGGGGGGGGGGGGGGGGGGGGGGGG
>JAOPJJ010000002.1:9331166-9342124 GCA_027122795.1 Enchelyopus cimbrius
TCTACTGTCTGCAGGCCCGTGAGGCCAGTGGGCGTCATAGGCTGGAGTGTAAATGTATGCATGGAACCCAACCTTCTGATGTTGGGGGATAGGGCCAATGTGAGGTGATGACGCAGCGTAGGAAAGGCGCGAGGGGACAGTTGGGCCGGCATCATCTGCCCAGCCGTCATTTGGATGCAAATCTCCAAGGCTGGAGGAGCTTCCTGACGTCAGGCCCACATTAGTCTGCCGCTGGCTCCTTGTCAACAGAGCAGCAATATGGAAGGCTAGCAGCAGGACCTGGAGGCCGCCTCTCATCTGGGACACATACTGTGGACTATTACGCACCTCGCTTTACGGATTGTTTTCACGCTTACAGATTGACATTGCGACAATGTCACCCTAACATTTCTACATATTCCTTTGTGAAGTGATTGCACATTTGCGTTTGTTTTTCTATGTGCATTTAGTCATCATGTATGTGGGATATATACTGGATAAGGACAGCAACATGTACCATCAGGGTCCCGTGAGGAGATCCAGTATCAATCTCCCTCCGCAGAACTTTGTCACCACCCCGCAGTACCCGGACTTCACGGGGTACCACCACGTGCCCAACATTGAGACGCACGCCCAGACCGCGGGAAACTGGGGCCCCTCGTATGGCGCGCCGAGGGAGGACTGGGGCGCGTACGGTCTGGGGCCCCCTAACGCGGTTCCTGCGCCGTTGAACAACTCGTCTCCCGGACAGGTCTCGTACTGCTCGCCTGAGTACAGCCACATGCACGCACCGAGCTCAGCAGGGTTACAGCCGCCTCCAGAGAACATTAATGTGGCACAACTTTCACCCGAAAGGCGCAATTCATACCAATGGATGAGTAAAACTGTGCAATCATCTTCCACTGGTGAGTTTGACTTGTGATCACTATGATGGCAGTTATGTTAGGTGTGGCCTTTCTTTTGCAGAGTAAACATGCCAGTTGAGAATGTGTTCAATATGAATGTTATGTTTTGGAATGTTTCAAAGTTGTTTCATAATGCCCTTATATATTCTTTCTTTCTTTCTTATGACACTATACCATAGGGGAAATAGTTACCTAAAGTGTAAGTGTTATATATTAGGCCATAATGCATGTAATACCTACACAAGCAATCCAATAGGAGTTAAGAATATACCGTTTTTGGCTTAGTTTTCTTAACTAAACTTAAGATAACCTTTTGGAATTAATTAGTTAGGCCTACATATTTATTTATTTATGATATGCTTTTTTCTTTTAACATCTTTTTAGGCTGATAAAATATCATGAAGCATATTGGAGAGAAAAGTTAGGTGTTCATTCAGTTGGTAGCACAAAACCAGGAGATTTTTTACAGAGAAACCTCAAACGAATTGAACGAAAACCTCTAATGAGTCGACAAGGAATTCCTGAAAATAGATCCCAAATCTAAAAAGGTGTTTGCACTTATTGTGCTAATGAGCTTCCACTTGTAAAGCACGTGTGAAATGGACTTCTCTGGCACATTGGTAAAGGGGTTTTGCAGGTTATCCGTTGTAGGCGTTGGGGCACTTTTTCAACACCTCTTGACTTTGATATGCACCGCTGTCTCTTCCTCTGCAGGTTATATTACCGGAAAGAGTCACGTGTTCAATAGCAAATGTCTCAACTGCTGTAAAATCCCTACATACACTCTTTAAACATCTGTACACTTATTGAAACTCACATATTTCCATGTATTGAATGTATTTATCAAAGAACAGATCAGAGGCAGAAACTACTGCAATAAATGTTCTGCTTTGACATTTATAGGCCTATAAGTTAGGCCCTCGTCTCCAAAATATGCCAACTCAATGACTTATGGAGACCAATATCCTCTAGATGTAGCCAGAAGTTATGTGTGCATTAATTACGTTTGTGTATTGAATTTGACGAAAAACAAAATACCTTGTTGGGTGCATTTATGCATAGATCACACATCCTGTAAAAAGGCCTGGACATTTAAACATAATTAATACAATTGTATTAGGCTAAATAAACCAGTCCAAGATCGCCTACACCTGCCTTAGTTTGTGAATAGAACATATGTTGAATTGTCTCTATTTCCTTATTTGCTGTGCTTTGCTGCGGAGGGGCCTTTTCATATGGTCGAATGTTCTCGTCAAAAAGTTTAAATGTCATATAAAGATGAAAGTCTTGAATGAACCACCGTTCTAACTCGAAGTCAAATGAATAAACTTAAATACAATACAGTTCCATCAACACCAGAAATCAATCTATAAGCCTTTCAAGATGAGTTGGCTGAAACATTTCGGAGTGTTTTAATTAATACTCATGTTGTCTCATGTGTTGTTTAATGTTGTGTGTTCAAACTGACATTGCAAGCGCAGTCTATCTCTGATGGATTCAGGTGTACATCGGTCCTACCCCTATTATAAAGACCATGCAGATACACACAGTAGTCCAGGTTCCTCTCGGGGCCTCTAATCAAGGACACACGTCTGGTTTATTTATTTATATTAGATTCAAACCCATTTTTTTGTGTTATTTATATTTTTCTCGTTCTTTCATTTGAAGGCAAAACGAGAACAAAGGAGAAATATCGCGTGGTGTACACGGATCACCAGCGGCTGGAGCTGGAGAAGGAGTTTCATTTCAACAGGTACATCACCATCCGGAGGAAGGCGGAGCTCGCTGCGAACCTCGGCCTTTCGGAACGACAGGTACAACCTGGTTTATTCCCATATTCTTGTCTACGATATAATAGCAAAAACATTTATATATATATATATGTTTTTGCTATTTGCTATATATATATATATAGTAATGTTTTGTCATGTTCTACGATATATATATATATATATAGTAATGTTTTGTAATGTTCTGCGATACATATATATATATATATATATATAGGCCTATATTGTTTTTTTATATTAGTAAAACATTGTCTTCACGTCGTGCTAAATATGTTTTCCCTTCGCATTTGCAGGTAAAAATCTGGTTTCAAAATCGCAGAGCCAAAGAACGGAAACTAATCAAGAAGAAGATGGGCCAGTCGTACGGCAGCGGAGGCTCGGTGCACAGCGACCCCGGCTCCGTGAGTCCCCTGACGGTCCCCGGGCCCCTGAGTCCCGACATCCACGCGTCTCTTTATCCACCTCAGGGTATGAACACCTTGCCCCCCATCAGGAATATACAACAACTACAACAACCACCACCACCACCACCACCACAACAACAACAGCAACAGCAGCAACAGCAAGTGACTGTGAACCAGTAGACGTGCTGGTGGACAACATAATATAACTGAGCACTCCGATATGCTGACAGGACACTTCCTACACACTTGGATGCAGAGACCCGTGAGGATTATTCTGGGATGCTCACGAGAGATCCTACACACTAGGATGTATAGAAGGACACGCTCTTGAAATATTGGTTTTATAGAATAGTTGTAATGGAGAAAATAATCGTCGTGTTTCAAATTTAGTTCTTAAAATGGTTTATGTTATTGATAACATGAATACCACTTTGTATGTCAAAAGCCCTATGTGTTTGTTTATAAGAATAAAATAAAAAATACCTCAGGGATGTTTGAGTAGAAGTTCAACTGAATCGATTTCAATTTCAATCTATTGTAAAAACAGGGGAAATAATAACATATTTTTGTGTAATGGGTGGACTATTTGTTTAATGGCAGCTTTAAAAATGTAAATAAATAGTTTTTTTTAAGCAAGTCTAATTTTTGTTTGACAAGTAGGCCTTTTCTATCTTTTTGCATGATTATTTTGGAATTTCACCTCAAACCTTTTCCGAATGGTGCTTTTTCTGACCATAAGCTCGTATACCATGGCGTATACTGCCGTCACATCCATCAATACGTGTGTGGTTTAATCTTGCAGGTCTGAATGGATATTTAATATTAACAGGTTTTTAATATTAACAGCCCTTTCTTTTATTCCCAGCTGTGAGTTCAAAATGTCAAATGGCGGATGACATAGCATACAGTCCAAATATAGACAATATCATATAATCTTCAGTTGTGGACATTTTACAAGCTCACATTTGAAATATAAATTGTTGGTCTGTAAATGTAAAATATAGTTTAGTATTTTTTCATCATACAATAGGCGTATTGAATGCAGTATTGCAGTAGCCTATATAGGACCATTTATAGACCACTGGTGTCATTGAGTTGGGCCTAATTGAATTTATGGGGAAATGTGGCAGGTGAGTTTTAAATGCGTATTTTTGTTCTGGTTTTAAGCCTATTCAGTTTCTTCCTTTAGTTTCCTCTTCCGTCGTTGGTGTATATTAAACAAAGACAGACAAATATGCAATGACTTTCCCGGAACATCTATGCATAGTTGTACTATCTGAAATATGACACATTTGGCACAATATAAACGATCTAACAAGTCGCATCTTCCCCAAGTCGGAATAGCTAGCTATGGCTCAATGGAGCAACCAAAGAACAGAACCTGTCATCAAGCGATGACCAAAGGAAAAGAGGCGATCCCGCTGCTCCTAATCTGCCCAAATTCAGCGTGTGGTGTGCGCATGCGCAACTTCATAGTTAGACGTCATGAGCGTCCTGCTGCCCAACATGGCGGACTTTGACACCATATATGAGTTAGAAGACGAAGACGAGGACCGTGTAGTGAGTGAAGACATCCTGTCCAGATATTGTCCAGAGCCCGTAGTGGTGAGAGGGGCCGGGCACATCACAGTGTAAGCTAAACAACGTTTGCGCCATGTTTACTGTGTTCTTTATAGGAGCGGGTCTGGACTAGCCCCGTGCTAGCCTGCTAGTTCACGCCAATCACAACATCTGACTCTGGGGGAAATAACAAACGCAGTGCTCTACGTGTTTCATGTACAGTTGTCATGGGCTGAACTTATCTTTCAGGCGTTTAGGATCTCTCTGTATGTCGGATAATACACTTTCACATGTAGGTGCTAACATCACAATGTCTTTGTTTTCATTAGTAGTGTGATTGGTCTGCGAGGTCTACTGTATTTCACCCACTGCACACACACACACACACGTACATCTTGTTATTATTACGGTTCATATAATGGACGATCTTTAATGCAAAGGGAGGTCAGTACTAGAACCTTTTACATACTCTGTAGTATATACTTCTCAATCAATAAAATAAATATACTAACTTTTAAAATTATTTTCTATCTAGATACGTTAGTCGGTTTATAAGTATTCATTTTATTGGCACGTGGACATGGTTTTGGAGACTATTAAAACCAAAATGTATCTAATCTTTACATCTAAATTAATAAAAGAAGAAGAAGAAGAAGTAGAATGTACTCAGTAGTAGACAGATTTGTTACATACCAAGCTTAATTTAACGTATTACAAACTCCTGATGACAATGTTGTTTTAAAATTATATTGTAGAATTGATAAACTCAAAGCATAGTATTGTTGTTGTTACTATTATTACCTTTTGGATTTCATCCCTTTATTTGAACCTAGGACTTTTGTATAATTGTAAGTGTACAATGTACAGTGTTAATGGTTATATTTCTTTTGAAATGTTCTTATTGATTAATAGGTTTGGACTGAGCAACAGATTTGATACAGAATTTCCTGCTGTTCTCACTGGAAAGGTACAGTTGCTCTTCATTCCTCCTGCACACCGCTCATTCTCTTATGGGCCGGACTATCTTCTAATTCCATGGGAATAGTGGGGAAAAAAGGGCACTTAAACCCCCACAGTACTATTGTTCTTTCGGTCGCCTTTGGAAAAGCCAACCACCCTAAAGTCCTCTTTTCAGAGATGGCTTGGGTGTAATGGCAATGTGTTTGAAGCAGTGCACCAAAGTCTCTTGAATGTAGCTCTGTAAATGAGTAAGCCTGGCTCGGCCGGGCAGGGTATGACCCCAGTGTTTAGAAAGGTACAGTTCCAGGTGATAAACGAATTGAATAAAGAGTGCGCAACACACTAGAAAGGAAGGCTTCCTGGGCTGGACACTGGAACACAAAAAGCCTGCAGGGGGATTGCACAGGCCCAGGGAAGTGTAGGGCAATAAACGGACCTCTCGGTATTGTGACCCAGGGTGACATGTGATGGATGAGGTCACAATTATGATGATTGAAGGGTGCAGATCAGGCCCTGCTGGTCTTTATTCCGAGGTCTGTGGCTGTTTGTAAAGAGACCTTTGCATCCTGTCATAAAAGCTTACGACCCCTGTTTTATGGTGTACAGACTGGGCAAGGAATGAGCATCCATTCATGTTGTGTGGCTGCTGCTGCCACAGGCATTGGTCTTATCTCCCCCTTTGAGTCTCCCCTGGCCCTCAGTGGTCTAGAGCTCGGTGAGCAAGTCCCAAATGTACGCTTGAGAGATCTCATCTCATCTCTGGAGAGCATCTCACTGCATGTACCTGTTGGTATTGCTGGAACTCTTTGATCCTGTGCAGAATTCTTTTTGGAGGCAATTAGAAAGTCTCATATCTTTGGTAGCTCCACAGCAACGATTTGAGTTCCCCCCCTTTCTTTCATCTTCCATCTGGTTGCTATGAATTTGATGAATGTATTCTATGAAAATCGATTCGGTCCAACGCAGTTGGCCCTTTTCAATAGAAAAACGGTTGCCTTTGTGTCCCTGCAGGTAGCACCGGAGGAGTTCAAAACCAGCATAGGCCGGGTGAACGCCTGCCTGAAGAAGAACCTACCGGTGAACGTCAAATGGCTTCTGTGTGGATGCCTGTGTTGCTGCTGTACAGTGGGCTGCAGCCTTTGGCCCGTCATCTGCCTCAACAAGAGGGTGAGCAACCCCCCCCCCCCCCTCCCCTCCCCCTTTCTTACGCCCTTCTGTCACGCGTGCTGCACAGTCCTACCAACTCCCTCCCTTAAATCAGCACTAATGACTATAGGGGCTGTTGTAGCAATCCGGGGGTATTGGGAGGTAAGAACACGGGGCAATAACCAAGTCTGTTTCAATTAGTGGCCCTGTGTAGAAATGATAGGTATGGTGCATGATGGGTAAGCCGAGCGAGGTTATTTACAAGGTGTTGATGCTGCACACATTTACTGGCAACAAAGTGGGAATTACTAGCTGGTAAAATGGGCGTCCAGTCCATAAATCTTAACACTTGGTCACGCCTGGGTTCCTGCTAGCTACTTAAGTACGTGTACTTTTGAGTAATGGCTGAACTTTCTCCTTTTTCTCTTTTTGGTTTTTTCTTCTTCCATTCGCGCCCAAACAGACAAGAAAGTCAATTCAGAAGTTGTTGGAGTGGGAAAATAATAGGTTATACCACAAGGTAGGTACAAGCACAAGTACATATACAGTACATACACACATCAGTACCTGTCTGAGAACGTACACAAGTGAATTGTGACGGCACTGCTATCGAAAGTTCCAGACAAAAAAAACCAACACAGCCCCATCTGACCCCAGCACTGTGGCTGAGTCAGATCTGCTGATCTGCAGCCCTGGGTTGACGGGGGCAGACTGACGCGAGGTCAGCCGCCCAAAAGGCCTGTGTTAATTTTGTTTTGTCTCGCAGCAACAAATTACCGCTAGTAGCCGTACAAAGGCATAAAGGGAGCTCTTCAGGGTGTCTGGCCACAGTTTGACCTCGGTGAGACCAGACAGCCCCTGACATCTACCCCCCAACCCCCCTCCCTCCCTCCTCCTCCCCCTCCTGCGCGAGGAGAGCTTCGGGACAGATTTCCCTTTGTTTATCGGCGGCTTTGTGTGTCTGTGAGTGTTTGTTTGCTGGGGTTTACTCGTTCACCGAATATCCCCCCCCTCCCCCGGCTATCTTCTTCTTTTAGCTCGGCCTGCACTGGAAGTTCACCAGACGGAAATGTGAAGGCAGTAACATGATGGAATATGTAAGCCACCCTCCTCCTCCTCTTCATGTCGTCGTCACTCTGTCATTTTTTTCTCCAACAAATGCATTTAGTAAAATGCCTATTCCTGCCTGTTTCTCTGCAGGTGATTCTTGTAGAATTCTTGCCCAAATATCCTATATTTCGGCCGGACTGAGGACCTCGCCGACGGGGACGTGTGGGTCCCTGACTCCTCTCTTAGTGCCTTGTACATACACACATGATACAAACTACGATGGAAAGAGGGTGATCCGCACTGGTGGCAGCGGGCGAGCTGGCCCCCCATGTACATCTCCCAGCACCGTGTACATACAACACTGTCACTTTTGCTTTAGAGCAGATTCTTTGCACATCTACTGACCTAAAAAGAGAAGAAAAAAATAAACCTGTTCTGCGGTTGCACTCCCAGTTGTCGTTGTGGTCACGTGGCAAAATAAGTAGAAAGTCGGAACACTAGGCAAATCGCATTGACCCCAAAGATCTGGTCACTAACACCCCCACTTCCGCACACACACCTGATGTATTGATGAATTCACTTTAATTGTAGAGCCTCCATCCCTCTCTGAAGCAGCCTTGCCTTACGCATAGATGTCTTTCCTTAGTTGTTAGTCACGACATGGAAGGCGTGCTAGGTTTCCCTTTGAGTTCTCTCCCATTTCAAATTGCTGTGGCTGGCAGATGCATAGCCGGACAGCTGATGTTGCCTAACAGTGTATGTTAATACCCTGTATTTTCCTTTTGGATTAACCGTTTTTACATGATGGGGATGACCAGCCTTGTAAATGCAATGTCCGGATTACGGTGTACATTTGTTTACATAAAGCTACTTAGGTCTTTTAGTGGGGGCGCCTCCGTGCCAATATATTGCTGTACCATAGTTTAAGTTTTTTTTGGAAGATGCGGATGTACTTTTCCAGTTCAAACGGACCTGTTTACCTAGCAAGCCATATAGTTACTAAACACATTTGTGTGTAGGAGTTAGGATTGACAATTGCACTTTGCATATTAATGTCAGGATTTTAGAGTATGATAAAGCCGATCCCTAAAATGATGCTACGAATGCACGTTATTCATGCGTTGGGGCTTTTTTTTGCCAAGGAAGTAGGTGACACATCCATGTCAAATATTAATGTCAAAATGTGGCTGAAATTCCTATGCTGTTGACAGATAATTGTTAATTTCTTTGTTTTGTGGTTTTCTCGGCTGTTCTGTCAAAAATTACATATTGACATCGTTCTTCTGTTGCAATAATTCTGTTTGCCGCTAACATTGTTTTACCTGAATCTCGCTCAAGAGACTGCTGCAGTGTATTGCATTAGAGTGCCTCTGGAACAGCTAAAAAAAAACTACTGGTGGAAATCTCTTCACTTGTATGAAGGAGACTTCTAAAGCTTCTCCTTCAAAGTCTTGTCCAGTTACATTTCTTGTAAATGTGTCATTTGAACTTACTTCCAGTGGAGTGAGTGAATAAATTGTTAATTTGAACTTTTCCTCATTGCTAGCTTGTTGCGGTCGTGTCGTTATTCTGGACAATTGCCATTGAGTTCTGTTAAAATAGTACTAGCAGGTGTGTTATAAGACCCATTGAAATGGCACCTATCTATAAGATTCTCCCAGACCCATAACAGCCCCTATCCACTAGGGGGCATGTGTGTGGTGCGCCGACTGGACTCAAATGTACAACATGTACAACCTTGTTAAAGTGTTGGCAGGTATGGAGCTGGCAAGAAGTCGTCTATTATGATATTCCCAATAGAATCAAGTAAATAGCACCTAGTTTCTAGTTGTTGGTCTTTGCTTCTCAACTGGAGTGGTTCAAACATGCTCCATCTCTTCGTCAGTATTGTAGTTAACAGAGACTTCCCAGCTACTTTAGCTTCATGTCATGAAGGCGTCTTGCTCTACAAGGCGTCCAGGTTGGCCTGAGAGTCAAACACCCTTCTGTGTAGGAACTCCCCAGTGAATTAGTTCTTCACACAAACTGTCCGGCAGGATTGTTCAATGCCAGAATTAAACCATGTATTCAGGTATAAATATTGGATTACAAAAAGAAGATAAATCCCTCAAAACTTTATTGAAAGTGATAACAGGGTTGTCCAAAACAAAACATGAACCTTAGGTTTCAAGACTTTGTCTAATGGAAAAGCTGAACTCTAAAAGCAATGCCAATGAAGGTCAATTCATCTTCAGGCATTAGAAAAGGCCACTTGGTGTTTAGCACCTCAGCAAAGAACAGCTGAGATGTACTTTCCAAAGAGGAAACATTTAGGGTGAACATAATAAGCAAATCCTATTCATATCGGAAATAGAATTTCACATACAAATAACTACATGGTAATGTCAAATGAACAAATTAAAACATTTTGGTTCTGTGATGATTAAGGCAGAGTGTACATCCTGATTTCTCCCTTAATGTGTACCAGGCACCCACATTGTAAAATACATTCAGCAAGACTTTACTACAGTCGTTGCGTGATTCATCGATTTCTATCAACAGCGCGATATCACTCTGTCAACGTTCTGCATGATTCCTGCTGTCACAGACGTTGAGTTACACAATTTACGGTCCTTGCTTGAGCTGAACATCATCACCAGGTGTGATCTTAAGGACAACGTTGTTGTCCAACAAGTCCGTTGTCCAGTCTGGGCCCTGCAGGTCGCTGGTTGACCTTCAGTGACCCTAGGTCATTGAGCGACATACCTGAAGGGGGTGTCTACGCTAGGCCTACACAGCCCATGTTAACCTATACCTGACCTTTGTCTAGTGTCCTTTATATACATCCACACTTAAAAAACAACAACACTGTAGCAGCTTTGAAGGATACTATATAAAATGAGTTTCATGGAACGATGATCTCACTCCAACATGTACTTGGTATGAAGCATTTTTCTATGATTATATGAGCGATACACTCTGTTTTATGGGTGATTGCAGAACTGACTGAATTACCTGAACCGATGATGTCAAAGGCGAAAGTATAATGTACATAAAGACATGATAAAATGTAATAGAAAATTATATATTGAATCCAGTACATGTGTAAGAGCTTGTCAACTGATTGTCATCGTTCATCTAAAATAATTAACCCCAAATTGTGCAAAGAATCTACAACGATAATA